>VYXC01001381.1:74334-207731 GCA_013397175.1 Platysteira castanea
TTTTTTGGCAGTGGAGTACCTAATAAGAAGAGAAGGTGTTGACCCACTATTCATTTCTTATTTAAATTCTCCTTAGTCAAGCAAATTCCCTTTTGGTACTCATCACCTGACTTCCACTGAACTTTTGATAAAAGAACATCTGTATTTGTTCACAATGGAGAATCCTTTTTTTTTTTCCCGTTCCTCACACTTTCTAAAAGGAGGTTTATGTGTATTATATCATGATATTACATATGTGTTATCAGTTATGTTTACTGCAATTCTCCAACATCAGCATTCACTGTGTAATTTCCCATTCATCCTTTCAGCTGGTGAAGAAGCTTTAGTGAATTATAAGTGTGTTTTTTGTGGCAATTTTAGAAAATTTCAGGTGCCAACTTGTATTCCAAGACTTATCCTCTGTAACAGTTTCCCTGATTCTGCATATCTTAAATATCAACGGTAGGAGTGAGTCTGTAATGTAAGTACAGAGTTTTTTTGTCCTCTGTCTCTTAGGCTTTGCTTCCAGTGAGTTAAAGGGGAGTTGCATCACAGGGAATGGGAAGAGAATTTTACCACAGAGGACCCAAATTCTTTCCTGGCTGTTTGGATTGTGTATATCATAGAGGTCTTGTACAGACAGAATTGTTTGAATTATCTTTTCTTTTCTTTAATTATTGGGGGGTTTTTTTGTTTGGGTTTTTTTTTTTTTTTTAATGGATGTGATGTTCCCCCTCTGTTTTGGTGAGATTTTGTTAGATTGTTTTCTTTAGTTTAGTTTGAGTTTGTGACTTTTTGTTTCTTTGGGTTTTTTTAACCCTAGCTCCTAGACTCCTTGACTTTCATGGAGCTTTATTAGTTCAAACAGGAAAAAAGTCTTTCCTTGTATTTTTGACAGTATTCCCTTTAAAATAAAACTCAAATACATCAGGTTAAATTATTTCAGTTTCTTTCTCTGTCAGCTTTATTGGGTAAACTGTCAGAGGTCTGCCTCATTCCTTGTTTGAGTTCTCTTTAATTCAGTTGCATCTCTATCCACAGCTGTTCCAACCAGCTCTTACAGAAGGATTTAAAGTGCAGATCTATATAATATAAAGTTAATGGTTTAATGGAAATTATTTTAGCAGGCACCAGTGTTAAATAACTTTCACTTGCTTTTCAGAATCCAGGAATTATGATGTTTTTTAGTGCTGTGTATTCAGAAGGCACATTTAGCTAACTGGCCACCTAGGTCCATTGTATCAAATACAGAAAATAAATTAATAAACAGGGGTCTGTCAAGATTATGACCTGTGCAATGTGCACCAGAAAGACAGGAGTGCTAGGCCTTCTGCTGAGTAGATATTCAGAAGGTCTACTGAAAAATCTGTTGGAATCTCAGGGACAGAGTGATTCCTGGTGTCCCCAGGAATATGCATCATCCTTTTAGGTGTGGTTTGTTAGTTTGTTTTGTCTTGGCAGATGTTGTTATTTGATTGGGTTTTTGGGGTGATATGTAGTTATTTTGTTAGCTTGTTTGCTACTTGCAGTCTTTGAGTGGTTTGGTGTTGGGTTGTTTGTTTTTGTTCTTGTTTTTAACTTTGTATAAGAAAGTTGTTATTTGAAGAGTTCTTGTTCTCTAGATCAACTACCAAAAACCCTTCAGCCAATTACACTTGAAACATAATAGACAATTGCTTCAAGAAATCAATAGACTGCAGCTGGTTTGTTCTTGGGCAAGTCGTAGTTACTAAGCTTATTTTCAGTTTTAAGCTATCCCATATTTGCCTTCTATGTTGCCTCCTATCTTACTGTTTGGGAAATACTAGCCCCTGGGACAACTAAATGAAACTCTTGACCTTACACAAGAACGTGTTAATAGATTTTCAAAAATGATAGGTGTTTTTACTCCATTCCCTTAGTCTACTCTAAGTCACAATCTCTAATGCTTGCAACAAGACAGCCAAGCCCTTACTGTGAAAAGTAGCAAAGCTTATGGAAGAAAGTAGGTCTATTTGTATGAGTTCTGTAGCCATGCAAAATTTATGGCTTTGGAAGTTCTAAGAAGGGCTTGATGCATTCAGTTGTCTTGGTATCAAGAATATCTTTGGAGGACTATTTAGTGTGCTTTGTTTCCCTCAATGAGAATAACAAGGTCATCACTCTGATGTGCTTTTGCTTCTGAAGAATATAATCATTGGTATGTGTGGTTTTGAATTGCAATGCATGTAACTTAGAGTGCAATTTAAATCAAATTCTGATACATTACAGTAATTTCCACTGGCTGCTGTCTTCCTCCTGCCAATCTCAGTGAATAAGATTCTAGACAGAATCAAGTCTTGATCTGTAGTCTGATTGGTATGGGAAGTGTTAGTACATTACAGACTTGCAAAATATCCTTCCAGTTGTCTAGTTTTGTTTTTAAATATGCTGATATTCAGATGTTTTTTAATTGTTCAAAAATAAAAACACTGTTGCCATGAATTTAAAATGTGTAGGGACATGTCTAATATTCTGGTTTAGATTTTTAATGTTTAATTAAACCTACTTTAGTCAGCTGGAGTCCACTGAATGTGTGCTTTGCCTCAAAGTCATAACTCTCATGGCTTCTGTGATTGTTATTTTGTGTGGCTTCAGAATGATAGATTTAAGATTTTTTATAGTTATTGAAGTTGAAATTTATCCTGATTCTAAGTCTTTTATGTTTTAGTGGAATTTGCAATAGTAAATAAAATTTTAAATCTAGGACAACTCTCTGGTGACCTTTCTTCCAGCACATCAAATATAGAGTTTGATAAACTTTTGTAATCATTTACTGCAGACAGACCTTATGAGAGGCTTCACTTTCATGTAGTTACATTTCTTGTTAACACGGGCACTTTAATATAAAAGTTAAAGTCATTTTAATTTCTGTGATTGTATCCTTGGTTTGCAGATAGTGACAATACTTGAAGCATGTGATCCTTGACTACTATTGATTCCTAAATATATAGGTTTTGGTGTTCACTTTTGGTGCTGGACAAGTTTTTCAACTGAGACTTTTGAGTAGTACCTTATGTATTTTACTAAACAAGTTATGGAAAAGAGAGTGAGTTCTTAATGGTGGTTTTTTGGTGTTTATTTTCTCTTGTGTTTATATAAATAGTAAGCTTTTTGTGCTATTCTAAAGTAGGTCTTTCAAGTACTACAGGTTTTTAGCAGCTTTTACAGTAATATTACAGGTTTTACAGTTTATAGGGAAACTATAATTTGCTGAGTTATCTCCAAAGTAAAATTGAACTGGTTTTCTTTTACATGCTTCATGCACGTGGGTATACATTTCTTTTGAAAGTCACTGGAAGTATAATGAATGAGAAGTGTGGATAATAATGAAACAAAGATGAAAGAAACTGGGATTTAAAAATTTTTATGAAAATCTGAGAACTTTTTTCAAAGATCACTGCATCTTTTCAGTTCGTCCTTTAAAATAATTAATTTCAAAGCATGTGAAAAGACAAACAACAACAAAACAACAAAACCCTTCATTACTGAAAGCTTGTTTGTATCTTTGCATGTATTTAGGAAGCTGTAGATTTTCTCAAGCACGAATATAACAAGTGGTTTACCAGACCCAAGAAATCTTACAGAAGGAAATTATTTTCCTTTGTGAACAATAAAATCCCACAAATGAACACTTTTAGTCTAACTGCATATGAAAGGGCATGGGCTTAGATCTTTGATTTGTGCCTATTATCTCCTAAAGTTTTCCATTTATTGGAAAAGTGGTTTTGAAACCTGAGGTGAATAACTTCCATCAATCTCCTCACATTTTATTCTCAAATGAGTCTATTGAAGCTTTAACAGAAGGAATATGACTACTGGTTATTTAATTTTTGAAAGTACTTTTTGAGTCCCAGTCACAACAGTTTGACAAAATTTCTTAGCAAAACCTTGAATTATTTCTTGTACCTTTAGGTACACTATTCAGTTTGTTTAGCAGAACGTACTTTTCAACACACTGGTAGTGAGAATTCTATGTGTACTGCACGCTTTATTGAAAAAGAAAAGGGTTGAGGATATCTAAAAGATTATAGAAATAGACAGGTTTAATAAAATAATTCTGGCTTTTTTTTTACTGGTGAATTTTATGGGGCTTATTCAAGGTGCTTGCTTTAGAGTTTCTAAAGTAACAGACAAGGATTCTCTCTTAAACAGCAATCAACCACATTTTGAATCTAGAGACTTCAACCAGAAACTTTGTGCATGCACTTAATTGATAATTATTATTATTAATAATCCCTAATACAAAGAAATTATTATTATAGCTTATTTGCTCAAGGGATGCATTTCTTTTTGAATAGGATAGAAGATATTAGCAAGTTAATATCTTCCCACTGTGGTAGAAAGTGAGTGAAAATTAATGAAGATAATAGGCTTTACTTAGATAATTTCATTATTGTCATTGCTTTACCTGCCCTGGTTTACGACTGCCTTATTGTCTGTAGTGAAATTACTAATTTAGCTCTGCCAGAATGACTGTATAAAATAGCTAAAAGGGATCAAATTACATAATTTAAGTATTTTTGCACCTTATTGCTTTCATTAATTGCTTATGCATGTTGAGGGTTTGTTGAGGTTTGTTTGATTGTTTGGATTTTTTAATGTAGCTCCCCTGATGTTGGCAGAAGTAGGGGAGCGGTATTTTTATTTTTTAAGTACATGCAGGATAATTACATTCCAGTAGAAGTTTCTGCTTGTGGACTCTGCTGATTCCTCATTTTTCAATGGACCATGTGACTGCAGAGGGAACTGAAGATCCCAAAACAGGAATTGAAACTTTCTGCCTTCTTAGATGATTGGCTCCTCAGGGACACACCTCTGAAGGATACCAAGTTTATCTGTCTTCACTAGGACACGGGAGTATATATGAAGACAATGTCTCCCTAAATATTTGTTCACAGGAATACTGAGGGACTCTACCAAAGATGGTTGTGACAGTTTCAAATTATGATCTTACACAATGCACAGTTCATAGTGTTACTTTTAAATACCTCAGATAATGCTGCTTTCATGAAATGTCATCTTCAGACAAGATTAACCAAAAGAAGAAAAAAACCCTGAATTGGTCCACCCATGAAAGCCACTGTCACCTGCCACAGCTGGGCAGAGGAGAAAAAAATGTAATTAAGGGTTCATGACCTGAGCTAAAGACTGGGACAAAACACTCCAAGGGCAAAACAGGCTCAACTTAGAGGTACAAAGTGAGTTTATTACTAACAAAATCCGAGGAGCAGAATGAGATGTAAAATAAGCCACTAAACCCACCTTTTCTTCCCCCAGCCCTTCCCTCCTTCCCACCAACAGCGCACGGAGACAGGGTGTGGGTGTTTGGTCAGTTCATCACACAAGATTTTCTTGTGCTGCTCAGGGAGGAGTCTTTCCCTGTGAGGCCATGGNGGGCTGCAGGTGGATCTGTGGATCCCCCGTGGATCCCCATGGGCTGCAGGGGCACAGCTGCTTCACCATGGTCTGCACCATGGCCTGCAGAGGAACCTCGGCTCCGGCGCCTGGAGCACCTCCTGCCCTCCTTCTGCACTGACCTGGGTGTCCCCATGTTGTTTTCCCTCACATGTTCTCGCCCTCTCCTCTCCTCTGGCTAGAATTAAAACTGTCTGCCCCACTTTGTTTTGATTTTCTTCATAAATATGTTATCACAAAGGTGTTACCAACATCTCTGACTGGCCCAGCTTTGTGCAGCAGCATGTCCATCTTCAGAGCCGTCAGGGATTGGCTCTGCCGGACATGGTGAAAGCTTCTGGCAGCTTCTCACAGAAGCTACCCCTGTGGCCCCCCCACTACCGAAAACCAACCTGTGCAAAACCAACACAATTTTCCACCATCTAACAGATAATGGAATCATTTAGAAAAAAAATATTGAAAATGCCGATGGGAAATGTTTTTGTGGGAAATTCATTGTAGGAATTGAAAAAGCTCTTTTTGAACAGATAATTCTCTGCTAACTCTCTGGGGCAGGCTGTTAAACCTTTCTTGGTTTTGCTGTTGTATTTGTTCAATAAAAACCAGTAATATCAACATATCTACCACATTTTTCTGTGTGACATAAAATGCTCCCTTAACACTTGATTCAAGTAGCATCGCTACTGCTGGTAGTAGCCAGGCCTGCCAGAAAGCACATGTTTCTCTATTTAGCATGCTAGGCATATTTGCTTTTCCTTCAGCTCGTATTTTCTGTATGACATGCCAGCATTTCTTAGTTCCATCACAACCTTATGCTTGCTTTCAGTATTCATTTTTTTGCAGTGCCAAATTTTTTGCCAAATGTTCTGTTGCTTCTGTGGATGTGTTTGCAGCAGGCTCCCTCTGAGTGTCTGTGTTTCATATTTGAACAGCTCATCAGCAGGCATATCAATTCTCTTGCTGGGAATTTGTTTTCTTCCTCAAAGAGATCTTTGCGGCTTGATGTTGACAGCATTTGTCTTCCCCTGAGGCAATTTTCTTTAGGGTCTCTGGGTAGTCTGTCATCTGCTTTTGTAGAAATAAAAAGGCAAACAACTATGCTAATTACTTCCAATATGGCTCACATGTAAAAATTGCTACAAATGGCAAAAACCTTGGTTTGGCCCTTTTTTCTGGACATAATCACTCAGATGGTGAATACATCTTTATACCTTGAAAGTATCTATGTTTCTTTCAAAAAAAAAAAATTAAATTGTGAAAATTGCAATATATACTGTCTTTTAAATACTTTATAAATCTCGCAGCATCTGTTGCTTTGAAACACTCCTTTAACCAGGCTGAAAATGGAAATGTTTCCGCTTATATTCCCTTCTCTTCTTCCGCACCTCCTACCAGATAAGTGCCAAAGACAGGCATGGGAGGGAGGGAGCGAGGGAGGATCCTGAGCACACTGAGAGCCCCGGATCACTCTCTATTCACAGATCAGCAGAGAAAGCTCCGTGACAGAGCGCGGGTGGGACCGGGGGAAGCGCGAGCAGAGTTTGACTTCCTGGCGACATTGGAGGAGGTGTGATGTGGCAGGTGGCAATGTAGCACTCTTGCGGAGACCAGTCAGGAGTAATGGGCTGGAAAATCCAAGGTCACCAGTGCAGTATCATCCTGGTGCTTACTATTGGTGTTGCATAAAGCACTGGCTCAGATTATTTAAAGCACAATTGGAGCAGGGGAACAAAAAGGTGGAGGGGAGGACATGATGCAGCACAGTGTTCTTTTTTGCAGAGACTCTTTTTAGGTGAGATTTGTTTTATTTTTATTTTAAAGGCTTTTAAAAGATGCTCATTTGGTCTTTCATTTGACAGCTGGGCACTGTTATATACGGCAACTGTCACCTTTTCCTAAAGTCATGCAGGCTTTGGTGCTGCGTAATGTGGAATCCAGCCCAGCTTCTGTTAAACTATTTAGAGCAGTATTTTAATTTTTTCCTCCCAACTTAAATTCAGAAACAAATACCCTTTTTTCAAGTGATATTGGAAAGGATTAGTAAGTATTAGAAGCAAGAAGTACTGCCCAGTGAGTTTGTTGACAACGAGCACTAGGTGGCCCTGTTTGAGCAGGGAATTTGGACCAGATGACATCCAGATGTCCCATCTAACCTCTACCATTCTGCGAAGTTCAAAATCCCAAAGGATGGAAGGAATTTTTTTAGTGAATAAATCTTTTTCTTCCATTTGAGCACGGTGAACTGCTTACCCTTAGCTCGCTCCCACACTCTTGTGTAGGCTCAAATGTCACTGCAGCATGATATGTTAGTGTGTTTCTGGAGACTGATGTAGGATGTCAGACTAAAAAGAGGGAAGTGATCCTTGCTGCAGAGCAGTATTTTTGCTTTTTCAATTCAAGAGCTAATCATACAACATTTTCCAAATTTTGCCTAACTATAATGGGAAATATTTGCAAATTCTAGCAGTAGATTATATAAACCATCATCCTATCTGTTCAAGTAGCTCAGAATATGGTTTTGTTTGGGTGGGGTTTTTTGGGCTTTTTTTTTTTTACAGCCTGATCAGTTTTATCTTCCTATAGGAAGACTTAAAAAGGAAAACAAGGATCAATTTTGCAGTAGAGCTGTCAAAATAATTGTTTCTAGTTTGCACATGTGTGGATTTTGAGGGCCAAGGAGTACTGGTTTCAGACTAAATCTGAGAAATAACACATCTGAATTCTCTGACAAATAAGAACTTTCTGTTCCTTTAGATTTTTAGTTGAAACTGATGTTCTTGTCAGCATCCCAGATGATACCAGTAATGAAACTGCCAACATTGTCAACTCCATTGGGCTAGCTGCCTGTTTCTGTCAAGGATTCGAGATGCAGGACAGCCCTGCTAGCAGACTCCCTGGGGCTATTGCTCTGCAGCTTCAGGAGTCCCTGGCTCTGAGGGGGACTTAATTCTGTCTGACTTAAACAGAAAGGTGCAGTTGTCTCTGGCCCTTGGGCAGGTACATCAGGAATCCAGGTAAAAGATTAAACAAACCTGATGATGCCCAGCACACTTAAAGCATAATATTTAGGGATCAGCTTTTCTTTGAAGAAACTTGACTTCATACAAATATCCCTGACTAGTTCTACCTTTCAAACCAGATCAGACATATCTGGTAGGGACTGTGCAGCACAAGGTGTGTAGTAGTTATGTGTAGCATAAGAGGAGATAAGATGCCCAAGCCTATCAAACAGGTGTATTTTTACCTTTCAGATCATATCAATTCAGCATGGTGGATATTTGAAGCACAGAGACCCTGTCTACATTTTGAAGCTTATGGAATGGAAATATATTTTTCCTATATTTGAGAGATCTTTTTGTCTTGACTTTTCATCATCTTCTACTATGACTCAGGGAGGGCACCATGAGCTCACTACATCATTCTGTCTTTTATGTTTGCCTCTGTGGTTTTCCTTATTCTCACCTGAATCTGTGGACTCAGATGGTGAGAGAAAGTTATCCCAAAAACCATCTGTTTGGATCAAAGGACGCAATTTTTTTTAAGCTTCATCCTCCCCCTGTATTATGCAGCCTACCAGCCTCGCCAGTTGCTCTTTTCAGGTGTAGTCCATTCATGTCTCTAACCCCCTCATTCATCCTGTAGCCTTAATCATCTCTCTTATTCCACCTTTTCAGAATTCGCTTGCTTATAACCTCTGAGTTTCCAGAAACAAACTCCTACCAGCTACATTTTCCTGTTCTCCATCTCCAGTACATTCTTTAAAGAAATTGAGAATAATAACTGCTCTGGAAGTTAGCACAGTTTTCTTGAGCAGGTTCAGAGTACTTCTGCTATTGAATTCTGAGACACAGCATGCAGTTCACCTGTGCTATCTGTGTGTTTTCTTGGTTGGATGTGCCATTCAGCATACCATGTATATTTAAAATTAAAAAGTAAGAGTTTTATTTCTTTAGCAGAAAATTAGAGGAGCTGAGACAGCTCATTTGGCACGACAGCATTCCACTGAGCCAAGTGGTAATTTTCAGAGACTGCATCTTTGGTAAGTATTCCTGCAGCAGTGGGGTAGTGATTTTAATGTGCAGTGCTGCATTTTAATAGGCAATTGAGATGGCTATTAAGATATAGCATTGTACATTAACATCACCACTGCACAGACAGTGGCTGGTGACTGCTCCTCAGCTGACAGCTCCCTGCATTTTGCTTTATAGCAGTGGTTTTCTTAGTAGCTCCTCTGATCTCCAGAAAGAGAAATAAAAATCATTAACTAGTTAATATTTCAGACTGTGCTAGGCATACAGATCCAGGGGGAGAAGCAGGAGAGTAGTGATGCTGAGCACAGGGACTGTGAGGCAGAGGAGGAAAGAGGGTGAGAGAGGAAATCCCTCTGTGAAAGGATCATTTCTTGGTTTTCATCTAGTAGACTCACTTTGGCTCAGGGAAAACCTGGTTCACAAACCCTGAGACTTCGGATGCAGTGCTTAGGGGATGACTGTGTAGCAGAAGTAACTTGTAAGTTACTTAGTAACTACTAAGAGGCAGTAAGATACTGAAAATTCATGAGACCCTGAAAAATGTAAGGAACTGTTGCACCTCCACAAGGAACTGCCAGGAAAAAATATATAGCTGAAAAACTGCATACACTTGAAAACTTTTCAGAATTATTTAAGATAATCATTCAACTTTTACTCTTTGCACTTAGAAGAAACTAAAGGACAGTAATCAATGACCTACTATTTGATTAAGCATTGCCTTGACTATAGTTTTCTGTTCTGATGTGAAAAAATTTTGCTTGCTGTCAGATTGCACCTAAACAACTTCTCTTACAAAAATGCAGAAATTAGGGAAAAGTGTCTGTGACATTGCAGGCTTACATCTCTCTGATAGTAGTTGTGAAATGGCTTTCAGAATTAGGAAAAAAAAGAATCATTTTAATATCCTTCTCTGCCCTAACTTTCTGTCCACAGCATGTCTGGATTAAGTTTGCAGATAGCCTAGGATAAAGAAGGATGCTGTTTCAAAATGTTGTATAACAGAGGGAAAGATGTATTCAGAAGCTCCCTTGAATGGCCTTACTCTATCCTTTTATCTCTGCATTTTCCTTAGGAATGAGCTACAGCAATTATCTATCTTAGGACTTAGTTTCTGAAAATTTGCTTGAAGCAGATCTGTGGAGGCCACTGGCTGAGATCACTAGCTTTGCCTTTCAAATTCAGTTAAATAAAAATGTTTATGAGTGTATTTTCAGTTAGAAAACTTTTAAAAACATGATATAAAAACTTTCCAGGAAATTGTGAGTTACTGCTTAAAAGGAAATTAGTATCTGTGAACACTCATAGCATTCTTTCCAAAGTTACATGGAACCGCAGGATGGAATTACAGCCTAAAACTTCAACCAATAAGTGTTGATAGTTCTACTAAACATTTGTGAAGCAAATCAAGAAGCAATGTAGAAATAAAAATACCGAAGTGATTTAAGCAAAAATATCAAATAGATTTAAGAGAATGTACACAGAAAGGTACCTGTTTAATATTTATCCTGCTAAAGAATGTATTAGTGTTTAATTTTCTACATGTCTGTTCTTTGTAGTATAGTAGTAAATCCCATCACCTGTGTGTGAGCCTTCTAACAGTTCTCTGGGTTATGAGATGCCGTGTATAAGAGTAAGGTCAAATTAGTATGACAAAATTTTATTTTTTTGTTCTTATTGTTAGAAATTGATTTATCAAGTACTGTCTTTTTAAAAAAATATTTCACAAATACAATGATAAAAGTATTTTTTAACATGAAGGATTAATTCAGGCTAAAAAATACCAACTGTGTAAGCAACTGGTCTATGGAAAATCAGATATATTTTTTCATTCAGTATCCACAGTATTCCCAAAGAATTAGTGACTTGCGGTACCAGCAGGCCAAAGCCTAGCAATGTACACTGATCAAAAGACTGGGAGAGAGAAAACAATGTTAAAGAGTAAAGATTTTGAATACTTTTAAAATTATTCTCATGTAATCATGTTGGCTACAGGGATTTTTTCTTTCTTACCAAGCAAAAAGTGATGAACCATTTACATTTGCTGTGTACTGTATTCTGCTGTTCCTAACTCAGAAGATCCAATTTGAATGCGTGTTTGTTTATCTATCATGCTATATTTAAAACTCTGAGGAAACAGAGCAGCACTTCATCATTTTCATGCTGTTATGCACCACTAGAGGCCATCATATACCTCCTTAAATATTAGATAGTTATGCAAATTATTCTAGAGTTGATGTGAATACCTGATGATTGTAAGAGTCTATATAAAAGGACATGGGGAAACTTACTTGAGGGAAGGCTTTAACATAGCTGATTATTGTGAACACCATATGTTTTAAGGCTAATTCTAATTGATTCAGAGCACCTCTCTCCTCTCGTACATTCCTGGGTAACCTTTGAATAGATCCTGGAGTGTAAGTGGCAAATGCACTCTGGAGATGGCAGCTATTCTTTGCACATGATCTATGTTAGGAAATACAGTCAAGCTTAGAACATAAAGCAGGAATCTTTTGGATTGAATTTTGTATGATTGGATTTGAAATTTAATTATTTTTTCCCCCTTATCTTCCCATTTAGAAAATGGTATATCATTCTTGATCCCCCACAGAGTACATATTGAGATTCATTAAGGAGCTAACATATAGTTACTACTTTAAGTAACTGCCTGATACATAAAATAGACTTTGTGTTACACAGTTGTATTCTTTTGAATTGTGCAAACAAAGGACTGAAATTATAGAGGAATTACAGGTAGCATGATTTCAGCTGTGAAACAAATCAAATTAGCATTCATCTTATACAATCAGGAGGTGCTACCAAGAGTGGTAACACAAGAAGGTGGTAAAAAAATGAATGAGTTTTACAGTGGGTTTGGCTGAATTTCTGACAGGGCTGTGGTGTGATATGAACCTTATCCAGAAGATCTTTTCTACTGCCTTGGTTTTCAGTTTCACTCCTTCTAGCAAACTAACCAAAGAAATACAGCTTATTTTACTTTCTTTTTAAAGACTTGCTGATTTTTTTTTTTTAATGTAACAGCTTATTAATATGTGAAAGCCTTGCATCTGTGTTTGGGAAGTAAATAATTACAGTAGAAGTATTGAGTTATCTGAATCAGCTTGTTATGCAGAATTTTCTCATTGAAACATTGGAAGAGATCAAGATATATAACAAATGTCAAGTACTACTGTGGCACATCCAAACTACTTTTTTGACAATACAAACAGCAATCTGCGTGTTCTACATGACATTCAAGTATTTTTTAAAATAAGAACAGGATATTATCTCATACGTAGCAATAAAAAAAAGAAAAAGAGTACAACAAAACTGATGCTATATAAGTACAATTGTCACAACAGTCCATGCTGATTTCTGGGTTGATTTTTTGTTTTATTTTGTTGTTTTTTGGGGTTTTTGGAGCGAGGGAAGGAGAAGAATTTATTTCATAGCTCTTAGAAAATTTATGAAAATGATCTTCTGCTTCAAAATTATAATGGAGGACTTCTCCAAATTATTGCAAAAATCTCAAGATATCCTGGCATTATCAGCAAAAAGAAGTCATGCAGAAGAAAGCACTATGGACTTTTCTTTTTCCCTACTAGATTTTGGAAAAACATATGCAAATTTTACAAAGCTCAAGATCATTAATTTCCTGATAAAAGAAGTAAAATTTAATATGCTGTTAATCAGATGAAAGAAAAAAGGATAAGATACCAACACAACATCATATCTCAGTATGCAGTAGCCCCTCAACAGATGAATAACACTGAATGTTTTTCATTCAATAAATAAGTGCAAGTGTAAGTGAGGGGGATGTCACTTATAAATAAGAATAATATCACTTCAAAAAGACAAGAGAAATCTCTCACTTTTGGTATAATAAGGTCATTTCAGAAACACATTTTTCCTCAGAGGACATAAAATTGCCTCCAGTTATCTTACTTTTTACCACATTATTTTTCAAACATGTAAGATATTCTTAGTTTTAAACAGGTTATGGATATTAGCAAACTAAGACACAATAGATGATTTGGCTTCACTTTTGGATCTTTACTGCTATGAAATTAGGGATTTTGTGCCCATGCTTTGGAGTCCAGATCAACAGGATTGCTGAGAAAGCGAGTCTGTTGGAAAGGTCCACTTCCCTCCGTGGGGACAAGCAATGCCATAAGGAAGAGTAAGTGGCTTTTAAAGAAATCTACTTGA
The DNA here is from genome assembly GCA_013397175.1 of Platysteira castanea. Lineage (NCBI taxonomy): Eukaryota > Metazoa > Chordata > Aves > Passeriformes > Platysteira > Platysteira castanea. Next base: position 87,987 of record VYXC01001381.1, read on the forward strand.
TCGAGTCTTGAGAAATTTATATTTCTGCATTACCTGCTTTTCATGGGCACCTGCTCAGTGCATCCCAGGCCACCCAGACCAAATGGAAAAGAGAGTGTGGTGTGGGCAGCTGCCTTGGTCACACTGTACGTGCCCTAGTGCAATGCCTGCTCTCAGGGCTTGCTGTCTGGGCCAAATAATGCATGTCTGGTCTGTAGGGCTTCTGCACATAAACAGGCACATCAGTGTGTCTTCCAACTGTGTCAATTTATCAGTTTAATGTTTGCTAACTCCAAAAGGACTGCTGAACCATGCTTCACTGTATGGTGTAGACATGTGACTTTTAGCGTGTTGCTTTCCGTCTTTGTGACTCAATTTCCCACCCGGGAGATGGTGATAACAATGCTAATGTGTCTCATTATTGTCTTGCCTATTTAAACTGGAAGCTCTTCAGGGCAAGGGCTGTCTCATACCATATGTCTTCACAGAGACAGGCAGAATGAGTCACTGATTGCATTTGGGGTCTCCTGGTGCCACAATAATTAAAAGAGAGACAATAATATTAAAAAGGAAGAAAAGGGAGAAGGTAGGTCTGGTATCAAGAGGCTTTCAGATTTCCTGGTAGCAACTCAAGACCAACAGAAGAATTTATGCCTGAGGAGAATCCTTGCTTTTTCAACTTTCTCAACTCTAAATGTCATATTGGTTTTCAGAGAAGTACAGTATGAAAGCTTTGCAAACAGAGTACTCCAGAAGCTAATGGAGATCCAAACTGGAATAGAAGGATTAGTATTTTGAGTTACTGCAAGTGTATGGGTTGGAGAACAGATCAACTTTTTGACAGGAAAGCACTTAGAAAATTAGAGTGTTGCCTCCTTCCTCATTAGAGAATGAACAGATGTTTCTGAGCATGGATGAGGTGTTTGCAGTCGTAAGAGGGAAAAGGCAAACTGAAGTGATGGATAGTCATCCATGTTCTGCCGGAGTACATCAGTCGCTGACAAAGTTGTATTCTGTCCCAGGTAATGGGAAGAATCTTATGCAGTAAGAAAGAAGAGTAATGAAAGTAGTTACTAGAGATGACTGCTGAAATATAGCCATGTATGCTACTAACTTCTACTTTGAGATTGCTAAATCCAGGTTTTGTTTGGAAATGTTTGTAAGATCTGGGTCCAGTGCCGTTTTTGTGTGTCAGCTGAGGACTGCTCTGCAGAACTAATTTCCCTTCATTTAGATTTCAATGAAATACACCCCACACAGTAAATCCCTATTTACTCTTCATCCTTCTTGTGTAAATGTTCATCATGGTCTGTTTTATCACTAGTAGATGTTTCTGTAGCTGATGGGAATGTTTCCAATGGATTCTGTACAGTAGGCAACAAACTGGGATTTGCTCTAAAAGATTTTATGAATTTCTGTCTACATGCCAGGTTTGAATTCTGGCACAGAAAGAGATCAAAAATACACCATTAAGACTTAACTAGTCCATGAAGTTCATATTTTAGACTCTTATTTATTACTCAGATATTCCAACAATGCCCCCACAGTGGTTGCATAAAGTATTAGGACCATAGTCATAAAGATATCCTGTGCTGAAATGACACAGATTACAAGAGCCAAAGTTTCTCATCATTATGTCCCTTTTACTACTCATAAAAATCCACATACTTAGGTCAGAGTTTTGGGAAACTTCCAATCTGAAATGTAAGACAGACTGTTGGCTTTGAATTTAGTTTTTTCTAAATAAGGCTATAGGATTAGTAGAGTAATGAGTAAATTCTTATTTATTTCCCTGAACCCTATTTACACAGATTTGAAAAACTCCAAAATTTGTTTTCTGATACAATGCAGGCCTCAAGATCTGGGCAGGAAGACCTCTTAGCAAAGTAAGATATCTTATGCATCCAAGATGCAAATTGAAGCAGCCTGTGAGAGAGCAAGCTTGTCTGAAGAAAAAATTATTAAAGTATCTTTGGGTTTATTTCCCTTCTTTTTCTTTGTGTATTGAGCCTTGTATGTGGGAGGCAATGCTTGTTCTCTGTCAGCTACTTTGTATGGTACTGGTATTCACGTTATCTTAACATCTTCATTCGAGTTTGTGTCCTTATCTTTTCCCTGAAGTGAGAATTTTGATTACAGGTCATTAGAAATATCCAGAGCAAGATTAAATTACTGAATGTACCTTTTTTCCCTGACTTGGATAGAAATTTTTTGCTTGTAGAAACAATTATTAAAGAAATTATGCTTAACAGAGAGAGCTGTAGAACTGTCTCTGTTCCCTACTGGGGGTGTGATTTCTTAAAACAGTGAGGATTTGTAATGGCTCTGGTCTTTCCTTCCCACTCTCAGTGGTGCCTGGGCAGACAGCATGTATTTCTGCATCCTGCAATACTTTGCAGCATAGCTTTTAGCTTTAAGAGTGCTGGTATGTAGCTGGTTTCACACCCCTCTCTGCTCACAATTTATCTTCTTTCTAGAAACTCTGCTTGTAGCTGGTTGCATCAATGACTCCATGATTTATGTTAACTTATTTAACAAATACCTCCATGCCTCTGGGAATTTTTACGATTTTTTAATTGTTTCTATCACATAATTTTTCCTTCTATTTTTTTTTTCTTTTTTGAGTCCAGTAGTGCACTGGTGAGACTCAAATGCTAGAGTTGTAAATTATAAGCAGGTTTAGTTTCTCCATAAAAGGTTTTATTATAGTGTTTGATACTTACTATAGAAGCAAAATATTTATTTCCCTATTATTTCTAAATGAGAGGAAGTTCTATTCATTAACCATTTGGCTCCAAACAAAACACTTACTGATTAGCAGTAGAAGCTCTCAAGTCTTCCATGTTCTATCATTTCCTCCTTATTTTATAGAAAGAAATTTTCTTCTTAGGAAAAGTACCTATTTTGGTAGAAAGATATAACTGAAAAATAAAAGCAAAACATATGTTGAGTGGGAAGGGAATAGATACAGTATAGATGATTTGTGCCTTTTTTGTCCCCACATTTACAAAAAGGATGACAGGCTTTTGCAAGTGGAGTGGATGTAGGCTGGGAAAAATCTTTAGTCATATGCATATTCTGTTTGTTTATGTAGAGGTTTCGCTTTGAGTATCTCATCATTATTATTTAAGGATCTTATTGATACTTCTTTAATCAATAATAATATTTAAATTTTTATTCATGACTGTAAAAGGAGAATTCTTTATGTCAAGTTATATGGGACTATAAGTGAAGGCTACATAGGTTTAGCAAAGCACAGTAAGAGCATCCCTGCCTCCACTAGCTATGACTAAGATATTACTCTGGATTTCACTGATTATTAAGGGCACTAACTGGTTTAGATCTGATTGGTTAAACTGCAGCACAAGCAAGAAATACCAGTTATTTGCTGACTCCTTTCTTTTGTAATTAATCTCCTTCTTTAGATCATTATGGCTTGTTATTTTTCAAGATAAGTTTCAAACAAAAAGGATGGTCTAACTTATTCACAGATTCTAAACACATTAAGTTAATATTTTACCTTTATGGGAATTTCTATTGATTTCAATAGAACTACTTATTACTAAGGTGAGTATTTTCTGGGTCAGGGGCTAGTATTGCTTAATTCTTAGGAAAAGGACTACATTTATTAGGTTCTCTCTGTTTAATAAGGCTTAGTTAAAATTTATCTGTGAAGTTTAGATTAGCAGGCAGATTCAAATTTCCCCAGCTACTAGGATTCAGTAGTTTTGCTGGAGATCATCTGTGAAATAAATTTCAGTTTTTAAAAAGCATCTATTATCATGCACATACATTTATATGAAAAGATCCTCTTTAAACCTGTAAGAGCTTAATGTCATAATTGCTTTTAATGTCTTGGCCAAATGTGAATTAACAAAACCCACTGGAAAATGTGATTATCTGCATCCCAAATTGCAGGGTGACCCCTCTTTGTGAATTTCAAATCACCTCATTTTATTCAAGTCCTACATAAATATTACCACTGGGTAGGGTATTATGGATTTCCTAAAATAACAACAATAATTTATAATAATTAATAAAGAAGATGGACTGGGCAGCTTGGGATGTAGCCAAGGCACTTCTCTTGGATTTAGAGTTATTTTTTTTTTCCATTTTTTTCATAATAGGTCTTCCGTGCTTAATTGCTATATTATATTTTACCACATGATAATAGGTAGATAGACTTTGACAGTATGTCCATCTTGTGTGAGAAAAGTTCCAGCTAAATCCACAGAATGAAAAAGTACAGCATGAAGGACCTAGGAAGGCATCAGCATCTGGCTTTCTTTACTCCATTTGATCCAATTTCTTTCTCTAATGAATCCTTGATTATCCTAATATGCTTTCACTGATTGACTGGGAAGCCAGGATATGAACCTGCGTGGGTCAAGATCAAGAATTTATGAAACTCAGTTTTTTTTTAAACACAGTCCTAGGTTTTGTTCTGCCCCTATCCATTTAGTCCAAAACAGTGCTAGATTTTTATCAAAAAGCACTATTTATTATCCAATTTTGTGGATTTTTATCCAAAGCACAATTAGAATTTTAGAACCATTTTGGGGAATCAATATTCTAAGAGTGTTGTTAAATACTTGTCATCCTGATAACTTGTTCAGACTGGACCTGGAGCACATCATACTTGTCCCTCATCCTTCTAGTCTGTATGAGTTTTCTTCTCTTGAAAACTCAGGTTTAGCAGAGAACCAGAGGGAGATTTGGTAATTCTGGTAATCCTCCTTGTTCTAAAACAGAAATTCATTCATGATGCAGAAAGAATAAATGCTTTCGACTGGGTGTTCGTGTTCTTTCAGTTGTATACAGACACCAATGACCTTCAGGGAAAATGACTGGTTTTTGTGTGTTATAGTTAGCAGCGAAATGCCACACTAACTAATTAATTTTAAAAAGAATCATCAGGAAGAGCAAGTGACTGTTAGGGTGGGGAACTGCAATAAGCAAGGGTAACATTAATGTGTTTAACTATGAAAATTACCAAAGCAATTTACCCAGAAACTGTACCCATTATTAGAATTCTTAACACTCTGATTTCACATTCTCTTTTGTAAGCATTAATCATATTTTATTTTTAACCAGAAACCTCAAAGCAGTATTAAATTAAGTGAAACTTCAGTAATGAAATTGCATGCAGTACTATTCAGAAGTTATGCAGAGAAGCTTTAATATACTCCATTAGGCAGAGAAAAATGTTGAAAGGATATAGTTAATGTTCATCTGTATTCAGTTTCTCTTTTTATTACAAGAATTTTGCTATTGACTTCAATGGGAGGAAAACCAGCCTCTGCTGCGGTGGTGTGATAGTGTGGGTGAATCTTCTGAATCACTGGAAAAGCATTACAGAATAAAGTCACACTGAAGCATGGTGCCTCATATCACACAGGAAAGAAGATACTTGTAAAAAAGCACAGATGGATGGTTGTAGGGGCTGAGCTGGGGCCAGCATTTTTGTGGTGGGCCTCAGCAGGGAGAGCAGATAATGGGGCTGGGCACTCAAAATCTTGTATCGACCCTGCCAGCCCCAGCCAGGCTGTAGTGAGGGCACTGCTCCCTCCAAATATCGCGTGAAATTAAAGGTGGTGGGGAGGCTGGGTTTAGCCTCTCTTCTCAAGCATCCTACACAGAGTTCTATGGAAAGGGAAATAGAAGGAAACGGGTAAAAATTAAAGAAATACAGGATGAGTTTTCTTGCTTTTCTAAGGATTCATTAAAGCTTTGGGCTTGGTAAAGTCTTAAAGTTATTGGAAGCACAGACAGCAGTGAGGAAAGTAAGCAGCTCCAAGAAGCGCTCTGTCTGGGGAAAAACTGTATGCTTGCCTTTATTTACCTGACTAATTTTTTTATGTGTTTATCTGGTTACTGCTGAATCTCTCATAGAAAATCTCTCAAACAGAAAGGGTACAGAAAGAAACCACAGGGAAATGCCATGCACAGGCCACCTTTCCAGTAGGGTGGCCTTGCAAGTCTGCCTTTGGGGCTGAGACAAGGATAGAGCTGCTTTTCAAGATAAATAAAGATCCTGTCTCCTGTCCTCTGATTTCTCATTGCAAAGCAGAGATAAGACAGATCAAAAATGACTTTTAAAGAGGATGAAAAGAAAGACATTAACAAGATTTTGAAAGATTACATTTTGCAAGAGAAAGAAGGTTCTCCATGGCTAGTGTGTGAACATCTAGGGAAGACGTCAGCAGTGTTTGCAGCCACAGAACACTGGAAGGACTGGGAGAATGTGTTTCCTGGCATTATTGCTGCACAGCAAGAGGTGCATGTCTTAATGGGGGACAGGTGACACTTTCTCACTGAGTTGTTACTGTCAGAATTCCTTAATCTCCAGCTTTCTAATAGCAGTAGAGTTCAGCTAACACAAGTAAAACTGCAGAAGTTGGTGGTGAAATTATGATCTAAGCAAGTAATCTGGGCAAGGCTAGCCTACAGTTGTACTGGCAAGACAGTAAAACTTTGGAAAATCTGAGTGTGTGTGCAAGGTGTTCTTCAAATTTCAAAGATTTGATGAAAGCCATTAAAATATGTGGGTTTCACTCTGTCTCAAAAAAATTCTTAGAAATAGTAAAAATTTTGTAAGGCAGCTCTATTCCCATCACATAGAGGAATAAAACTGGTGTTCTGGTGTTCAGAATGGCACAACTCTAATCACTTTCCTTCCCTGTTATATTTCTTGTTTCCCCAGCTGCTGGTTTCCCCCCCTTTCACTCTGAGTGTGATATTAAGAAGAAAAATTGAGATGTTCAGTGACAACTAAAGAATTAACAAAGCCCCTAAGAGGTAGAATTCACAAGTCAGCTTGAACAGGAAAATCTGAGCTTCTCAATAACATATGAGCCTGTTTTCTTCCAAATTAATTGAAATCAGTGTGAAGGAAAAGCAACTGCCTTGGAACAAGGAGTCAACAACTCTTCATTTTCATATGGAATATTTCTAGTGTCAGTGGCCCAAGCAGTGATCAAGACAGGATGTTGGAACTGAGAAGATGACCAAAAAGAACTAGAACAATTTTTTATGTGGAAAATGAGATAAATGAATAATAGAAAGTAGGCTATAACACAATGATACAAGAGGAACAAATTGTTGATGTTCCTGTTAAACAAATTGGTAATGTCACTATAGTAGTTAGAGCACCATGCTCTATATTGTTATTAGACTTACTAATAACTCCCTGTAACATCTCTCAGTAAATTCTGTCTTTAAATGGTACCTTAGGCAGCATGTGTATAAATTCTGTACCCCATGAGAACCGTTTCTTTTATTAAGTTAAAATGAAACATCATAATCTCATAGCAGAAACAGGCGTTGACTTAAAACACTCCTTTTTGTTCAAATAAGAGAAATTGCTTAAATAACACCCTTGAACTATTAGACTGCAAAGGTTTACTTTGAAGCTATACAGTGGAAGAAAAAGCACCATCTTTCTATCTCTCTCTAAAGTTTTAAATACTTGTTTTCACATACAAAGACTTTGAGATTCCTTGCTGGCATCAGGACAGTAACCTTGTCGTATTTCAAATATGCAATTCATAGAGAAGCTCTTATTTCAAATGGTTTATGGCTGTGACTTTCCAGATACAGCTGTGATTTAACACATCAGCTGTTACACAGGTGTCGCATGAAAGGTAAGTGTCATTGCTGGGGTTGAAGGTTAAATATCTTTGAAGTCCCAAACAGCAGTAATAGTGGTCAAATAATACATGCCTCGTGAGACATGATTCTTTTTCCTATATATCTTGATAAAAATTTGGACTACTATACTAATACTGCTGCAATATGAAAGTATCAAGAAATCATCTTGTAAAAAGTTCTACATTTCTATTCTGGAGTCCTCACATTTATGATAGGCTGCAGCTGGTATCCCTTAATATTAATACTGGTGAAAATTGAGTTCCCAGGACAAAATAATTAATGTGGAGAGTTTTCTGAAATCATTGTACTTGTTGAAGAAAATTTTTGCTGACACTGTTCCATGGAATTGGAATTTTTACTTTGGCTTTATTTGGTGGGTTGGGGATTTTTTTTCTCCTGAAAATTGATGAGAAAAAGCACTTTTTCTTGTGCCAAGTTGTAAAATATGAGGACAGATAGGCATCTGGTAAAACTATCATTGCTCCAGAGAATTCTTTGGAGCTGCAATGGTGTCTGGGTTTGTCACATTGCTTCTTTCCACCAGTAGTTAGGGGTTTCTGTAACGATCAATTAGTGTGTTTGCAATATGTGTGATTTGGCATGTGCCCCATATGGAATTATGCCTGGCTTATCCTGTAGATTGCCCTAGAGTTGGCTTCTGAACTCTGAAGCTCATTTTTTGGCAGTCAGAATTGTAGGTTTCTGATGTTACAAATAAATGCAAAGTTCTAAACACCAGCACTGCAATTTTCTTCTTTTTTTTTTTTTCTTTTTTTTTTTTTTTTTTTTTTTTTTTTTTTTTTTTTTTTTTGAACAGTGAGTTTAAAGAGTGACTCCTTTCAATTGTCCATCTGGAAATCATTGATTTGCATCACTGAGAATACAATTCTTCTACCAACAGGCTCAATTTTCTATATGATCAAAAAGCAAAGGCAGTTAACATGCTTTTTAATGAGATGAAAGTCTTGAAACACCTAATAAAACCAGAGGAGAAATTCTTCCCGTCACATGTGTAAAGGAGGGAAGCATATTCACACAGGTAGACACAGAGGTTGCAGATACAAGGTTATCTCTATGGGTCACCTCTAGTGTATTAGGAGGTTTTTAATTACATTAGTTTTATTACAAGTCTGTATTTCTCTACTGGAATTTAAAGTAGGACTTCGTACTACTGAAATAGATTTCTTACAGTTATTTTTTTTATTCACATTCTTCTTTGATTCTGCTGTGGGGTTTTTTTCCCAAGAGCGAATGTGATATTTTTACTTTTGATGATTTTTAACATGAATAACTTGAAATGTACAAAAATACCACAAGGTTTTTAAAACCTTTCTTGCTTACTTTAGAAAGAAAGGCACATTTGAATGCATACATGCTTCCTGTTTAAACATCACTGAATTTGAGAACAATTGAGAATACTATGGAAGGTCTAATTCTTGGGAGCAAATTAAAGTTACCCTTTAATTATTGTCCTGTTAAGGTCAGTACTTTCTACTGACAGTCCACTAAAAGTCTCATTTCTGTGCCTATTTTCCCAGAGTAGGGACCACATTCTCAGATATTTGAAGTTGCTGTGCCCTGATCTTTGTTGTGCTACACCTGCCACCACTTGCAACTGTGCTTTATCTTAAAAATGTTTTCTGGCATTTAATATGTCCCTATGCATATCCATACATGAAATCAAGATTAAGAGATTGTAGAAGTGGTTTTCACCATACCACAATCAAGCTAGAACTGTATTCTTGGCATGTGTGCCTTTTTTCTCCATTAGTTTTGGCACCTGTGATTTTCATGTGTCTTTTTTAATTTGTTTTTTTTTTTTTTTTTTGTTATCCTTGTGCTCATAAATCTCTAGATGAATGTGTCTGTAGTCAGAATAGTCATCTTAACTACCATTTACTGAGCAGGAAAGCTTTACAGCTGCAGAGCTTTGCAGTATTTCTTTGAGTAACTTTCAGAGTCACAGCAGGATAAGTTTGTCCCTCTATGGATTTTCCATCAGCAAACTCTCACCCACAAATTGATGCTGCTCTGGCATAGGAGGACTGTGAGCTCAGTTGCCATCTGCTCTCCCTCTGTCCAAGCAGCTCCATCTCTGGCACCTCTTCCATCAGAAGTTTGTGCAGTCTTAGAAAACACCCAGAAACTATGTTCTTTATCCAGGAGGTCTTTCATGATTGGTTATCCCCTGGAGAAGATGATGAGCCATTCTTTTGTATCACAGGAGGCAAAAACTCTGTGAAGAGCTTGGAACACACTGTGGAATGGTGGGATATAATGTGTGTTAGAAGGATGAAGAAGATTTAGGGAAAATATGAAAAACTTGCTTTGAGGTTCCAAAGGCTACCATGTGTAACACTTGCTCCCCACACTGGTTGTAGAAACATGTTTGGTCTCTTAGAGCCCTACACCTTGTTAGATGCAGTGCATTTTGAAAGTTGTGAGGAATTTTTCTAAGTGATTTGAAGTCATGTGGTCATTGCCGTGGGAGGACAGGAATCACCATGGGGAACAATTCCCAATCCTGCTGGAAGTCATTGCCTGAATCAAGCATAAACTGAGCTGCTGCAAAAGAAAGTCAGTTGCTCAACAGGAGACTGATCTCACTGAGGGTAAAGAGGAAGTCTGAGACCAAAAGATCAGAGTAAGAGGCCCTTCAATTATTTGATGCATTGTGTTTGTGTTTGATGTGAAGCTTTAGCTTTTTGCCTTTTTTTTTTAATCACTGTAAACCAACTGTGCGATCCTGCATAACTATACTAAATGCAATACTTTGATTTTTTTTATCCTTATTTTTTACCATGTTAAAAAAAATGTCAGCCTTGCATTACCATTGGCTCTGCTGCACATATGTGGTATATGTACAAAAAAATACCCCAAGGAAGCAATCCTCAAAATAATGTATTTTCAAACTGGTGCCCAGAAAACTATTAAATCAATCTTAAAATGCAGTTATCTAAGAAAGGTCCTAAGTGACTCCTACATTTAAAAATGGAACAGTGCAGTGCTTAGCTGCTACATGTACTACATTTGTTTTTAGATACACAGGAATTTTGACAGAATCTACTAAAGGCGTGAAAATATAAATGGCTTTGTAAGTAGGTTTAAAAAAAATGTTGAAAGTGGAAAGGTTCTGTCAAAATGAAAAAAGGGAAATAAATAAGAGAAATATTCTACTCCTCTAACTTGCAAGAAGAAGCTAAATTGTAGTTAATAAGCTCCCATTTGCCTCACAAACATGCATTAAAAATTTTTGAGGAGATTTGAGTTCCTTAGTTTACAATAAGAAGTACTTTGTATCACTGACAGCCATCAGAGCCTAGTTATTTTTTATACTGTTGAGATGCAACTTAGCTGGATTTTGAGGTCATCCTTGCCTCACTTTTTATGATTGAGATATAGTGTAGAAGTAATTCCGGGGGTACTACCTATCCAGATATGTTAATAAACACTTTAATAGTAAATCAGTGAAGAGCACTTGAAAAAAAGCTAGAAGAGAGGGGTAAGCGTAAAAAGAGAGAAAATATTTGGACATAAACTGGAGTTCAATGTGATTATGTATGGAAAATCTGTTAGAAAATGCAGCAGTTTCCTGGATGGTTGGGAGAAACAACTCTACAGTTCTACCCACCTGTAGGGCCGATGTAGCAGAGACTAAAAAGTTCACTTCATCCACAGTTCCATGTCCCTGCTGGCTTTCTCAAGGAAACTATAAAGTCTGAAAATTGACATTAAAGTAGGTTTTAACTTTAGGAAGTACCAGATCTAGTCTGAACAGAACTTTCATCTAAAGATGGATAGTTCGTCCTCTCATTATCTCACAGCATTACCTTTTAAGCTCTGACAGGCTTTTAGCAGCCCCGGTGACCAGTGGCTCAGACTGGTTCTTCATTCTTGCTTCTGGAAAAAAAAAAACAACAGAGAAAAATATCTAAAAAACAATCCCACAGGTTTATTTTATATCACTATGACATCTCTAGATGGTGAAATAGTTACAAGGGATGAAGTTAGATCTGAAATGTGTCCAAACCAGAAGACCAGGTTCTAATTCAGATTTTGGAAAAGACTGCCTTAGAAAGAAGCCATTTCCTCAAAACCGAATGCCTCAAAAATAGCCATTTACCTTCCAAAGTGGGATAGCACATATAAGGTCATTAGTGACTTAACCCCAACATCTTCCTGGGCCTCAGCAAATCCAGTGCAAAACATATGAAGGCTCCTTTTTACTTTTTTAAATTCCAGCCTAGTGAAGAACAGGACTAGGAGGCAGAATGGTTGACTCTACAACATATCTCCTCCTTAGAAACACGGAAATCAGAAAAGGCTCTGGGAATACTGAATTCACAGGCATCCATGCCATTAGATACTTCTCATAACCTGTTTCTAATCCATCATAGAAGTAAATGGAGGATATTTTCTTTTCTCATGGCAGTGATCATACTGAATCCCACACCTCCCTCCAACAAAGACTTTGGTTGTCAGACCTCTGTGGTAGACTACAAATTTCTGTCTTCACATCCCCAAAATGGTCAGAGAGATGGAGCACCTCTTGCATGAGGAAAGGCTGAGAGAATTGGGTTTGTTCAGCCTGGAAAAGAGAAGGCTTTGGAGTGACCTATTTGTGGCCTTCCAGAACCTGAAAAAAGCTACAAAGAAGATGGAGAGGGAATTTTCTCAAGGGCAGGTAGAGACAGGACAAGGGAGAATGGCTTTGAACTCAGAGGGCAGATTTAGACAAGACACGAGGAAAACATTCTTTCCTGTTGAGGGTGGTGAGGCACTGGAACAGGTTTGCCCAGAGAAGTTGTGGATGCTTCACCCCTGGAAGTGTTCAAGGCCAGGCTGGATGGGGCTTTGAGCAACCTGGTCTTGTAGATGGTGTCCCTGTCCATGGCAGAGGGTTTTGAACTAGATGATCTTGAAGGTCCCTTTTGACCCAAACTATTCTATGATTCTGTGATATTTTTAAGGTCTGGTAATTCTGTTGTACATCCTTAAGAAGCCCCTTCTAAACAACAAAAACATTGAAAAAAAAGAAAACAAGGCCCCAGACCTTTCTACAGTGGTATGGTCTATATGAACACATGTATGATAATTCTTCAAGAAAAACTAAAGTCAAAAATGTGTGATAGTTCATGGAGAAAATATAATACTTCATACATTAATATTTTAATATTTGTAGTTCCAGACCACAGAAAATAAAATAGAGAGCACATCAACTGTTTTTTTTTTTTTATTAAAACCCATCAAACCAGTACTCCCAAGGTTAAAATTCAGGTGCAGATTTATGTGCTCTCAAGTTTACAGGTACTTGACTGAATAAAGGGTGCTTATTTCAACCTATAAGTTGAAAATGGAAAAAGGCTTGATGACCTTGAACAGAGCATGAAAGGCTTCTGTTGAAATCTGAGTAAAAATTTTTATTGATTTTCTTTTTTTAAAATCTGATTAAGTCTAGTGGAAAAAAAACATTGAGTTATTTACAGATCCTGTTTTTCCATTTTTCATAATGCAAGAATTGAAAATAACATGAGAATAACTGAGGCAGTGCCCAAACTATACTTTATTTTCTAAGTGGATAAAGCACTGAGAGCATTGTTTCTTCATTTTCCTATATGTCACACAAAAATTAATCATATTTTTACAAGACTGTTTGTATTTGCTTTTGTTTAAATGTCCCAAATTTAAATGTGGACTCAAATACAGAGTAGCAATATTCCAAAATTAGCATGAAAGGAAAGCGATAGTTTATTATCTGCTCTGTTTCCAAAAGCTTGCAAGAAATAGATTTTCTCTTTAGGACATCATAGTTTTAGAAAGCAGGAAGAAGCTGGAAAACAGCCATACACATGACATAATTCCCTCAAAGACTGGAGGGTGTCCAGATAGGAACATCAAGAGGCTTTTAGTGCTGTTAAATTAGAATTAATTTCCCTTCTGGGAGGGGGCTAATTTGCAAGCAGAAAGGAAAAACAAGCTGCAGTAGAGATTATACCTACTAGGTATGGCATAGTTGATTACTGGATTTCTCCCTTTCCAACCCTTCTCAAGATACCGCTGCTATGAAATAAAAATAAACAAATCTTTAATTAAACTGGTCCATTGCAATGCACTTTTTAAAATTTGTTTGTTTGGGGTTTTTTGGGTTTTTTTTGTTTGCCCCAAGAGTTGACTTAGACAATATAATAAAAATGGCAATAATTATGATAAGTTTTCTGCAAGTATATTCAGTTAATAATTTCATGTGGATTCAGGAACATGTCTTAGAATCAAAGAGAAGGAATGAAGTCAAGAAAGACTTTTAGTGCAATCAGAATATAGTACGTATTTTCATTGCTGAGTATGAAGGTTTCATTCCATACCTGAAGGATGGGATGTCATCCAGAGGGACCAAGACAAGCGCAGGAGGTGGCCTATGGAAATCTCATGAGGATTATTTAACAAGACCAAGTGCCAGTGCTGCACCTGGGTCAGGACAATCCCCAGTGTCAGTCCAGGCTAGATAATGAGCAGATGGAGAGCAGCCCTGCAGAGGACTCGGGGGTGCTGGTGGAGGAGAGGCTGGAAATGCCCTGGCCATGGTCACTCCCAGCCCAGAAAGCCAAACATGCCCTGGGCTGCATGCAGAGCACCATGGGCAGCAGGGGAGGGAGAGGATTCTGCCCCTCTGCTCCTCTCTGGTGAGACCCCACCTGCAGTGCTGCACCCAGCTCTGGGGTCCCAGCACAGGAAGGACATGGACCTGTTGGAGTGACCCCAGAAGAGGTCACAGAGATGGCTGGAGGTATAGAGCACCTGTGATATGAGGAAAGGCTGAGACAATTGCTCAGTTTGGAAAAGAGAAGGCTTTGGGGTGACCTATTTGTGGCCTTCCAGAACCCTGAGGGAAGCTACAAGAATGATGGAGAGGGACTATTTGCAAGAGCATGTAGTGACAGGGCAAGAGGGAATGGCTTCAGATTGAAAGAGATTAGATTTAGATTAAATATTAGGGAAAAAATTCTTTCCTGTGAGGATGGTGAGGCACTGGCACAGGTTGCCCAGAGAAGCTGTGGATGCTCCACCCCTGGAAGTGTTCAAGGCCAGGTTGGATGGGGTTTTGAGCAACCTGGTCTTGTAAATGGTGTCCCTGTCCATGGCAGAGGGTTTCGAACTAGATGATCTTGAAGGTCCCTTTTGACCCACACCATTCTGTGATTCTGTGAAGATGCTGGCAAATTAGTCATGAGAATCTCAGTTTTTGTGCCCACTAGCTAAAGCCTGACTGGAGTGTCAAAGCTAAGATACACTGGTGTGAACATTTAGATCTAGAGATGTGTGTCCGCGGAGACACAATAACGAGGCTCTTACACTTGCTAGGTTCAGCAGAAAAAAGCAAAATGGATACTTTTTATTGACATTACATCTTTCTTATACACATTTCAATACTTAAGTAAACATCGGCTCTATTTACATAACTCTGTGTGANTGGCAAATTAGTCATGAGAATCTCAGTTTTTGTGCCCACTAGCTAAAGCCTGACTGGAGTGTCAAAGCTAAGATACACTGGTGTGAACATTTAGATCTAGAGATGTGTGTCCGCGGAGACACAATAACGAGGCTCTTACACTTGCTAGGTTCAGCAGAAAAAAGCAAAATGGATACTTTTTATTGACATTACATCTTTCTTATACACATTTCAATACTTAAGTAAACATCGGCTCTATTTACATAACTCTGTGTGAGAAAATTTGACTTTAAGGTTAAAAATAGAAGGCTTACAGAAAAAACAAGCTTTAGCAAAAGCCCAAGGCAACAGAGATGCTTTGTGTTCTTTCTGTCTGAAGCCTACTAAGCAGATACACTTATATGGTGAGCTGCTAAAGGTGCCTGTTGAACCATGCAATGGCTGTGAACGGAGCAAACCAGATAATTGCAATCAAAAAGTTTCCAGGATGTTATAGTCTGTATTAAATTATTCTCCTTTCCCCAAACCTCTAGCATCTTTCAAAAGTGTAAGAATGAAACATGAAAAATAAGGCTCCTAATAATAGTGATTTCTCCTGCTTTTATTCCAGTAAATTACTTAACTGAGGATGAAGGTCTATATATTGGCTATGTTTTGTACAGCTTTGTATGATTTCAGTTACCATCCTGTCACCTTAATTCCTTGATATAATTCACTTCAGGTGCAAAACCAGATGTTGGCCTCTCCAACACGTGGCCACATATTGTTCCAAAATTCAGTCTGAATCTGGTTTCTCATGTCATCATCTCCAACATTTCTAAGAAAGGCTCTGGATATTAAATGATGTGTGTGTGTTCTAAAAACTTTTCCTTAAATTTATCCTTTTATCCACTTATGCAAATCTGTCTGCCTTCAGCATAATTTTATGGGTAAAAATGAAAGTTTAAATAGGAGATGACGTGATTTTGTAAGTGTACTTGTGGTTGCAGGGCAATATAGCATTTGGCAGGTGTGAATGATGAGTAAAAAGGATATCTACACAGTAAATATTATCAGGAAGTGTGGTATGCTATAAAATTTACTTCTGTGTTACTATTGACTTGATTACTTGTGCTTTTTAGATTCAGGAACTGAGTAACTTACCACTCAATGAAAGAACCGGTCTCTTAGACATGTAGGATAGTTTCATGTTTTGATTGTTAAATATGACAGCACTGTGTTTTAAAGGCTGTCTGAAGGAGACAGGAGGAATAAGAAGAAAAAAAAAAGTAGACATCAATGTGAGTAAAAAAAGAATATCCTTGCTCTCATCAGCAGCTAATAGGGAATTAAATTTTACTTCCTTGATTTAGATAGAGTCAGAATGTCATAAGTGAAAAGAAATGCCAAACACCCCCAGCCCTCAATCTCTACATAAAATTACTATGTATTGAGATAAAAGAAGAGGGGGGTTCTACATCAAAAACCCATAACACATCGTCCCTGATTTGTTACAAAACCAAGTTCCCTAATTATAAAGCAGAAAGTTATGTTTTCAAAGATTCTTTCTTTTTTTTTTTCCTTTCTGTCAAAACTGAAGGGACGAGAAGATGACCCTAGCAGCCTTCAAGCAGGGCTTCTATGTAGAACAAGACTTGCATTTTTGTAAATAGGATCTGTCCTTCAAAATTCACTTCTCAAAACCAGGTAGATATTGAAATGAGCAGTTGAAAATATGCAGTCTATCTAGTAGTTTCTGTTATTTTTCTGTAGACGTAATGGCTGGGAAATCTGTCTCTGTTACAGAACCCATCCTCAGGAAAGCCAAAATTATCTGAGACAAGATCCATAATGTTTAATGCTAGAAATGAACTCCATTCATTTGGAAAATACCTATCGGCTCTGTATTTTGTTGCATATTGTAATTACAAAGTTAATTTTGCAAATCTCATAAGCTGAGGACTTTGAAGATTCATTTGAATTCTTTAAATGCTGGACCTAATAATGTTGCAGATATTTTGAACAACTTTATTAAACCAAAGAAAATTATTCTAAAGACCTTAGAAACAGAAAAAAAACCATCTAAAAACTATTTCTACTTTTCTGTCTCTAAAGAGAATAGATCTAGAGATAAAAATAATAAAATTTTGAAGGAAATTATCTAAAATTGATAATACATTAATTGATCTTATTATTCCTGTTGTCTACCTCCTCTTTTATGTAATAGAAAATATTTTAAAATCTATGTTGCTTTCATTCTTAACCTTTGACAGAACTGAGAAACAGTGCTGAAAGATCTAGCAAGCAAGAAAGACAATTTACCTTCCGTCCTTGGAAAGGAAAGGATGCAAAAACATAAGTCATACAGCCAGAGGAGATGAGGATGTCAGGTTTAGTATTGCCCATCTGGGTTCTGGTACCAAAGCTACTGAAAGGAATGCAATAACTGAAAATGGGTGACAAAATCTTGGACCAAACTTGCATCTATGCACAGAAGGATGAAAAGCTGTTTCCTTTAGCTGCTATTCAGAAAGTCTTCAAGATTTAGGTGGCATAAATGTGGACAGAGAGGTATCCAGGTTAAGAAATCAATAAGCCTGAACATAATCTTTAACTTTATGCTAAAAATATCTTTTTATTGACAGAGATTCTCAAGTACTGATTGACAAATCAATATTTGTGTTGGTATCACCCATAATATTAATATATGAGCAGAATTAAAAATGAACTTTTAAAAGCCATATATTTTAAGTGACATGAAATTATTCCTAAATTGAAATAACTACTTCAGTCTAGTCGGTCTGCATGCATTTTCACTGGAATTCCACAGCTAAGAGCTGTAACGTTTTCTGATTTATTATGTCTTCCCATGAAGTGTATAAGATGGAATTTTAGATCTGTGGAGAAGCTTAGTATCTCAAGTGTATTAATATCAGAAGCAGAATTTATGAGGATACTTGAAATGCCATATAAAGGATGTTACAGAGGACCTTTGAAGGTTTCCTCCAGCCTTACTGATGCAAGAGTGGCCCAAAAAAACTGGCTATTGGAGTACCATAAAGCTGCACAGGAATCAAAGCTGGGGATTTAATCTTCAGATAGAACTGTCTAGTTCTGATCAGAAATATTCCATGAACATATAATTAGGAAAATGCTGATTTCTGTCATGTTGGTTTTCACTAACCTTTAGAAGACTAGACAAGGATGATATGACTATGAAGGAGAAGCTGTTGAGACACTTGCAAGATCAGGTTCTAAACTCAAGAGCAAGAGCCCACTTTGAGATCCAGAAAAGCTGGTAACTCTGTTTTGCATTACTCATACAGATCAGAAAGCCCAAGGTTATAAGTCCACTTCTTTTCTATTTCCGTGGCTCGTTCTTCATGACACTGGATCCCATTAAGAAATACGGGAGCAAGACAGTGGCTGTGCAGTATCTTTATAGGCTGGGAGAATAATACCTAAATTAAATAAAAAACCTTTTCTCAGCCAAATGTTATGACCTCTGGGCAACAAGGAATCTTTTTCAGGGGGAGTTTTAGGAGCATTTTAAATTTTCTTTTTCTCTGACTTCAAATTTNATTTCAAGTCCTTGATGGTTTTTCCAGACCTCCCTCAGAGCCGCGACACGCAGAGGTTCTTGTTCTGCCAGTTGTGGTCATGAAGGGAAATATGGTGTGAGCAAAGCCAAACAGCCACTTGCAGCCAAGCTTGGGACAACCTCTAAACCTTGGAGGCACAGTCAGAGTAGCAGAACTAAATCAAACAGAGCCATGTGGGAATGATTATCCACTAAGAACCTGGTGATTTTGTCATGATGTTGGGGAAAGGCCACTGCTAAATTTTTTGGCTAAGAGTACATGAGATGCACAGCTGTAGAAGAACTGGATGCCAAAGACATGGGGTTTTACTAAAGAGGTATTTAAACAAATACTGCAATGTATGTACTTATGTATGCTTATAGAACACCTTTTTTACCATTTCATCTCAATTTATTCTTCTTTTTTTTTTTTTTCTCAGAACCATGTCTTATTGCCTTTCTTTCGTGAACGGCACTGCAGTTCTGTAAGAATTTTGAAGTACAACTTTTTTTCCTGAATTTTAAATTTGGTTGACAAAAGGATAAAAATCTCCTTAAGAATAAATTTTTAAAAACCCAACAACCCCCCCAACAAAACAAAACAAAAAAAAACCCCAAAAAACAAACAAAGAAAACCAAAACAAAAACCAAACAAAACCAAAAAAAACCAGCAAAAACCCCTGCCACTCTGCTTTGCTAGATCAATTTTAATTTAAAGGTGCCAAAAGGTGTTGCATTTCAGACTTCAAAGGAAGTTAATTTTTAAATACGTTCAGCTCAGCATTCCACTCTCCGTAAGAATTCAATTACAGATATTGTCAGGCCAAAACATTCTTTCCTGACAAAATCTTGCTTTAGTGTAAANAGGTTCTAATCTTTCAGCACATTGGACCATTATGTCAGTCCAGCCTACACCATGGGGTATGCTATACATCCTAATATTCCTCTGTTCTTTCCCTTCCTAGTGGAGAGTTCACAGCTTCTGGGATTTGTAGGCTATGCAGGAATTAATAATGAAACAAGCACAAGGGGTTTGAGATTGTATGATGGTACCAACATTCATGTGGTTATAAATCAAGGAGGTCTAGCCATCATTAAATAATGATTTCTAAAGCAGTAATGCCATCTAAAAATACATATATATATATATATATATATATATAAAAGTATATATATATGGCACATAAAATTTCAAGTCCTTGATGGTTTTTCCAGACCTCCCTCAGAGCCGCGACACGCAGAGGTTCTTGTTCTGCCAGTTGTGGTCATGAAGGGAAATATGGTGTGAGCAAAGCCAAACAGCCACTTGCAGCCAAGCTTGGGACAACCTCTAAACCTTGGAGGCACAGTCAGAGTAGCAGAACTAAATCAAACAGAGCCATGTGGGAATGATTATCCACTAAGAACCTGGTGATTTTGTCATGATGTTGGGGAAAGGCCACTGCTAAATTTTTTGGCTAAGAGTACATGAGATGCACAGCTGTAGAAGAACTGGATGCCAAAGACATGGGGTTTTACTAAAGAGGTATTTAAACAAATACTGCAATGTATGTACTTATGTATGCTTATAGAACACCTTTTTTACCATTTCATCTCAATTTATTCTTCTTTTTTTTTTTTTTCTCAGAACCATGTCTTATTGCCTTTCTTTCGTGAACGGCACTGCAGTTCTGTAAGAATTTTGAAGTACAACTTTTTTTCCTGAATTTTAAATTTGGTTGACAAAAGGATAAAAATCTCCTTAAGAATAAATTTTTAAAAACCCAACAACCCCCCCAACAAAACAAAACAAAAAAAAACCCCAAAAAACAAACAAAGAAAACCAAAACAAAAACCAAACAAAACCAAAAAAAACCAGCAAAAACCCCTGCCACTCTGCTTTGCTAGATCAATTTTAATTTAAAGGTGCCAAAAGGTGTTGCATTTCAGACTTCAAAGGAAGTTAATTTTTAAATACGTTCAGCTCAGCATTCCACTCTCCGTAAGAATTCAATTACAGATATTGTCAGGCCAAAACATTCTTTCCTGACAAAATCTTGCTTTAGTGTAAACCTAATTTTCATTCTCACAGTGAAGGGAGACAGCATTACATGTTGTCCCAAATGGAGATGAACATTTGACAAGCTGGGAAATAAGTGGAAATAAAATCAATTTTTCCCTATTAGTGTCAAATTAAAAGCAAAGTAAGCTGTAGAATTTGCCATAGCAGAATTGACAATTGAAACAAGTGTTCTGAAAAAACAAACAAGACCAATTTTAATTTTGTTAGGTAAGGGGACCTTTGTTTCTGGTGATCTTAAAAGCACAAAGGAGTGTCTACTCAAATTCCAAACCATCAGCCAAAGATTTGAAGCTTAAAATATAAAAATAGTGAAAATTAAAGGAAAATTATTTTTACAGAATTTGAACTGTTAATACAGCCCAATATGAATGCCACTAATATTTGCATTTGAGGTTATCAGTAAAAGAATGTTGCTTTCCTGCTTTGATTTGAGCTCTCTTACCGTTATACAAATTCAAAGAAGTATTAACATGAAAAAGAAATAACATAGAAATCTGGTTTCTTTTTCTTCCGCCTTTCACTTTCCCCAAGCTCTTTCCCCTCCTTGTAATTCTCTTAATTCCCTCTATATGCCTTGAGGATATTAAACATCCTTTTTAAACTTTCTTCTTCCCCTTTTCTCCAGGTCTTTCCCTTTCTGTGGTGCCTGGTGCTCTCTTTCTGCATTAATTTCTCTTAGTTGACTGCTTTCTGCACTGTGGCTCATGGTTCTGGCTGATGCCTTCAGTCTTTTACTGAACAATAACAAAAATTAATTTCCTGGCTTTACTGAATACTTATTCACTTTAATATAGAACATTTTCATAATGTATTCTTACAAAACTATAGAAAAGATTGGACCAGTGGTTCTACGCTTTTAAGCTCTGCCCCCCGCTCCCACCCCAATACATCTAAAACAGAAAACAATGGCAACATATGCAATGCAAAATGTTAAAAATTAGGGAAATTTTTAAAGTGCTGCTGATGACTGAAGAAACTTTTCCAGTATAAGGGCAGTTGTTACATAATTAACATAAACTGACATAACCAACATTTTGTAATTAGATTCTTTATTAATAAATTCTAATTGTAAAAACACATGGATTTAATTGACATTTAACATGTTAGCTATTGCAAGCTTGATATCAATTAACACACTTATCAAATGTCAATTACCAGTTTTTCAGTTTTAATTGCTGTGAAATTGACTTGCCATGGGCTACCTTTTTAAATGTTAATGTATTAACAGTGTTCACAGATTTGATGTAATAAATACAACATCTAATGTGCACTTATTGCTTATGCAATTTGACTACAGTATATCAAAAGTTAAGTGTATTTCCTTCATACTTATTAAACAGTAAGAAAGCCTTTTACTCATTAATTTACTATAAAATTAAACTTGTTCCACTTAGAAATAATTATACCATTATATATTCTGAATATAAGTATTCAGAATTGTTAGCCAAATAAGCAGGTCACCATTTTAAACCAGCATTAGTTTAGAACAATTATTAGAACTATTTCTGAACAGTGTGTTGTGCTGCCAATTTGCTTTTTACAAGGGAATTCTCCATACACCTTCTGTGTTTCCTTCTTTTATCTGTATAAATTAAGACCGGGTTATATTCTGCGTTCATTTGGAAAAAAAAAAAAAAAAAAAGCCTGGTAGTCCAGCTACCAATGATGATCCTGTCAAGTGAGCTGAATAAATGTGTCCTTTCCCTTACTTATAGCCCTGCTGATGGCACTGGGCCATAGTGCTGATATAAGATTTTGGCTGCCAGGAGCAGTTTTGGCTTGACAGCTTTGTCATTGGCATCATCTTAAAGGATGAAATTTCCGTGGTGTATAGAATCATTGTACTAAGCTCATCCATAGCATTTCATTTTAATCTGTAGAACTGACATGCTTTATGAAGCTAGGCACTATCCTCATTTTAATGGAGAGGAAAGTGAGATGCAGCAAGGTCAAGTGGTTTGCCTAAAGTCCTGAAACTTGGCAGTAGCAGCAGTAGGGAAAATAAGTTCTGGTTCAAGTTACATTTTTTGGAGTGGCAAGTGGATCAGGCTTTCCCAAAGGCAGTGTATAGGGGTGATGGATGAAAGGAGTGTTAATCACAGGCCTCCTGGAAAAGAGGGCTGCTTATTTAGCAGAATAGAATGAATATTTAAAAAGGCCTTTCAGAGTATTGTAGAATAAATGCATATATCTGTAAGTTATTATGGCTTAAGGGCTAGCTATTAAGTGAAAGGATCAATGCATCAAATAGTAAATGCTGAACTTTTTAGGAATAGAGCTATGTGAATCACGATCTCCCAGCCTGCTAATGAAACACGCAAATTCAGGGATCAAACTTTGCATCAGACTAAGCTGGGGGGTTGGAGATCTCTTCCTCCCTTCTCCCCACAAATAAGAATGATCTGCACTGCTGATAAAGATATGTTTAATTATTAATGGGAGAAGAACTCCCTCCTCACCCAGTCCCAGCAGGAGCAGCTGGCCCTCAGCATGCTCTGAAAACCATGAACAAAATGAGATGTTCTTCAGGGGTCAGGTAGAGTATTTAGGTTAGCACTTGGCCAAAAGAGGTCACTTCAGGGCTCTCTCCTGAGTACGCATTTGCTGAAGGGTCCTGTTTCCTTAATGAATTGTACCTCTATTCAGATCAAATGAGATAAAAATCCCATTTTAAGCACCATATATGACTTGGTGGCCCTGCTGGGTCCAGTAAAGGTGCTTGCTTGTAAGAGTCAGAAAGTAATTCTCTTCAAACATATTCTTTAATTACCGAAAACCAGTAATATGCTAAAATGCACAAATTTTAACTTCATCATTTCCTCATACATGGATATTTTTTGTGCAGGGCCAGCAGAGTTGTTCCCCTTTATGTGAGGATGGGGTCACTGTGGGGAGTCTGCAATAACTGATGATATCTCCTTGCAGACTTCCAGGCTATTGCTCCTGCTGACGGGAGGATCCCACCACTGCATTTCCCATTAAAATCCAGAACTGGCCTGCTAAACTGCTGATAGATCATCTCTTTTGGAGTTCTTCCCAGCAAGAGCCAATCCCCACCCTCCCCACTAAAGAAAGCATCTGTGGGCTTATAAAGGGTCAAATGCAAAAAGGGAAGGAATTGGACAAATCAGAAGTGACATTTATGATGCCTTCCTAAAGATTAACAACTCCTCCCTCTACTGATAAAATAATCCCCCTGTTTAAAATGATCCCCCTGTTTTCTCACCTGTTGCTTTCACATGTGCTGTACTGTGACTGCATGTGAGAATTATGAGAGAGGAATACAATGAACTAATGAAAGAATTGTTTCTAAATTAATGTATTGTCTCCTTGCACTCTTAGGAGTCTCTCGGTGCTAATAGAGTTTCATTATATCTATTAGTTTACTATAGCAATTTGATTGCTATTACTTTATTAAATATATTTCAGGGGAAGAAGTATTCCCCAACAGTGTCAAGTCAAAGAATGATATTAAACCACAGCTCTATAGTGCTCTTGTGCCTCTGATTATTAAGAATCATGTTTCATCTGAACTTTTTTAGTGGAGTTATGGAAGTGAAAATGTTGAGCTGCCATCAACAGTGAGTACATTTAATTAGACTGTCCCTCTTTCCCTGTTCCTTCCAAATAATGTCTCAAAGGCTAGTATCATTTAAGATTTTATTTCATGATAATATAATAGAAAAAGTGGAGGGTACTACAGTAGACTTACTGGCTGGAAAAAGGATGGCATATCAGGCAAGAATTCATGACAAATGCACTTGGTGTAAGATGATATTTGGCATTTGAGTGCTCTATATGGTATTTTTGTCTTTATTAAATATTTTCATTAGAAAGAAAAAAACAATATTCTCTTTACATGAAATATAACAGAGTATTCATACTGCATGCATGCCAGTAGTATGAAAGGAAGCGTCATATCTATAGATCATCTATATATATTGATCTATATATCTATATCTATTGATATCTCTCTCTCTCCTTTTATATATGTATATCTACATATATATTATGATGCAGGACTTTAAAAACAATTGCAACTAGCAAATGACATGCTGGGAAGCTTTGTGATAAGTTCTCAGAGCTTATAGGGTAAACCACTTATAATGTGAACTTTTGATTGACTCCCTGGCATTCTATCATCTAATCCATCTCTCCTGAGACTTAATTTCACGCTCCAAACACTGAACAGCTTCAGACAGCTGCCATTTAAAAATAAATGAACATAAATAAGCCATCAGTAACGAAGTCCTTCCCCTCTCCAGACCACCACGTATAAGCTCACCCAGATGAGAAACAGCTGCTTTTTCCTTCATAGACAGAATTTCTTCCCAAATGTAAGCAAAATCCAGGCATATAATATCTTCTGCTCATCTTATTACCGTGGTCTGTCACTTAAAATATGCATAAGCATCTCTGTTGCATACTGGAATTATGTAGGGGCTGCAGATTGGTGAGATTTGCTCCTAGGAAAGGAAGGTACTGAGAAAGGGAGCACGAGTGATCTCTGTTATCTCTCGGATTACTTACGTCTTCAGAAGGTCTTAATTCCCTGTGCAACTCACCAATATTCTGATCCTCACCTGAAGCTTCCTTCATGCTTCCTCCCCTCCTCATTTTTTTCTATCACAAGTTAACATGTACAGATTGTGAAGCATAAAATGTTGTGCTACAGAGGAGACTCCGGGGTTTCTGGTAAGACAAACAGCACTTGACCATGAAGTCGTTTGAGGTACCTTCCTACAAGTCTGACACAGTTGTGAAGTTGTGGTCTACATTCCTTGGAGAGGGTCAGTGAGTTTCACTGTGAACATGGAGAAATGCTGGGTCAAGGATAACCATGCAAATCATAGTTGCAATGACCTTTTGGAATTTCAGGCAGAGTAGGTGACTTGGATGGAAAGAGTGTCATTACCAGTTTTACTGAATTCCCTGTAAAACCTGAAATATGTGATTGTTAACAAAATGTTACTCTGATATGAGCATGTCTTATGGCAGGACTGAGTATCCACTCGTTTCAGGATGGACTTTTAGAAATGTGCTGCAATAGAAATGTTTCTATCAGCACTAATTAAATACAATAAATATCTTTGATTTTGTCCCTGGAATAAAATTGGAATAAAAAGGAATAAATATCGTAAAACACCATTTTCTCTCCTGAACTTGATTAACATATAAACATTAGACACCTGAAAACCTGTTGGCTATACAGGCATGGAGTGTCTCATATCTTTGAAATTTCTGTGATCAAGTGAATATAGACACAACACAGTTCTATTGTACTTATGCTGAAAAATGTGTTAAAGTATATATGTTTCACATGCTATATGAAATCTGCAAATATTCAGAAAAAATCAACTTATGATTCCAAGATACTTCTATTCATTAGAAATTTCTTCTCCATTCTTTTTCCAATTAAATAGGAAATTTTTTTAAAGCAATGTTTGGAAACTGCTACCTTCCTTTTCTCTCCTGTCTTACCCAGTTATAAACAGGCTAATACAAACTGTCCATTCATGTTCATCAAATAAACAGATTTTTCTTTGCTTGTTCTCAGTATATGCAGTTAGAATGGCTCATGGTGATATGATCCTTACAGTCCTGGCCTGAGCACTAAGATGATGTAATTTTATCTATTCCTTCTATGCATTTTTATAGCCCAAATAAAAAGCACATAAATTTTGTTTTGCCGAAGATATAATCATAGCTATAAAAATTTATCGCTAGACTCAGTAACATAGTCCAAAGTCCTGGGATTGGAGAAAGCGACAATATACAACAAGCACCCCTTCTCTACTTTTACTATTTTTTACTGTTGTTGCTTAAGTTCTCATGGTAATTTTATTGGAAATGGAGCTTTAAGAATGGCAGAACATTAAAACGAAAGAAAGCAGAAGTTTATACCTTACTTGCAAGTATAATCTTGGGCATGTTGTAGCATCAGGTTATGAAAATAATAACCACAACCATACATCTCAAATCTTTTTAAATTGAGGACTTAACTTCACAACTAAGAAATGAAACGTTTAGAAAATCTAATGCTATGTACAAAGCTTTTCATCTGACTTGTTAAGAGATGTTTAACTACTCAAGTGTTAAGCAAGAAATAAAATAATTAGAGC
Source organism: Platysteira castanea (assembly GCA_013397175.1). Taxonomy (NCBI): domain Eukaryota; kingdom Metazoa; phylum Chordata; class Aves; order Passeriformes; genus Platysteira; species Platysteira castanea. Next base: position 114,806 of record VYXC01001381.1, read on the forward strand.
TGAGTTCTAATGAAAGATGTCTTAAGCGGTGAAAATGCAGATTTTGTAGAGAATGCTGACTCCTGCTATTTTGTAAGGAATTTTTTGCTAATGGTTGAAATTATTTTCCTAGGAGTCTAATGTGTAATGCTACTAATGTGTTATTGTTTCTGTTCATGATCAATCTTTGAACAATATTTTCTGGGTTATTTATCGTTATTTATATTAGTGCCAATGAGAAAAATACCAGAAAATGAAGAATCCTTTGTTATATGATCTAACTTATGGAAATATTACAAAGGTTTAGAGATTTCATGTCTATGTGTCATTTTCACTAAAATAAGGTGATTTGGGGGAGTTACCAGAAAAAGAGCATATATTTTCATGAACACAGCTGTGGCTAACACAGCTGTGTGTTAAAGCAACAAAATTCTGTGAAAATGGAAATGACTGCTCTTATTCACCTCATGGTAACCATGAAAGTAAAGGTGAGACATTATTATGTGGTTGCTGCTGCCCATAGGTAGACCAAACAGAAGCTCTGCTGCAAGTCTGGGAACATTCTAGTTCAGTGTTAGAAAACTCTGTGTGTGTACATATTTATGAGTAATGTCCCAAACCCAGAGATTTTAGCATTTGCTGTAATATTTAAATTATAATAGAGAGATGCTCTTAAAAGCTTTTTAAGTACTAAGAATTGGTTTAAACTTTTCATATACATAAGTAAGAAAATAGACACATTTGCATCTAAAATGTAAATATTTGTTATGATTATTTCAGGTTATTTTGTGTCTGTATTTAGACAATGTAAGTTTTTTTTTCTTCAACTTTTTAATCACTTTCTGCCCCTTCTTCCACCCATTTTTTTAGTACTGCATGCATACAATTCACATGTGGATAAAGGAAGTAGAAACATGAAGGAAAATATAAATAACACAAGAGAAAAATTTCCTTACTCTAAGACATGCATGACAGAAATCCATGCATTTTTTTTCTGAATGTGTGTCTTCATTTTCATGAATTCTGGCTTAATCTCAAGTAGCAGTCAAAAATGCATTATGATAGACAAGCAGAGTGCACACAGCGCATTACCATGTCTCACTTGAAAGGTGTGTAATTATAGGGCACTAGCTCCCAGCTGAAGGGGGGCTGCTTGAATAGGAATAAAAGTATGCTTCTGACCATGTTTATCAGATAGAATAATATCTGATGATATTTTACCTTTTCAGTATCTTACCTATTACAAAGCACTGCAGGTATCCTGGTGGTGAGCTGGCAGAAATTTTCTGACCAAATGAAATATCTTTTTAGGCATAATGCTGTAAATTGCAACTATTTCGTTTCATACACCTGAACATGATTTGTTCTTCCTTTAAAAGAGCTGGCCTGTAGCAGACTACATCATTTGAACAGTCATATGTAGATTTAAGTATTTGCTCTTCCTGAATCAGATTCAGGGGAAAAAAAGGTAGAGGAACATTCACACATATGCTCCAAACTGCATGTTCTAACTTGTGCTAGAACAAAATCAATAGTCCTTGTATGTACTGGTATTGTTGGTTGCATATAAAAATTTGACTGGATCATGGTAGTGGATGCTCCTCTTTGGATTTCAGAAATACTGCAATTACACTTTCTTCAAAACGACTCTATTTCATAGAATCTTTTAATTTCAATTTCTCTTTATAGTTTCAGTAAGACTGCTTTTTTTTTTTTCCCCAAGAATAAACTCTGTCATAAGTGCTCCCACATTTTTAGAGCAAAATCCAGACTGATAATCATAATTTTAGAAAAAGGATGAAGACAATATTTTCAGTTTAAATATCCTTCACTTTGAAAGGGGACAGAAGATGTTTCATTTCATAATTATTTTTTCTAAGAAAATCTGAAAATTTGAGATTTAATTGTAGAAGTTTTATATATACACATAAATATATACTCACACATGTGTGAAAAGTGGAAGATATATTCCTAAAGCAGTTTCTTTTGTTTCATTTTATAATGAGAAAACAGTCTCAGAAAAGTTTTCATTTTCATTCCAGAAGTAATAGCTATAATTTGTAGTACTATTTTCTCCTCTTGACTACTATACTGGAAACCTGAACACGTCCTTTTGACCCACATTATGTTACTGGTGGAAATACCTATTGATTACTAGAACCAAATTTAAGACTTCCAACCAACATTTGGTTATTTTTACCTTTGGAGTTGATTGAGGATTTCTTTATTGCTTTGTGTGTTTTAATTTTTTCTTCTGTTTTCAATATTTCATGGTCTCCAGGGAGAAGCAATAGCTACCATCACAAATGTGAGTACACCCTCTTGTCTGGGGAAGAGGTGGAAGGAAGGTAAAGAGAGGTAGAAATAGGATAGGCAAGCAGATATAAGACAAGGCAAATGTTTCCCTGGTACCAGTGCTACTAAATCATTAACAGCATATATTGCAGTGTTAAAAAGATAGTTTTACTTGATCTTTTGAGGCTTTAGTGTAGGAAGACATAAGAGATGGAAATACTGGGACCTGGTCACCAGTGTAAGCTGGTGTGAGTGGACCTTCTCTTATCTATAGGATTTTCCAGTGAGGATCTGGTGTTTTCCCTAAAATGAAAACAAGCTTTACCCTTGATGAAAATCTGAAGATTATTTTTGGAAAAGCCATTCAGAATTTTATTTCTGCTCTAAGGATCTAAAAATGAGAGATATGGCTCAATAAAATTTTGACTTGCATGACAACAGATTGATTGTCCTTTATGAATTATCAAATAGATCTGATAGCTCAGTTATGTCTTATTGTTGCTTTTATACTGCCTAATTATTCTCAGCTCCATGAATTAGCAGCAGTACTTACTGGCGTATAAGGGAGAGAACTCTACAATAATGTCCCAAGGCAAAAGTGGGATGTTTCGATAATGATCGCTGTGGCATCACACATAATGGTCGTCGCTGTGGTGACCTTTTTTGTACACTAAAATTGTCATTGCAGTTGCCATCTTGGCTCAGAATTCAACTGCTTTCTTCTCTCCTGTGCACAGCCAGTTTTGCGCTTTAATGAAGTACTAAGACTTTGTGATTTATATGAAAATTTTTGGTTTTAGAAATTTTTTTTTTGATGCCTTGTTTGGTTTTTTTTTAATGCTTTAAAGAGTTCATCAGGAAGATTTCAGAATTAACATTGATCAGTGTAAAGACGAGGAAATAAAAGAGACTTTGTGCTTCAGAGAAAACCTGTTCCTTTTACTATTGTCTGTTAGTACAAAGTTGTATTAGAGTCACAGCTTGATGGAGGAAAAGGAGACACGCACAGCAGCTTAAACACTGTTCTTGTGTATTCTGGAGTCAGGCTACATTTGTGCTAACAAGTACAGGATCCCCTCCCAGGTATTGAAACTAATGTGGCATGGAGCTCCTGAGCTGCCAAACCCAAATGACTTTGTGCAGACTGACAGTGGGTGTTCAGCCTGTATTGCTCAGGCCATAAAACAGGACCAGTTCTACACTAGGGAGTTTCTCACAATTCCAGTGGTACGTGTTTTCCAGTGCTCAGCAGTAGTCCGTGTCCTAGGAATGGTCACTGGCTAGGATGGCATAATCTTCATGCAGTATCCATGACACATCTGCTCAGGNCTGAAACTTTGAGATTTAATTGTAGAAGTTTTATATATACACATAAATATATACTCACACATGTGTGAAAAGTGGAAGATATATTCCTAAAGCAGTTTCTTTTGTTTCATTTTATAATGAGAAAACAGTCTCAGAAAAGTTTTCATTTTCATTCCAGAAGTAATAGCTATAATTTGTAGTACTATTTTCTCCTCTTGACTACTATACTGGAAACCTGAACACGTCCTTTTGACCCACATTATGTTACTGGTGGAAATACCTATTGATTACTAGAACCAAATTTAAGACTTCCAACCAACATTTGGTTATTTTTACCTTTGGAGTTGATTGAGGATTTCTTTATTGCTTTGTGTGTTTTAATTTTTTCTTCTGTTTTCAATATTTCATGGTCTCCAGGGAGAAGCAATAGCTACCATCACAAATGTGAGTACACCCTCTTGTCTGGGGAAGAGGTGGAAGGAAGGTAAAGAGATGTAGAAATAGGATAGGCAAGCAGATATAAGACAAGGCAAATGTTTCCCTGGTACCAGTGCTACTAAATCATTAACAGCATATATTGCAGTGTTAAAAAGATAGTTTTACTTGATCTTTTGAGGCTTTAGTGTAGGAAGACATAAGAGATGGAAATACTGGGACCTGGTCACCAGTGTAAGCTGGTGTGAGTGGACCTTCTCTTATCTATAGGATTTTCCAGTAAGGATCTGGTGTTTTCCCTAAAATGAAAACAAGCTTTACCCTTGATGAAAATCTGAAGATTATTTTTGGAAAAGCCATTCAGAATTTTATTTCTGCTCTAAGGATCTAAAAATGAGAGATATGGCTCAATAAAATTTTGACTTGCATGACAACAGATTGATTGTCCTTTATGAATTATCAAATAGATCTGATAGCTCAGTTATGTCTTATTGTTGTTTTTATACTGCCTAATTATTCTCAGCTCCATGAATTAGCAGCAGTACTTATTGGCGTATAAGGGAGAGAACGCTACAATAATGTCCCAAGGCAAAAGTGGGATGTTTCGATAATGATTGCTGTGGCATCACACATAATGGTCATCGCTGTGGTGACCTCTTTTGTACACTAAAATTGTCATTGCAGTTGCCATCTTGGCTCAGAATTCAACTGCTTTCTTCTCTCCTGTGCACAGCCAGTTTTGCGCTTTAATGAAGTACTAAGACTTTGTGATTTATATGAAAATTTTTGGTTTTAGAAATTTTTTTTTTGATGCCTTGTTTGGTTTTTTTTTAATGCTTTAAAGAGTTCATCAGGAAGATTTCAGAATTAACATTGATCAGTGTAAAGACGAGGAAATAAAAGAGACTTTGTGCTTCAGAGAAAACCTGTTCCTTTTACTATTGTCTGTTAGTACAAAGTTGTATTAGAGTCACAGCTTGATGGAGGAAAAGGAGACACGCACAGCAGCTTAAACACTGTTCTTGTGTATTCTGGAGTCAGGCTACATTTGTGCTAACAAGTACAGGATCCCCTCCCAGGTATTGAAACTAATGTGGCATGGAGCTCCTGAGCTGCCAAACCCAAATGACTTTGTGCAGACTGACAGTGGGTGTTCAGCCTGTATTGCTCAGGCCATAAAACAGGACCAGTTCTACACTAGGGAGTTTCTCACAATTCCAGTGGTACGTGTTTTCCAGTGCTCAGCAGTAGTCCGTGTCCTAGGAATGGTCACTGGCTAGGATGGCATAATCTTCATGCAGTATCCATGACACATCTGCTCAGGATGGGATCCTGAAACCACTTCCATAAAAAATCTTGTGATTGTGCCAGTCATGCATCACTTTTATGTCATCTGTTTAGTCCTTCTTTAACAGTCTTTCAGTCACACCAGACACATACCAACCACTTTCTTTCATGCTTGTTCTTACTAGACTTGCTCTTTTTTTGCACCTCCTTTTAAGTGTGATAGCCTGAAATACATTATGGTACCAATAAAGTCTAAAAGACCATGAATATAAAGGAAAAGGATTCCATTTGAAGTTAAATTTAGCAGATCATTGACTGGGCTGATTATTTTGTTCCATTTAAGTTCATTTTTCTATCATTCCATAAATATTCCATTTCCCTTTCCTGCTCCGTTCTCCCCTTTTCTCCCAAATATACTCTGATCATCACCCACTGCAAATTTGTCTTACGAATTTCTAATACTTTGGCTTTTAATCTTCTTCTATAGACATAATGATTCCATTTCAGTTCTTGTTCTCTGTTCTCTTTCTTAATACTTCTTTTGAGTTAATGCTGTTAATTAAGAGTCAAATTGTCTATTTCTTCCAGAAGAAAATGAATTATCTCGTTACAAAACTGACTGATGCCTTTTAGGAAGAGACTTCTTTTTGAGGTTGCATTTATTAGTGTCTCTAAACATAATTTTTTATTTATCTATTTTATTACTATTTTCTTTATAGGGAAAGATTTTGGAATTTTCATTCTATTTCTACATAAACAGATCTGATCTGATACCACTGTTTTGTTTTGTTTTTGTTTTTGTTTTTTTTTGGTTGGTTTTTTTAATTAACAAATACAGTAGGAAAAAATATCCCACCTCTTGCCCAGCAACTAGCAACCTTCTCCTATTGTTTAACAGTAGTCAGGAAGCATCATGCTGACACCAGTAACATTCTTTGTTCTCTCTGTCAGTTTCAGACTAATTTTTTTGATGTTCTTCTGTCAGTGTCAAAGCTGGTAGCCACAGCAGAGTGGTCTGATAACCCTGGAAGTCGGGGTTTAGGGGAGCACTATCTTAGAGTGCTTTCACATTTCATTCTGCTGCTTCAAGAGATGAAAGAATTTATTAATTTAAGATTTTCTTGTAGTGTAAGCTTGTCTCAACCCTTCAGCAGCAAGTGAAATCCCCTCTAGAAGTTGTAACATGTAATGAACAATTATGCTTACCTGTCTTTATTAGGCTGTTTCACCTTCTCCTGCTGTGATGAAAACAGGGAGAGATCTGCCAAATCAGTACTGTAAATCTCAGAGGTAATTAAAGCTTAGGTTTTGTAAATGGTTTGTACTACTTAAAAAATAATACTGTGAAGTTTTCTTCACACAGTGTTCTGTATTGAATGATCTTGCCCAGAAAATCTTGATAGACAAAATGCTCTTTAACATTTTCCAGTAACCTTTAGATGGCAATTGGAGGTGTACCCATACTATCTTGCAGAAAGCATTAGTACTTTGAAAATGTGTCACTTGTTGTTTTCTTCTTCTGTCAGAAATGTTCATTTTTAACTCTGGAGGAGTCACAGATGCCTCACTGATAGTTATGAAATGTCCTAAAAGTCACCAAAAGCAGAAAGGGTTATATTTAACTAGGGACGTGGGCCTGAAAACAACCCAGTGAGGAGGTGGTAAATAAATAACAGGCTTTGCTGGAGAAATGAAATGGGGACTGCAATAACAATGTAATTGTTCCTCCTGGCATTTATATCAAATTACAGTGAAATAAGGGAATATTATTGGAATCCAACAAGCCAGCCTAGAAAGTTTTATTTTGCTTTTGACTTCCATGTTCTAGTACAAATAAAAAGACATCTCTGCCACAAGAAACACCAAACTCCTTACATTGGTTATAGCAAAGAGTGTACAAAATATTTAATGAGGTTATATAATGCTCATGGAAAGGATACAGCTGTCCATGCTTCTGCTTTCTTCAATGCATTATGTTTATTTACATATATGTTTAGTTTTCTCCCTTTCATATCAATGGTCTTCTTCCATTTAAGGTTTCATTATAGTTCAAGACATTTTCTCAAATCAAGGTTATTGATACATACAGAGACAATCAATCCTAATAATGCCCAACACTGTGCTACATCCCTCAAATTAAACCATTTCCATTCAGGATCAGCCTCTGCAAGTGAAGCTGCCTTTTCTTCATAAACTGATGTTATGACCCTGATTCAATTCCTACACATTCATGGGACAAAAGCAAATATGTGGCCTAGTTTTGATATTTTTTGTTGTTTGTTTTTTTTCAGAGTTTGGGCAATATTTGTTATCAATGGGAACTTTTTTTGTAACCAGGGAAAGTCATTCTCTGTGGCAAATATGCACTTCTCTCGCTCTAAAGACCACATACTGTTTTGGGCTACAGAGAAAGCAAAGCAGTAAAAGAGCCAACATTTAGTGATCTAGTGCCATGTAAATATCCTGGTTCCCAGTGGAAACAAATTTTGTCCCATACAGACCTTCTTGGATATATATAAGGAGATGCTACTCTGAAATATTTTGTTATTACCACTGAAGGAACTTAGGGATAAGTGAAACAACCTGGTCTGTGCACTTGCAAATGCAGCTTACTATATGCAAAATTTATACTGCTTATTTATCCTGGGTATAAACAAGCTCATCACTTAAAAACCAGGACCCTCTGTAGGAAAGAGAAACAGAGGTAATGGGGAGTTGTTCAAATAAACATGCCAGCACTGCTTTTACACAACATAAATCTATGTCTGTTAAACAGTTTGGCAAATACTCCTCTTCAAAAGTTTTAGTTATTAATGTATACATACATTATTAATGTATACATATTTGTGTATATATATATATATATACACAAAATAATATCAAGCAAGCCACAGGATAAAATATTTCTATTCAAATATTTTGAAGTTCAGCTGGCATCCAGTTAAAATATCCACTTCTGAGCACAGAATAGGGTGACTTCCCCTATAATCCACATCTTTACAAACACTTTGGATTGACTAAGAATGAACATTTTTCTTCAGGGGGTCTGTGCACTATACTGAAAATTTATTAAGTGTATGGTAGCAGTAGTTCACTGCATCTCTGGAAGTGGAAAGGCTAAGGAGAACAAGATAATCACGTATTGTGAAACTTACTTAACTAAAAATCTTCAGTATATTCTTCTCACAGAAATTCCTCCTGCCCCCTCCTGATTTCAAAACAGGTTTTAGTCTCTTACCTAATGTTAATTTTAATCACATTTTATGAGAGCACATTAAAAAAATCCTGTAGATCATCAGCTTTACAGAGAACATTGGGAACAGAAAATATTTGGCATTATTTGCGCACAAGAACAAAGGTTTCTCATCATTATCCCAGTTCCATTTTACCCAGTTGAAGTTTTTACAATTTCTTCTTTACTCTTTATTTCTCCTTACTATTTGTAGAGACCCTTCTCAAGAATGGGGCCAGTGCTGGGATTATGACAATTTTGCAATAACTCTGTTTCTCATGAAGGAAAGTTGTCCCTCTTTGGTGGCCTGTAAGCCCTACCAGAACTAGTCACCTGGTGTTCAGCTTGTGCATTTGTAACTGTTTTTCAGTGGTCATAAATCCTTTATTAGATAGTCATTTATATACAACTTATAAAAATAAGCAACAAATAAAATCCTGTAAATGGAAAAAAGAAACAATCTTGGGTATGTTTCTCGTAAAAAACCCACAAATATTTTGAAAGAACTATCTGAAACAACTTTACAATAAATTAGTTTTAATTTTTATATGACACTGAAATAAAAAAAATAAAATTCTTGTATTTCAATTTAACATTTTATTTTTACCTGTAGAAAACTGATTTTTTAAGGCAAGAAAAGATCTGATAAAATATTTTCTCAGCTCCACTATGAACTTATGGATTTTTTTAAATTATTTACTTTTTTACATAATTTCTATTTCTGTGCCTGATTTTCTTATCTGAAAAGCAAGATCATAAAAAAAAAAAAAAAATGAAAAGGAGCTGTACATCTGCAGTTTTCCCCGGTAGGAAGCTGAAGTTCTGCTTTGGGGTCTGCACTGGGAGCCAGAGCCTGGAATAGTTTCTACTTTCTGGGCATCAATATTGTCAGAATGTCACCCAAAGGCATTGTCTAGGGAGCAAAGGGTTTTATTAATGGTAATACTGAAAGAAAATTATTTAGAAAGAGTCTTGTTTGTTTGCCTGTGTGTTTTTGCTCTCTAGTGTTATTGTACAAGAAGAGGAACGACAGCTATATTGTGTTCACCTGGGAATCTTTGGTTTCTTTCATCTCCAGTCTTCTGGAGTGGCTTCGAAATATAAAAGTCTAGATATATTTCTGAGTTGTGAATAAATATAGAAATATCTGATATGTCTTGGCCATTTTCAGTTTTGTTGTTAGTAAACACGGTAGCTGTGATTGTGTCAATGTTTAAAGTAGGGGGTTATATTACAATGGAAAAATACAAGTGGTTTTTTTCATTACTTTAGGGTTTGTGACAAAAAGGAAGACATCAATAAATATGTATATATTTATAGAGATCATAAGCTTTCTAATATGAGTGTTTTAAAAAATTAAATCCACACATTTAAATACTGTCTGCTTTTACTTATGGCATCTGAAGAAACTGGAATGGGAATTGTCATGACACCTTATTTTTTTATTCCAAACAGCTTCTGACAGTCTTAATAACAGTTTTAATACAGCCTAGCAGGTTTTCTGTTTTTGACAAAACACGCAATGTGTTCTATTCCTGGCTTTATTTGACTCCTATTTATTAGGACAGTCCAACTCTTATTTAACACAAAATTAATTTCCAGCCCATGATTTTCTCATTTCCAGATATTCAAAAATATATTTCTTTTACGTCTGGTACATTTTGAGAAACTCAGGTTTCAATTTCAGCTCCATTCATCCGTATAATGAGTAGGACTGTATGGAGAGAAGTTCTTCCCATCCCTTCTAGTTCCAGTGCAGAGAAACTAGAAAAAGGGACCAAAAGAATTTATTCAAAAGGAAGAAAATCTGTAAGCACTGCAAGAAAAGCAACTGTCGTTATCCATCCTTATTACTTCCAACGTCTGGATATACTGAGGGAAGGACTTTAACTTCCTCAGTGAAATAAAGGATATCTACTCATCTTTGTGACAGAACTAAATGTTTCAAGGAAGATGTGTTATGCATTTTCAGAACTGTGGCTGTAAAGGTTTCTCTAAAGGTAACAGATTCTTTCAAATGCTAATAAGTAAATTCTTTGGAGAGTCAGGATTAAATAACAGGGTGATGTATTTCAAACTCCTACTGAAAAATTTAGAGGAAAATGCCAGAGATGATTTAGACAGAGATTTCTGAAACCAGGGAATTGTCTGACAACTCTTTTAATAGGCAGATGCATCTGAATGAAAATCAAATGCCAAGAATATCAATGACTTTTCTGTGTCACAACTTTTGTTTAGATGTTGGGTTTTTACTATTTAAACATGTAGAAGGAGTTATTTTTCTCTGTAGGACTCTGTGAAATGGGAGAATGATGCAGGTGAGAATTGGGACGATGAAAAAACAACACACAAACAGTATAATGGGGCCCTTTTCATGCACATGGGCGAAATCTAGCAGTTAATAAAGAATGTAGGGTTTTCTCAATAGTAGGAATTAACCCAGACAAATCCCAGATTGATTGGTTGGTTGGTTGGTTGGTTGGTTGGTTGGTTGGTTGGTTGGTTGGTTGGCTGGTTGGCTGGTTGGTTGGTTGGGATTTTTATATCAGAAGAGAAAAATACATCTCACTTTTTTTTCCCCAGTCAAGCTTTGTTTTGTTTTTTGGGTTTTTTGTTTGTTTGTTTGGGGTTTTGGGGGGGGGTTTGTTTGTTTTGTTTTGGTTTGGTTTTTTAATACAGATCCTACTCCAAGGATCAGAAGAGATTGATTATTACTTTTCAGTCCCACACCTCATTTTTGAGTTTCCAGGAAGGAAACGAAATATTCCTCTTATTCCTTTGTCTTTTAGAAACATATAGTAGGTGAAGTAAGTTTGATGATAATAGCAATTTTATTTTAATTTTCACTATATTTTTTGAAATGTTTTCAGCATGAGGATACATGAGGCTTTGTAGCTGAGGTATAGTGAGATTACCCAGCATCACACAGGGTCAATGCCAAAGCAAGGTTTGCAATTTTGGCTCTTATTTAGCTGTCTGATTCCTTGCACATGAGCCTACATGATGGCAGGTTCAGTAAGAAAGGAATTTCACTCTCTCCTTCACTATTTTCAGCTATGCTTTTTGTGTCCCTGAATTCCTCCAGCAGATTTCTCTTGTCCTTTACTAAGCTCCTTTGTTTAATTGCTTGTTTGCTCTAATACAGCTCCAATTTTCATAGGGCATTTGTACTTTTTCAGGTGTGATGAGCCAGGTGCTTCACCCTGTCTTTCAATGTAATGCCATGGTAGTTGGGAAAATGGAAAAAAAAGGAAAAAAAATGCAGTACTAACAAGGCTTGGGAGTTTCCAGCTTATCAGAATAAACATAATTTATCAGGAAATGAGAAAGATGTATAAAACCTTGTTTAGCACTATCAGTATAAACAGGATGTTCAAGGAAACAAGAACATATTTATATGTTATTCTCTAAGTCCAAAAAACAGAAAATCCCCCCAAAGCACCTGCAGAACTTCACCAAAGACTTCTGATAAATATTTACACTAAATCTGCAAGGAATGAGCCTTAATCTTGGTACTCTGTGGGAAATAAACAGAAAAGTAGCCAGGTTCTGTATCCTGACCTGGAAGAGCTCCAGATCTTGGGGCTTTGTTTTTGCAAAAGTTCCCCAAACAGCTGCTGGCATTTCATTTCTCACAGGTAATGACTCACCTGCTCACAAGCACCATTTCTCAGTCTGTATCATTTCTCTAAGAACTTATTCCAATCATTTTGCATAAATTCCATCCATTTTTAAAGACTACTGGTAAGATTATCAACAGTTTGTAGCAGAGGAAGAAAGGAAAAGAGATATAGCAAGGTGATGAGATAGGAAGAAAATTCAGAATAGTTGATTAGAACTTGTGCCTAATTGCTTAAAGCCATCTCTACGTAGAGATGGTTTGATATTCTATGTAAAATCTCTGATATTCTACGTAAAATGCATTTTAATCATGCTTTTTTCTGCTTTTCATGACAAGAATCAATTTTGTTACAATTTTTTTTCAAGTTATCCAAGTGGGGTTGAAATATTGTCCATTATTTTACCCGCCCTTCTAGGGGTTCAGGAGCAAAATGTGAAAATTTTATTTTCCTTGAATAAAATTATTTCTGTGTGCCTGCACATTATTCTCCTACAAATAATTTTTTATTCCCAAAACTTATTATGTATCTCATAATAATTTTTTTCTTTTTTCCGTTTTTTTTTTGTTTTTTTTTACTAATTCTGTAAAGCAGATGATGCAGCTGTTTCAAAGAGTAAAAGCAGATAATGGGGTGGTTATCTAGCAAAAGATAGATTCATTTATTTCAGTAGGTAAATATTTAGACCAAATTTTTTTAGTACTCCTTTATTTTTTATGACATTTTCATAGAGTAAGGAGGAACTCTCCTCTCAGATTAAACTCTTGGCATCAAATAAATTTAAATACATATTTTTTCCCCATCCTGTTTTAATGAACGATGCTTCAGCTTTCCCAAAGGATCTGCAAAATGCCTTGTAACTAGTTTTGACTAGCTGCTTGTTAAAATGTATGTCTATTTTTGAGTAATATTTATAAATTTTTATTGTATTTGCATATGGTTTAGGACTGTTTCCTGTGATCCATGTCACCAACCCAAAAAGTAGAAAATGTAGCTACCAAATAACTCTCCAGAAAAAAGTATTGATGCCCTAATGTCCAATCTCAAGTGTCTTATATAAGTAGTTTCAAAAAAGTTAAAAAATTAAACGTAAAATGTAAGTCTGCATTTCTTCCAGACCACTGTAATGGAGCACTTGACTATGTAGTATACTATCTCTTCAGCCTGGGTGAAATTAAAGATTACTCTGATTATTTCTAGGGAGAAAGTAAAAAAGTCAAGTTATTTTTCAGGGCTATTTTTTTCTTTGTTGCATTCTGTACTCCTGTTTTTGTGAGCTAAGTAGATAGACTCTATCTAATAATGCCTGGAAGCATGAAAAGAGCACACCACAAAATGGGTGATTTGGAGAGCAGCTCACCATGCTGTGTTTAGTGGGAATGTTGCAGCTCCTGGCTGTAAGTGGGTGGCTCCAGCCAGGGCTGATTCATGGGAAAAGGAGGAAATAACCCTTTATTTAAGTCTGAAACTGTCTGATATCAGACTACAGTCCTAGTTCTCTTACTCACTGTGTGAAATGCTGTGTCCTAGGACCCCCCAGCCCACAGATTTGGTCCTCTGGCGCTGCCAGGGTGGATGATGCCAGCATGAAATCTCACCATAGTAAGATGTCTGAAAAAAATTGATTTGAATGAAGTTTCTGTGAAACTTGAAAGTCAGTCACAACTTTCTGATACAAATTCTGCTTTTGGTTTATACCTAACAAAGAAAAGATTTAGCCTTCCCAAGTCTCACCTTAAGTAACACACACACATCTATATATACTTAAGTATATATAGATATATGTGAAAGAGGAAGATATGATTGGAATTATGTAAGTTATGGTTTTAATGGGCCCCTAAGGAATTTGGTGGGTTTTCTTCTGACTTTAAAGAAGTATTTTTCAGGTCAGCTTGAAATAAAATAAATCAGGCAAGCCATATGTCTTAAAATATTGGTATGACAGTTAATATCCAGAATTCTGCCTTTTATAACTCTCAGTGGATCCTGGAATTTTTGTTCATAAGTATTAGTGGGAATGACATATAATATTAAGGATATGCATTATAGAGTTTCTACATATTTTTAGAACTTTTGAGAAGCTTGACACCCTTTATCAGTAAGAAGGCTATTTTCATGAATTTGATTTTTCATGGGATTCATGTGGTTGCAGTTTACAAGTTTCATAAAAGAAAATCAGGTTTTAGTATGTGTAATTCCTTGTAACTTGGGTGTGAACTTTCCATTATGGCTACACTGCAAACCTTTTTTCATGATGCATAATCATATGCTGAAGTTAGAGACTCCTTATCAAAAATATCCTGTTATTCCTTTCTGTAATGGAATTTTTTTATCCTTTTCTTGGTAATCTGGCATGAAGAGGGAACAGATTTATCAGAGCAGCTCCTCTGCTAAATTAAGCTCTTGGACATTTAACGCTTTGTGAACTAACATTATTTGACTTCTCTACAAACTTTTGTCCCCTTTAAGTCATATTTCACTTGCAGAGCCTGATCCTTATGCAAAACTACTTCCTGTGTGCTGTCCCTGCTCGGTGTTGGAATGTTTGCCTTGTTCCATTTTACTTGCTTTCATCTGATGAGTCTGGGAAAAGCAACTAATACCACCTGCTTGAATCCAAACTACTAATAAGGCAACTCACTCAATTTCAGATGCAATTATTGATGACACTACATCCTTAGTGAGTTCCTCATGAGCCTCTGAGCTACAAGAAACACCCGTAAAATCAGCAGAGTTACATGCAGGGTTCTGCTTTGTGCATTGTGTTTTGATATCAGCCTTACTTTTTCTCCTGCTATATGTAAAAATAGCCAGTATATTTCTAGGAAAATTGCAAACACGACAGTCTTTCTATCCTGAAAGACTTTATACCACGCAGCAACCTACAGCAAACTAATTGTTCAGAACTACAATTTTGAAAAACAGGACTAAATTTAAACATATCCCTCCTTGGCTATTAAGGCACAGAGAAGATGAGAGCTAAAGGTTACTTCTTTTCCTGAAAGGTGGTGGGGAGCAGAGTTAAAAAGCTTCTCTGAATGTGTTGTGTGGGAACTTGATTTTTGAAATAAAATTTATAGGAGCTCTACAAGCTGTTTTCCCCTCGGGAGTCTGTAGAGCATTTCATTAGAAATGAAAGGTTATAGGCAAGCCCGTGTTCGCACCATTGACCTTTTGCTAGATGGCTTTCTAAAGCAGTGTTGAATGTCTCTAAAGGATGCAAATGTATTTTCTTCAAAACACAGCAACTCTGAGCCTTACTTGAAAGCAGTCTAATTTAGAGAATTACAGGATTGTTGAGTTCAACCCACTGTATTGAAGAGCTCTGTAAAAAGAAGTTTACCTTTTCTAATTCTGACATGGCTTTTCATCCCTCGCTTTGCCCTTTACATCAATAGTGTTCCTCTTTCTTACTTTAACTTCTCAGTGTGGGTTAAGGGGACTGAAGCTGAGAAAGCAAGAGAAGTTTTCATCAAACATCTGCTTTTGGTATTGATTGCTGGTTTGAGTTATAGATGATGCTTTAGTGGGTGAAAGACTCCAGCTGGTCCCCCTGTTCAGGGGGCAAGGAGAATTAAAAATAAAAGGTTTCTGCAGAGTTGCTATCTGTCCATGTATTGACCAGGATTTGTTAATGCTTTCAGAGAACACCACCTTGCTTTCTTAGGTAAGCACTGAAAATGTTTAATGAGCAACAGCATCCTTTCCTTCTCAGGGGCTGAGAGAAGTTGGAGAGGATTTTATGGTTTTCCATGGATATTAACACTTAGAGGTACTGAGAGGGAATGTGAGATAAAACTATAGAAGTTCTAATCTTTCCTCTACCTCTTGGCTGAAATTGTTCCATTTCAAGAAAACAGAGGTTAAATATTTATTGTGTGATAGAAAGAATAACTTTGTAGGTTTGCAGCTCAGAGGAAACAGATATCTAGAGCTCCCAGCTAAATGTGTTCATCACAGAATCAACTGGGTTGGAAAAGATCTTTGAGATCATTGAGTCCAACCTAGTTACTGAATGGATGGGCCTCCCATGAGATCAGAGTTTCAACTTTATTCATAAAAGGCAGAAGTTTCTGTGTGAATTTGAGTGTCAACATGATGCTTATATCAGGCTTTAGAGAACCTTAAACATTAGATCAAATGAAACACAAACTACCAATTAGAATATTTTTGTGCAATAATCATAAATCTTAATTAGTTCATTTGGCTTTATGTACTTTTGTAGAGTTTTTAAAAGAATTAATTATTTTAAAATCACAAATTTACTCTATGTATAAGCTCAGCTTGTCTCCAAAATGGGTACAAATGTATATTAGACCTTGGCAATGGTGCCTTCTCGATTTTGTAGCAGAAGTACTGACATAACATTTAGAATCCCAACTGTCTCTTTTATGAAGCAAGCCTTTCAAAAACAAACAAAAAAAAAGGACAATAAGCAAATCAAGATCTATTTTTATAATTATAATATAATTTACAATATCTATTTTATAATTGAAGAATATTGAATTTATCACAAAATGTCTATACTCATTTACATTTGTCTTCAACAATGCTAATTATAAAATGATGTGCTGCATTAATTAGGATAAAACATTATGAACTTACTGGACTAAACTAGTCTAATTGGCAGAACTGATTAAACTGAATGCAGGAAGTCTAATGCCTTACTACTTAGCCTTAGGTAAATGTTTTTTGAAAATGCTTGACCTTTGGAAAATTATTTAAAGAAAGAATTCTGGTCTGTGTCACACTAAACTTGCCATCTGACCTTAAGCATGTCACTTATTTATTTTAAAATGTCTCAAAAATAAGATTTTTTTTCTCTCATCTTGTACTTATATTGCTGCTTTTCATTATGACTTTCTTATAAGAACAGGTGTGGGAAAAAACAGCCAAAGGGTAATATTTTCTTTAGACTTTCTCAGGGAATATTTTTTAGTTGGAATTTCATGTATCTCTGATTTGCTATTAATTATATAATTTTTGAAGGCATTGGATATCTAGGAATGATAGCAGTTCTTGTTCAAGTGTAATACCTAAATTTCCAGGTGTTTATTCAATGACTGAATTTGATTTTCCAAGGCTCTGGAAGACTTTGTCCATTTAAAGATAAGACACAAGTAAAGATACAGAGACCTAACTGGGAATGCATGGCAAGCTCTTTCGAAACCTCTAAGCTTTGTGTTTGTTTATGATCTGTATGCTAGGTTCAGTAACTACTGTACTGGCTCAATTTATTTAATTTAGTAAATTACGTAGCTGTTCAACATGATTTAGTTTAATATCGATATGCTCTTTGGATGGCACGTTTCATTCAATCTGTGATGTATTTGATGTAGCAGGCACAGTGATTTTGATTCAATATATTAAGTATCTGATTAGATAGGTTATGTATCTGATTTGGAATATGGCTTATTTAATAGACTGTGCATTTTTTTTCTGTGTAAGCTGCAGTAAATCCTCAATTTATTTAATCCAGTATGTGATATATCTGCAATATATGTAGTTGTAGTTAATGTTTTTATGGGAGTCTGTAATTCATCTGCAATATTTCTAAATTTTGAATAAATTGTATCTCATATATATCCTCAGAGGCAAGAAGGCGACTTTAAATCATAATATGAAGAATACTAAGCAAGCTCGTTTGTGGCAAATATCACTGGATGCAATCACACTTCATAAATGTTGCCGTTTGTGAAGCATCTTGAATTCCAAATGGCCTTCACAGTGCCACGACACTGTACTTTAGATTGCATGTTCCAAAATTATTGGCTAGATGAAAACAATCTATTAGAGACACTTGACAGCAATACTGTAACCTTCTTGGAAGACACATTTGCAGCACTTCTTTTATAACCCTAAGAAATTATAGTAGAGACAATAAACACAGTAACTCGCAGAAGATCCAGGCAAAGATCTAGCCATGTTGCTTGCTGGGCATCCTTAACTCTACTAACTGAATTCTGGAATTGTATGACGTCTATATCTTCCTATGGTTTATAAGATAAGCCCTAAATGAATATCTGAACTCTTCAGTGTGTAGGAAGCCAAACAAAAGACATTTCAAATTTCACAACTCTAATACTGACATCTATTTTTCACGTGATACCCCCAAAAAAAGGTCAAAAAAAAGCAAATAATCCGAAAATCCTGTTTAAGACACTGCACTTATAAATAAATATTTATGTTTCCAAGAAAAGTCTTTCTCTCAGAGCTCTTGATCTGTTAATAATATACAAAATTCTTGATCGGATATTTGACAGAAGACTCAGCTATAAAAATCAAGGATGATTTCATTAAGAATTTAACCATCAAGTTATAGAATAAGGAAAGAAAAAAAGATCATCTGAAACCTAATGAGACAGTAAGGCAAAAATACAATATTTGGAGCAGAAATTGGATCATATTGTGGATTCCATCCTATATATTAGTCAGGGCAATTTCTAGAATTCTTGTCTTAATTCCATGATTGTTTTTAAACAGCTAAACAGATTTAGGTAATTGTAATATTTCCAGAAAGAAGAAATTTACATATTCTCACTGCTGTAAAAATATTAAATCAGATGTGAAGGTGGAAAATTATATAAATGGCTACTTTTTTTCAATTAAATTTCAAAAAATTCTAAGGGAAATGGGTAAAATCATTGCAGTGACTCAAAATCAGAATTCCATATTTCCTTTTGTCACGAATATTTTTTATTTTACCATCTCTTACTTTGTAGAAGGAAAAAAAAAAGAAAACCACCTTCAATCTTACAATATTTTTTGGCTTATTAAGAGGAATATTTATTCAGTTACAGATTTGATCTTTTTCTCCCCTGAAAAAATGCAGTCCTCTCTGTCACTGGCTGTGAATTGCACAACATGTCTACTTGATGTAACTTATGAAAGCAGGAATTTTAAAATGTGAAGGATCCCTACCTACTCCAGAGAGTTGACAGGATACTGAAGTGGTTTTAGTGTGTGAAGTACATAAATTTATCTCCATCTACATTTCATGCCAAGATAGAAAAACAGATAGCTAGCAGATAATTAATTCTGCTTCAAAACTAATAGATGCATTCTAAAAAGAACAGTGACAGATGAGTACTACTTTCTATTTTATTTTGCAATTCTAAAATACTGGTAAAATGCTTAAATGTTTGCAATGAAAAAATGTGGAAAATAATTTAGATATTGTCTGGCTTGTAGTGAAGAGATTTAATACTTACTAGTGCTTTAAAACAAAAAGGTAGGTGTGGCAGGAGACAGGAGGGAAAACAAAATATAATTCCTGGAAATGAATGGTGAAAAGAGTCCAGAAACTCCCTTCCCATCGTCCAGACTAACTGGACTGCTGCAAAAAAATGTTTCATTGTACCTTTGTCACCAAAATTGATAAAATTTCACTCCACTAAAACCGCAGTTTAAGAGTGTCTTGGCCCATATTTGTGTGTACGTGCCCAACACCCCTCAGAATGAGGTGGGACAGTCACATACAGGTGAGGATTCATTACCTGGCTGAGTCTTACTGGGCTGCCTCACACGTTGTAAACGCTGTTTTAACACTGTCCTAGTTCACGGTGCACTATTCCCACAAATGCCTTTCATAGCCGAAAAACGGTTGCTGTGGACTCTCACTTACAATGAAAAGTTTAAAATTTCCCCCTTCTCCTCCAACTATTTCTGTAGAGTGGAATGTGAAAGATGCAGAAGCTGTACCTTTAGCCATGAGTACCTTAGGTAATCCCAATTTTGTGAATCAGTCTCGAGGGAGCCATGACTGCTGATGCAATTTAACTCAGCGTTAAGGCCTAATCTAAAGATAGGTATGCTGTAAAACTTGATAGCATGGCTCTGTCAGAGGTCTGACAAGTCATCTCTGACCAATGTGGAACTGCTGGCAGAAGTTAAATTTAGATGTAAAGAAGCCAACTGAAGAACCCAAACTGACTTTCTCTGGTAAGACTTTATATGCCCCAGGAGAACTAGCATAACTATTTATAAAATAATAATTCTGCTGATGGATGGTAGGTCTAAAGGAAGGGTGGCAGTTCTCTTGTCTGGAGATTGACATCCAAAAATTGCTGTCAAATTCTGAGATACTTGCTCAAGATTCTCTTAGAGTCAACAGGGAGGAATAGGCACCATCAGGTAATAATTCTGGATATTTGGGATGATTAACTAACTGTTAAACCTTTAGCTTCACATGAGAAGAAATTCATATTGGTAACATTTTGCTAACAGTGCATTTCAGAATCTAAGTACTGATAATTAATTACAAGTGTATGTAAGGTCTAATTTCAATTAGTTCAAAGCATAGCTGATATTTTTATTATCATACATCATCCATAATAATTCCGATCATCCTCAATTTTTTAGTTTGAGGATTTTATTATGAAGATTGAAACAAGTCTTGTTTTGCACTTCAGTTGAGTAGCTTCCGTCATGGGTACAGTGCTATAAATTCTTTCAAGTTCTAAGAAACACCTCAGCAAACACCTCAAACAACAAGTCAGTTTATTACAGTATGAGTTTACACATGATTCTGAAAGACTTTTTTTTTTTTTGTTTCTGTGTTTTTGAAAATAATTAATTTGTGTTTAATTCTTATTTGCAATGTAAAAGCACTCTGCCTCCACTGTTCATTCCTGGAAACTTGAGCAAGATCAGACCTGTTGGCTGTCGGACACTGAATGGAAACAGATAACTTCTGGTTACTATTCATATCATAATCAGGTAATGCTTCCTTATCTGATTCAAAATTAATATAATGTAAAATTAATGATAAATAAAAATCAGATTTCATATAATATTCAAGTAAACAGATCAAGTACAACTTGGATTTATTTTCTTTTAAGTATCTCAGTGATTTTTCACGAGATCATTTGAGAACTCCAAGTTTCAATAAATTAATTAACAGAAATATCTGAAATTCACTTTAAATGCATTTGCTCAATTAAAATTTACTTGAGGTTGTTTCTGCTCAATCTCTTGGCATCTAACAAAAAGCCTATTTGAACTCTCTTAAAAATCCCAGGAGCTGCTCTGTTGGTTCACTTATAGTTTTCAGCAGCCGCCCTGAAAGTTCACACAAAAACCTATACTACAAGAAATCCAACACTAACTCTTGAGGACTTAGAAAAGTCTAAAGTGGATTCTACAGACCTATTCAAATAAATGGTAAATTAGTAACTTTCAAAGTATTAGCAGAGCACGCTTAAATTATAATCAGCTTAATTCAGAATTCTGTCAGCTAGTTTTATTTTAAGAGTCTGTTAAATTAGCAAGCGTATTTCATTAGTATTTTTTCAAATTTATGTGATGATATATTTTAACAATGGTGCAGATACAGATTTTAGTTATTACCTGCCAACAGTAATGACAGTGTTTAATGTTTATCCTCTCCAGGCTGTGATGCCTTCTGACTTTGTAGAGCCACGGCTATAATGTCATTGAAAATCCAAGTACTTACACAGATGACTGCAATTAATGTTAAAGGGAACTGGAGATTTATACGTGCCACTGCCATTATCACTAATGGAAATTTCACATGTAAATTGCCATGCATGGAAATAATATGCTTCTTAGTAGGCTTTATCTAAAAGTCATCTGTGCAAGCAGTCAATTTAAATCATTAATTCAGTCCTCTTTCACCATGGCAAATACTTCTTTTAAAAAAAACAGGTTACTGATTTTAATGTTAAGAATTGTCTTTATGCTATTTAAATTATTGAAAATTAGAGGATACTGTATGCATGACTCTGATATTAGCTTTCATTGATTTCTTGAGATCATAGTAAAACATAGCCTTAAACACAACATTGAGAATTCAACTCTTCCACAGATTCCTTGGTGTACTTGCTCCCAACAAACTGGTTTCCTGTGAGTAATGGGCATCAAGAATGGCTGAGCTTCAAAAGATAATTGCTAACCCATTAGAACCAAAATGAGTCCTTGAAGTGGCACATGGATAGGGCATCACTGAAAGGAAAAAGCCAACCCCACTGATTTGAGGGTATGAGCCAGTAAGAGCTTACCCAGGGATGTTATTCTTTCCTCTGGAAATAATGTAGGCAATGAAAGGTAAAGAAGTCAAATTATAATAAGCACTCTGCTGTCTGGGAAAAATGCAAATGTCCTTGCAACTGTGAAGAGTACACAATCCCATGACAAGAGGGATAAAACCTGGATCACCCAACTCTCATCAAACGGAAATGCAGGTCAGCTGACTTAAGCTACTCTTTGCCACAGTTGCTTCAACAAGATAAAGAAGAGATGTTAGTGTAGAGTTCAAAAAGTCATCTGAGATACACGTGATGGGGTTTGGCACGGCAAGGTGAAAGGAGAATGAAATAATTGTAGAGATCAAGTCCAAGTCTGCCAAACTGAAGTGCAGGAACAACTGAACTGATCGAAAAGCAAATAAGCCACTTGCATGGGTAAACTTATGGCTGAACTGAACACGACTATCAAATGTAGTATAGATAGATATAGCTGTTAAGAAGAAAGAGCTAGGACAATGAACCTGGGAGCCAGGTATCTGAAAGGTCTGAAAAGGAAGGTTTCAATATTAATGGAAAGTCCTGGCTCGCAGTCTTTCTCCCAGAACCTTCCCAGTATTTTATGCAATGCTGGCAGTTAATCTTTTCCACATTTGTGCCTTACTTATCCAATTCTGTCACTTCCCCATTTCTCTCTCAGGAGTTCCTCTTGTTTGTGATTTCCTCTTGCATTTCACTGTGGTACAGCTTTTGAAATAATGAATTAGCTTCTTTCAGGTGTATTTCAACAGCCTTAGAATTCAGCATATGAAAACTGTACAACCATATGCAGTTATGTTTGTAGTTTTCTTTTCCTTCCTCTGTAAGTGTCAGAGATGAGCATATTAAAATTCTTGCTCTGACCAGGATTCTTATGTGACATTTGACTGTTTTAGTGCCTCATTTCTCTTTTGTTCTTGTAGTGGTGAGGTCTGTGATTTGCAATTTTTTTTACTGTTGTTTTATCGGGAATTTCATGGACTGCAGTTTTATTTGATTGCATTATATAGTGTCACAAATCACTTTAAAATGTAAACCATTATGAGAGTCTAAACTAAATGTTCATTTAATTTCCCAGGCTAAAATGAAGCAATATAAGACTAAGAACCATGTACTAAAGAACACATTTTCAGTGTTCCAGTGTATAGTGTAAACATAACAATGTATTTTCATGTCCTGAAGTGCTATAGGTAAAATTTAATAGAGAGAGTAGGTTGTACTTAATTCATTAAGCACATTTATGAAGACGTTATCTTTTAGTTACAATGGATGTAAGTAGCTCAAACCAGATTTTTTTTGTTTAATATTTTAAATAATTTTAATTTAATTTAATTTAAAAGTTTAAATAATTCCATAGTTAGGAATAGTTAGAAGTTTCAGACATACCCACACCCTTTTCCTTTCTGCTTTTCAGAAGTTTGTGCCTTTTGATGCTCAGAAACTGTTTAAAATTCTGACACTGCTGTATCAGCATTAGGTGATATAGTTAATTGTTCTGTGTACTTGCTCCAGTTCAACATGCTGAGAGCAGCAGTAAAGTAAAATGCTCTGGTCAAGTTATTCTGTTTCTTTAATGATGTAAAAATCATGCCTGTTTGATTAACACAAAGCAAAATTATCTGGTTTAACTTTATGTTCCTTAATTTAAAAAATCAACTGCCTTTCTCTATTATATTTTACATAACTCTTAAATTAGCATCAAATTTTTAATGTATCTCACTCAAGTGTTTTTAAAAAAATTCTTTTAGAATGAAAAATGCCATTTCTTTTGTCCTAATCTGCTTTCTATTTAGTAAAGCATATTTTAAAAGCACAGCTTTTTACACAGATTTATTTTGTGAAACAATTTAATTAGGCAAATGGTATCTTCATATGTGGTTATCAACTTATATTTTCAATTTTTAATTTCTTCCAAGTGTTTCATACACAGTCTTCCTGGTTGCTGTATGATGAAGCTTTGTAATTTCTGGAGACAATGATACTATACTAAATTACTGCTTAAGAGGTATGGAGATACACAGTTTATAAATCTAAACTTTCTTTTAGTCTCCTGTGTCAAAGGTGCAGTGAAAGAACATAAACCTCATAAGATGATGATGATGAAAGCAAGACATAAAAAATAATAAAATACCATGAATTGCATTCCTAAATCTCTCCCAGTGTCAGAATCTGAGAGATTAGGTAGAAAAACAATGTTATTTACTCAATTTCCTTCTCAGGAAAAAGATCTATATAATATGCTTTGAGTTTGTTTTATACTGTTTTGAATCTTTCTTCATGCCCATTTTATCAAAGGTTATGATGAAAATGAAATGTTTGTGTGGGGTTTTTTTTCCCCTGGGACAGAAAAATATATTGTCGTGTGTCCTTTGCATTTCCATAGTAACATTCAATTATTTTCACAGCAAACCTTCGCTATCAAGAATAGAAAACTGAACTCAACAAAAACCATTCAATAAGGGAAGCCATTTGGAATTTTGAGGAACCAAAGTGCTTCTTGCCCAATGGATTTTGCATTTATTGAGGACAGTCATAAATAACTTTAAAATATTCCAGTGTGATAGGATGAAGCTGCAGATTAGGTCATCGTGGAATTATAGTTCCCTTGCTTAATGATTTTACAAAATTGCCTGGCAATCCAACAAAGAGAAGGAGCACAACGTGGTGAATGCAGGCTAATTAAACCAATAATTGCTTCTTCTTGTGTTCCCAGATAATGTGCCCCTGATAATTTTAAATGAAGTTTTGAAGCTGACTTCTTGAATGAAAGGCTGTGCTAGTTAAAGCTCCGCTAACTCTCCGTGTGCACAGAAACTGGCCTACTTCTCAAGGTCCCCGGCACTGCTCAGGCAAGTATTGCCACAGCACACAAAGAGTACGGGAATAGCTTTACTGTGTGTCTGGTACTGGGGCCCTGAATTCCTGTGTTTTCTCTCTTTGCAATATTGTGACTAGATCGTCTGATTTCCCTGAGCAATTCCAAAATTAGAGGCTGCAAATTAAGTCTTTGATGTTTTTTAAGACTCAGGAAAAGATGCAAACTTCTGTGTATCTCAGGAATGCTCGTGTAAATCTAGAGTAACTCCGTCGAGACTTAGGAGGACTTTTTTTAGTTATATCTGTGTCAAATGCAAGTACATGACTGTTGACTGGCAGCTATGTTTAGAACTTGAGAAATATTTCACAAATTCCCCAAGACTTTCAAGGTGATTTTCAAAGAGTTATAAGGAATATTTTGAAACTTTTAATGTTAAACTTAGAGGAAGATTCTTTATCAGTTAATCAGGTAAAAGGACTTCTGCAGATGAATTGTAAGTATGAGCTCTGCTATGATACGTATGTTCATCCTGCTATCTCATGGCCACATATCAACTCATGTTGTTAAACAATATGTATTATAGGTCACTTATAGTCTAACCGAACATCCTTTCTAACATGATTTACAGTTTTACGAATCCATAGAAGGGAAGGATCTACTTCTTTATCTCAATACTATTTGATCCTAAAGAGTCTTGGGTAAATATGTTTCTTTTCTCCGTTGGTGCTCAAGGATTTTTACTAAAATATTGAACTAATGTGTTTCTTTTTTTTTTTTTTTCTTTTGTCCTAAATTATTATTTCATTATCTGAGTGGAATGACATAAAAAAACCAGGCAGGTTTTCAAAACAGTTTCTCAACTATTATCATCTGGACCTTCAAAGTCAGACAAAGTATCTACTACTGTGAACTGATTATGTTTCAGTATAAGAGGATTGTGTGTGGTGCATTAGATTAATCTGAGAAGTGCAATGCATGTTTTTGGATGTATGATTGCATTTTAAGCATTACTCAAAACAACTTTAGAGAACTAAACCAACAAAATAAAAACATACTTTGTAATTATTTTCTAGTACTGAGAACCTGTTTAAAACCATGGCTTCTGGAATTGCGAATAGAGAGAGAATTATCCATCGTTACTGGTACCTACCAGTATATCACAGAATACACATATGATATGTGCTCTGAAATCTGCTGTAATAGCCTAAAAAGAATAAGTCAGGGTCTGTTAGATCTCATGAGCTGAAATTCCCATTGGTATTCATAAAATAGCAGAAGTCAAATCTGGCAGCAGATCTTGCCAACAGTCACTTTTCCATTAATTCTTACAGTAAATGTTCATACTGAAATCTATAACTACACAATTCACAAGCTCACTCCCAGAATTTTTAGTCTTGTAAATTGACAAGTATACACTTAGGAATTGTGAAACTGCATCTTTTTGTTGGCTTTTTAATGAGAGATAGGTTCAATATATCTTAGTTGGCAGCAACTGGGCAATGAAAAGCAATATTGGTAGAGAGGGTTTTATTTTTGTTTGCTCTGTGTCTTGTTAAGCTTTACTGATATAAAACCATCTGTTTAAAAAGCTGTAAAAAACAGACTGCCAACACATAAAAGCTAAACACAACAAAATAGTCTTAATATCTACTGGCTGATAACTCAGTGCAGTGTTAAAATTGCTGAGGATGGAGGCATGGATGGAGAGAAAGACAATTAGTTTTATGTAGGGACAAACCTTAGTTTCCCAATAAATGACTTCACTATTTATGTTTGATGGTAATCACTTTTTTTTCCCAGTGAATATTAATTTGCACTCTGATATTATACTCTTCTATGAAATTGTCTTGAAATAGTTTAAATATTACACACAAATATGGGGTTTAGCTTTGTTGGACAATACAGGACCAAATTCAATGCAAGCCAGAAACAACTTAAACTGATAATACAAATATTGTAAGGAGGTACATATAAGACCAATAATGTCAACCATAACAGCACAATGAAAATCTCAGGGTTATACAGGTTGAACTGTCATTTGATTTAGTGTTATCACTACCTCAGAAACAAGTTGAAAAAATTTTCTATCTGCAATTTGTCAATAAAAAGATTTTTCAATGTCTTTATGCCTATTAAATTTTGAAGAATTATTGGCAAAATTAATGAGCTACTCTGAAGTTATATGCATGACTTTTTGTAAGTACTTTATTTAAATCTCATTGTAAATTGAAAAATTATTGGTACTAGCTGTTAATTTTTTTCACATGACATAGATCTGTTTCTAAAAACCATAAATAGACAAGAAAGTGTTATACTATAATTGTAAGATTTTAATGACAAATACATTTTAGTCATGCAACAATTACATGAAGTTAATATACAAAAATTAAAATTTATCCTATGCATATACTAAATATAGTAAAGAAATTCTTTCCACATCAGAAGATGGTTTACTAATCTACTGAATTGTCCACAGTGATTGCTAAGTCACAAAATAATCTTAAGGCAATAAAGATTCCAAAACTGACAAAGTACAAATTTAGATTCAGGTCTGTCCACTGTGAGATCACCAACATGTAATAAATAACTTTTCTGAGACTAGCGTAAAATATATACTTGGGGTTTTCCTAAATACTATGATACATTATTTTGCATAAAATATTATCTGTTAGGAAATTTGATGTCTGTAATTAAAATACAGAGAATACTTGTATACAAAACTGTGTGAGAAAATATAGAAACCTTTTATGAGTAAAACCAATAGTTGATCAATAATGATGGACTGTTAAGCAAGTCTTTATACGATCTCCCCAAACAGTTTCATTGCTGTGAGTTAAAAGAGGACAACATACCAATTAAGAGAGAAAACAAGAAAAACAGTAAAAGAAAAGTAGAGAAATCATGGTACAAATCACTGTCAGAAAATGCAGAAAAATCATTTGCGGACTAGAGTTTATGAGGTGGGAAATTTTAATTATGATAGATGTTCATGATTAAAAGAGTTTAAAATTAAGCAACGATATCCAATAAAGAACACATTTTCAATGCTGGAAGAATTTAACAGCAAAAATAATGTAAAAATAGTGGTAGGAAATAAAAATATGCCTGAGCACAGCTTTGAGATTTATTAGAGTATTGTAACTACTGGTGGCAGTATGTAATGAACAACAGAGATTTTCAGATAAAAAGAGAGACATGAATGATTCAGTCTGTAAAATTTGTTTTGTACTAAAAAGATCAATCTATTTCATTTTTTTCTGAGAGAAAATGAAGAGACTTGACAGCCTATAACTACCTTTCTCAGACTTCTGAAAGTAGCTTTCTTATCATTCAAATAGAAAAGACAAAATGAAACCTGCAGTCAGACTAAAATATAGTGACAAAATTTGAGGTAATTAAGCATTAAACATTTGGATGTTTATTTATAGGTAACAGGATTTAGAGATTTGTATGATTCTTTACAGGTAAGGACCTTAATCCTGTGTTTAATTTTAACTTGGAAGTGCATTGATTTTAAATACGTATGCTTAAAATATTTTACATGAGATTTAATACCATTAAAATAAGGCTTAGTGATAGTTTTATTAATTCCATTTACTTAGTATCTCTTCTTTTTAAAAATACACTTAAAATCAGCGAATATACACACGCTTGTTTTCCAGACTGGCTTTAATATTTACTTGTATTCATTTTTAATGGCTAAGTAGCAGATGGTAAGACTTAAAGCACCATTCCCCTGCAGATTTAAAATAGGCAAAGATATGAGCAGAAATCAAAGGGAAAAGAGCAAAACAGATGTTGTGAAGCTGCTGCTGATGGTGAGACATGGGAGGATAAGCAGATGCCTTCCAACTTCACCCATCAGTTCTGCAAAGGTGTTGACCACTTGTGAGAGATTAGAAGATGGCGTTTGTTTCTCTGAACATGGATGAAATATTTCTCTGAGCTTTGAATGTAAATTGAAAGGAAACAGACTAACTGGCCCTTTTTCATTCAATTTTGAAACGACATTAAAAAGACTCCCACCTATAATTCCAAATATATTTTATATCCATAAACAAACCTTCTTGCATGCTTCTTTGGAAATTTTTTCCTCTCAAAACTGCCAGCAATACTTTGGACTTTTAAGAGTATTTTTAATGAGACCATGATTGATAAATAGCACATAATAACAAATAGATACGACAGTTTTAGCATACTAGATGAGGATATTTGATACACAGCACAGATTAGTGTGTTGGCTCCTAAGAATTCATACTTAGAATAAGAATGTATGGTTAGTTTTGGGCAGTTGCTTGCTTATGTCACTGACATGTAATGTTTGGTGGTGTTAAGCCAAATCTTGCATTTATTTGAAGAATTAAGTATACTAAGTTAAACCAAAACATCAATGGACTTTCCAGTGTGGGCACAATCTCACGGTTTTGCAGCTCCAGGAAGGCAAATGACCTCTTCCACCTAATAGGAAGGTGACATAAGGCTATCCTATAAGAGAATGGTCAATTTTTCATATTTCAACTGATGAAAAAGCACCTATTGCTTAGGCTTTGCAGTACTCATTGGCAAATTCCAGAAGTTCCTCCTGTGAGTCCAGACTTTTCTAAGAGCTGCCCCTCCAACTAATGCTCCATGTGTATACGTAGATGGTTGACAGTTTTAGAAAGTCTTTCTCGAGAAATATTGTATTTGCAAGGGTGGTGATTAGTTTTGCAGTAGTCATCATAGTTTCAGTGAGAGTGTCATGGTTTGACGCTGACCAAATGCCAGCACCCACAACAGCCGCTCGCTCCCCCTCCCCTGCCTCAGCTGGGCAGAGGAGAGAAAAAATTCAACAAAGGGTTCATGAGTTGAGATAAGGACTGGGAGAAAACACTCCAAGGGCAAAACAGCCTCAACAGAGAGGTATAAAGTGGATTTATTACTAACAGACTCAGAGAAGGTGAATGAGAAGTAAAATAAGCCATTANGAGGAACCTCGGCTCCAGCGCCTGGAGCACCTCCTGCCCTCCTTCTCCCCTGACCTGGGTCTCACCATGTTGTTTTCCCTCACATGTTCTCACCCCCTCCTCTTCTCTGGGTAAAAAAAAAAACAAACAAAAAACAAAAAAACCCTGTGTGCACTTTGTTTTTTCTTCATAAATGTGTTATCACAGAATCATTACCAGCCTCTAACTGGCCCAGGCTTGGCCAGCAGTATGTCCATTTTCAGAGGCATCAAGGACTGGCTCTGCTGGACATGGTGAAAGCTTCTGGCAATTTCTCACAGAAGCCACCTCTGTGCCCCCCCTGCTACCAAAAACCAGGCTGTGCAAAACCAACACAAAGAGTATTTTCCTAAAGTCTTATATTGTGTTTTGTACTCCAAAGCATTTAATTTTCATCTTTTCATTGCTTGTAATAAAATAGAATTTCTGTGTGGTTTGTTGCAGTTCATGTAATTTGAAGGTGAATATATTTTGAAATAACAAAACCACAGTAAATGCTTTACAGTCAAGTGATTTGTACAGCTATTGGTAGAAAGTTAGAAATATCAGCAGGCTAGTGTGAGTGGATTCACCATTGCTTATAACCTGTTATTTTTTATCCAGTGCGTATTCTGAATAAAATCTGATAAACCTACACTTTTCTTGCAACATCCATTCAGAAGTATTTTTCCTAAGTGCTGAAGAACTGCAATCTGTTCTATGCAGCTCATAGATTAGTGAACTGTCCTTAATAATATCTTTTTGCTAGGAAAGCTTAGGTCAGAGATGAACATGGCCCATTGAGTTATATCCTTTCTGGACCCTTTAAATGTCAAATTTAGGACATATTCTAAAGCTTTGTCATTCAGTCATACACTGTGCATACAGAACAAAACTATAATAAATCTTTTATAACTTCTCTGAATTGCCATTGAACATAAATTCTGGCTTCTGGCCTTTCCTGCTCCACATATCTGCAGTTAAAGCCAGTGCTGCAGCAGTATTTGCATTTTTCAAATCCATCAGCTCCAAGGATCTAGTGTCACTTCATTTTGTACTCAACAAAGAGACCTTAAAGCTAAACAATAGAAGCTTTGAGGAACATTACCACCCTGCTGTAATTAGTAATTTACAATTACCTATACCAGTGTTACAAAACAAAGGGGATGTCAGAAAAACTCTTAGGCGCCTCCAGTTTTTAAGAGGAGGAGAAATAATCTTTTGCAATTTGCTTACTGGATGATTGTGCAGATTTCTTTGCCCTACATGATTTCAGTCTAAAAATTTTTCGGTGGTGGTTATCAAGTCAGTAAGAAATCTATGGATTCAGCTTTTCTTTAAAGTTTTTGAACTTTGACGTAACATCAAAAGTATTGTCCACCACAATGTGTCTTAATAGAAAGAAAAACCAACAGCAAAAAACCCTCTCAAACCCCAGCAAAACACAAAATACCAAACAAAAACCAACGCAAAGATACACAAATATTCACTGTAAACTGTGACAATAGATTGCAATAGCTCTATTGAGTATGGGCTGGATGCTAGTGTCAGCAATAGAGTTTCCTCCAAAATTAGTGTGTTGGTGGATGCATTCTCTTGGGAGTGGTGGTAGCAAAATAAGACAAATGTTCTCCAAAGCACAGTACATGGAAACAATCATACTCTTTGGAGGTTCTTTTTTATGGATATGTATCTATGAAGATGGGACATTGAATATTAACGTAGATTCAGAAAAATCTAAAATGAAATTGTAGTATTTGTCTTCCAATAGTGCAAGAAAAATAGCAACACAGTGGTTGCCATTAGTCTATCAATAGACCTTCTACTTGATTTTTCTCTTCTTATTTCATTTTTCATCTTCCAAATTGAGAACTTCATGTAGCATGAGTTTGCTTAAGTCTGACATATATTACTCTGGAGGTGTCTCTTTCATTTTATTGATGGTTGGACTCTTGCAGTAGAGAACAATTTTCTATCAGTTTTAAGTTCCACTAAGCCCACAAACAATTACACAAATATTTTCTTTTCTGATGATTTCCGCAAAGCAGTTTTCAATCCTTATCCACTTGATTACAGTGTTAGTGAGCACAATAAATCTTCTTTTGACATAGAAGTTGTCTAACACAACATACATCTTTTCTCTCCACAT
Source organism: Platysteira castanea (assembly GCA_013397175.1). NCBI lineage: Eukaryota > Metazoa > Chordata > Aves > Passeriformes > Platysteira > Platysteira castanea. The sequence goes on from VYXC01001381.1 coordinate 146,915, forward strand.
GAAATTTTTAAAATCTCTCATGCCTCTTCATTCAATACTTTTGGTCTTTTTTATGTGTTTCTTTGTTGTTAACATCAAATTTTTACTCGCTAATGATGCAATCCAAACACAGGGACTTCTATACCATGTTACAAGAATTCTCTTCTGGTCTGTTTGCTCAGGGGATAGGGCAGCACAGGAAACGATTACCCAGAACTGTGGTATCTCCATCCTTGCAGTTTTCGATGACTTGGATGGTCAAAGCCAAGGCTGACCTGAGCTGCTGTTGATCAGAGCACAAGTTTTCATTTCCAACCCCTACATCTGTATTCAACAAATTATATAAATCTAGCATTGTAATTTCTGTCAGGAATCTTAATAATTTGGTCTCTTTTAGAAATAAAAAGAGTTAATTGATTTTTAGAACATGAAAGCTTTTTAATTTTTATATTCGTGAGTCCAAAAATAAATACCATTTGTCTGTGAACTCTTAATTCTGTAGAATGCCCAAAAAAATCCCACCCAAAACCACAAAGCTTTTTATTTCTCAAAGAAACTGGTCTTCTAGGACTCTGACAGCTAAATTTTTTTGTCATTTCTACAAGAGTAAAATCTTGTGCCAAAAAATATTATGTTCTCTGCAGAAAGACAAGCATATACGTAGTTTTGTACTTATTATGCAATAAAAAAAGCTAAGTAGAAAATAGGTCCAGGGTGGTTCTTTTATTATTTTCAGTTTTTACAACTTGTGTAACTGCTGCTTATGTAGACAGTAATTTTTTAAAACTTTGTGTGTCATGTCTGGGGAAAATATTATTTAAAGTAATAGGATGTGATTACATTTTCCCTTACTCAAACCCCTCCAAGAAAAAGCTTCTGAATATTTATGTTCTCCTCTCCCCCCTTCTTTTTTTTTTTTTTTCCCCTGGTATCAGCATAAAAACTAATATGTCAACATTAGAATTTTTTTTTTGTGTGTGCAAAGTGCTGATTCTGTTTTAATTGTATGGACATGAATAGGTGGGTGACTCAACATCTAATAACACACATCCATGCTCAGTGGAATTTTAAAAGTATATTTTTGAAAACTATTGAAATTATTTTCCAACTTTTTTGATCCATTTTCCTCCCTGAATGGCCAACTATAATTTATTTTTATTATTACTGATCAATATATGCATCCTTTAGAATTCCTCTCTTTCTGGTTTGCAGAAGCTGAGGCTGTAAATTCGACATTTGCTCATAGTTGTTGTATCAACTCTGTTAAACTAATTTCATAAATAGATTTAATTAGTTAAAGGTAGTGCAAGAAGGGGAAATTCCTGTTGATTTATAGTTGGCAGGAAAAGAACATAATCCACACAGAAAATAAGAAAAATAATCCAGATTAAAGAGACCCATGAGGGATAGAAATCTGATGATGTCTTGTGGTGTAATTTTGTATATGAGCATAGAGAAAACAAGAGAACAGTAATTATTTTCCCTCATGCTGTTGTTGAAGACATGAGCACTATTTGGCTCAGGCTCTATTATGAAACTAAATATTTATTTCTAAAACAAAAAGGAAAGGTGGGGAAAACCATGTAAGATGAATCCTAGAACAGATTCACTTGTCATGCATGCTTTCCTATGTAACACTATGGACAGTTAAGTAAAGTTCAAGCAACCTGAATTTACATTTCTGAGAACAGAATTAGGAGGCAAAACTGAGGCTTTAGTGGAGACCATAATTAATCCTCATATTGTCTGAATAGGTTTTATTTTGACAGGATCATTCCATCCAGAAGCACATTTTTCCCCATGGACTTTGGTCCTCACCCACAGCTGAGGACAAGGATAGAAGTATACTTGGCTTCTCCCTCTTCTTAACTTCCCAGTTTAGATGTGAACTTTTGTTGACTTTAGTCTACTTTTCTTGCCTTTTGTGGGCAAAAATAGAGATGCTTTCAACTATGAGGTCAAGAGCATTTCTCTAGAGGCTCCCAACACTACACTCTTCTTATTTCCTGCTCAATCCCTTCACAGGGGAGGGTTTCCCCTCAAAAATAACTTTTCTTTCCTAAAAATTGTTCTTTTGAAATTGCTCAGTTTTAACAAAATAATAATAATAATAGTATTTTCATGGTTTTTAGGATGGTGAGTACTGACTATTTCTCATGAACTGCATGTAGCACTTCTTATTAATAACTTTACTGCAGAAATTTGTATGCAGTAGTCTTCATACCTTACACTGAACTAGTTCTCATCTATAAGACTGATACATTTTTGGATATATCTAATATATTACTCTATTAATATTCTGTGGTGATTTTGTTCACTATTTATTTGTATCTCAATCAGTTGAAGTGTGACACTGGGGCATGATTTTGATGCTGTGGTTCTGACCGGGACCTGTGGTAGCATGTGCATGCATCTTTTCAGTTTCTGCTATGAGTATTCAAGTCTGCTATGCCAAGTTTGAGTGACCCACTGACCTCTGAAATTGCTAAAACCTAATAAAAGAGCAAAGAGAAACCTCTTGTCAGGAGTCAGAACAACCCGATGACCCACAGTGAAACACTGCCTACACTTCAAGAAATGACCAACAGGTTTAGTTCTGTCATTCCTTTTCTACTACTTTCAACACAGCTACAAAAGTTGGAATTGTTTCTTTAAGGTTTACTTTAGGGAATAAGTCCATAACTGTAAAGAAAATTTTATGTTTGGCACACGTTTACTCTTTGCAAGCTTTATTATTATGCATTTTTTATTGCTCCTTGTACTCTGCAAAAGTACTAAACTTCAGTACAATCTATTTTTATTTGGTATTCAATTCTGCATAGTTAAAGCAGTAGTATTGTGTAAACATAATACAGAGTCTTCCATCAATTTTTAAAATCTCTTGATGTCCTGAAGACTTACTTTTAGTACCACCTAGTTAGGAAACATAATAATAAATATAAACTGAATTTACTAGCAAATAGACTATTTTCATATAAGGTGGAGAAACAGAAATCTGATTATTTGCATAATTATAGAACTAATTTTTATATAATAACTTGCTTCTGTTTTATTAAAGAAATCAGTTTAAGATTATTCTCTTCTTCAGTCATCATTCAGTCCCACTTTTTAAGAGAACACAGTGCACTATTTTTACAGTCCTACCTTGAATGTTCATAAATTGCATAGGAATGCATAAATTGCAAAGGAATTCTTCATGTATGTCACCAATATGGAGACCTTGCTCGCTTTTGTTAAAAAATAATGTCATTCTAAGTTTTACAGGCAAGAAGTCAGCTTAAAAGATTTATAGTTTCTACAGAAAAAAAAGACATTTGCTGGTTTATATTATTCATGGTGGTTGCCTATACAAAGGTTAAATAAATATCTCTGCCCTTTTATTTAGTCTGTAGAAGTCCAAGCTAAGACTTAATCTATTTAGTTGATAAATAAATAACAGAAATGCCAGTCACAAGTTCTGGGAAGAAATTAATACACCAGACTGTTAACTTCTTTTTTTCCCCTTCCTGAGTTTCTCTCATTCCATGGTAACTTTAGGGAAGATAAGGAAGAGAGAAATGCAGGAGCAGTCTGCCATCTCATAGGACTCTCTTTGCACGTTATAGGAAGGAATGTGACCTACTGATCAGAAATGGAGTTCGGGGATTAAGTGGAAAAACTGCCTGAAAACAGGGAAGTAGGTTTGTATGGGACCTAAGGGTTCCTAACACAAAGATGGAAATATTAAATGGTATTTTCTGAATGTTAAGTTCATTTAAAAAAAATGATGGCAATACCACCTCACTTCTCATTTTTATTCAAAAGTGAATGTAATTCTCCAAAAAAAGTTTGAATAAAATATTAGCTACTTATGCCAGTTCATGGGCAAGAATTTAAAGGATGTCAGATGTCATCTTTTCAGACCTTAAAATAGACATATAACTAATTGGAGGAAATCCAAAGGAGAAGAAAACCAATCAGAGCTCCAGTTAACACGACTTACAGAAATCAATTTGTTCAGAATTATTTGTTATAAAGAAAATGGTGGGAAGAGGGGTAGGAAAGGAGTGTGGAGTACTCTTAGAAGTAGATGATATCAGTAAGTAAAGGACAATTATGTTCAGAGTAACTGTTCATGGCAGGGGAGTAGTACCACGCTGTTATCAACCATGAATCAGGGAAGAACTTTCAGGTGGAAAGTTGGACATAAAAAAAAACAAACAAAAAACCCCCCAAAGAAACAAAAAAACCCCCAAAACCACCAAAAAACCACCAACCCCCCCACCCACCCCCCCCAACATAATTTAAAAAGAAAAACTGAAAAAAACCACCATGTCATGGGCAGTGAAACTTAGACAGCTCTGTGGAGCCTTGACTTTAAGGCAGCTGTTGCTATGAATGACACAGACATGGGAGATTCTCCCTTTGGACAGAAGATGTAAGGTATACTGGGGTCCTCTGCAGTCTTGACGTAGGAAAAAAGCAGAAAAAAGCAGAAAAAAGCAGAAAAAAGCAGAAAAAAGCAGAAAAAAGCATGGGCTATTCACACTAAGAAGAGCGTTGTGTGTCTGTGAGACTTCTCCTACCTAATTGATTCTGTATGATTCTGTGAGAAAAAACCCACTGAATTATTCCAATACAACAATATTTAAAAAAAAATAGTTTTCTGGAAATCCTTTGTTTTGTCTGACCTTTCTAGTCACACACAGCCTCATAATGCCATTACCACCCCTATCTTCCAAAGAGAAAACGACTGAGAAGGTAAAAGGTGAAGCTGTGGTTTTAAGGGAGAAGGCCCTCAGCTAGTTATCTTTTTCATTAAATTTCTTTCTTACTTCATCCTTTACAATGACAACAAAACAATTTTTATTCAGTTATGCCAAGTCAAGTTTTCCAAGTTTAATGATCCTATTTACTCTCAGATGAAACCCACAATGTATTTCTCATTATTAGTTTGCCAAAGTAAATGGAAATAGTACTTTAAAATTTAATGCAGGGTATGTTTAATCATCTACACCATTCTTATTACTGGTTAATCCTGAAGTAGTAGCATGTATAACATATAAAATATTCACAAGGTAAGCCACTACCACTGACAACAACAACAACAAAAATTCAATAAATCAGAATCCTTGATTTAATAACTAGCAGCTTTGTTTAATTACAGTTGGGTTGGGTTCACTGAGCTGAGAATGCAATTGTGTCTCAGTGCAGCATTAATAGGTGAGAATAAAAGGCCTCTTATTTTTTAAAAAGTAAGAATTTTCCTTAAATAATAAATTTTCTTAATTTCTTAAGTCATGAGAAAATATTTGACCATTGTCTGTTGTATTTGACTTATCCTGGAAAAGAACTTTCCTTTACATGTGAATGTTGTGACTGAAGAATCAAAAGGCCATGGACACATATTTTCTTCACAGAGATTCCTGAACGTGGTCAGGATTGTTTGGTGGATTTAGTAATATTTGACATCTTTTACATAATACAGAGCATTTTATCAGTTATTCTTTATATAGCATTTCCACTGAATCATAGAAGAACATAAAAGAAAAATAATTGTCTCTGCACATTCAGCAGATGAAGCTCTAGACAGAATCTAAGACTCACGTGTTGAGCGTTTGGAGTAGTTAACCAGAATAGGCTTTGCTGGCAAACGAGTACATCAATAATGGCTTTTACTGAGTATTGATAGACCTCAGATGTTCATACCAGATGTTCCAGATAGGAAAATATGTCATCCATGTGAACATCAGTCATTTCTTCTCATGACTGGGCAGTGAGAAGAAATTCATTATTCTGTGCCCCCAACACAGAATCACTCTTGATATATGACAGTGCAGTGATGTAGCTCTTTTTGCTTATTGTTTAAGGGCTTCATTCAATCTTCCTTTTCAGGGGGGAAAAAAAGATACCTAAATGTATTGCATGCATTATTGATTATTTGCTGAATTTAGGAGTCTCATAATGCAGATTGAAAGGTTTTAATGTTATCATAACATTGATGTGTTATACATGTGGAGATTTGCTGATGACTCGGTACAGCTAAGGATTACTAACATTGATTATTGGTGAAGTTCACATGCCAATGTTTTTATTGGAATGTCAATATAAGCTGAAAAGTGCATACTTAAAATACATGTAAATTAAGTTTCCTTTAATTAAACTTTATAAACTTTGAACAAAATCAGATTAAAGTAACTGAAAGCAGAAACTTGATATGTCTTAGCTTTGCTTGAAACATCTCCAATTGCCTTAAAATCGTTGTGGATTCTTTGCTAGGGAGGGAGGATTGATTTAATGCACAATATTTTAATGAAACTTTATATTAGTAAACTAGTGAAGGGAAAAGACAAATCACCTTCTTTCAGTTTGCATGTTAAAAGCCAATTTGAAGGAAGTGTCAAGAGACTGATATATTGTCTTCTGTGCTGAAAATTTTACAATTATTTAAGTGAAAATGATTTTTTTTGGGCGTCTTTACTTTTTGGATGGAGTAGCTATTTTGATTTCTAGCCAAATGTGTTGAATTATAATTAAGCTCCATCTCAGTATAGAAAATGTGCTTTGAATATCCTGTATTTACTGTGACATCCAAGTAAGAAAAGGAACTGTGTCACATTTCTCTTTGAAGAACCATCATGGTAAATATGACGTCTCTCCTACAAATAGCTGCAACTGTGTATGGCAAACTGATGCAGAAGTGACTGATATATATTGGAAATGCATATTTTCAGACGTAACCCTCTTGTTATGTCATGGCAACGTGACCTAAAACATATGGTATTTTGGCTGTTTCCTGATGGCAGCAACATCTAGTGCCTGTAAGTCTGTAAATCCTAAAAAGCAATGTTAAAATTGAGTGGATAATGTACAGGATGGGAAACAAGTCAGAGAGAATCATATTAATCAGAAGAATTGGCTGGCTATATATATATATATTTATTTATGTATATATATACTTTGTGGTGGTTTTTTTTTTTGGTGGTGGTGGACTAAGAGAGATTTTTAAATGTTTAGAATTTTTTAGTCTAGAAATTCAATATAATTTGGGTTAGGATTATAGCTTTATTACCTTTAAAATGACCTTCAACATTTAGATACATACCTTCATAACTTTAATATGGCTTGAGATAGGCTTAATAAGAAAAATAATACTACCAATAATACTAGCAGTAACTACCAATCTAAAATTGGTAGTTTCTGATTCTAGATATTGACAAAATAGACAAGTAACTTCTGGCATTAACATCAGTGCTTTGCTAATGCATTATTTCCCTTGTATCATCTCCACATCTCCATTTGGGGAAAAATGTGGTCATTGGTCTAGCAAAGTGTTTCAACTCAAAAATGTTTCTTGTTTTACAGTATGATCTTCTCATAAGTCAATTTCAGCCTATTAACCATGAAAAGAAAGACTGCAGCATTCCAATGTAAGTAGACATTTTGCCTTTCTAAGCTATTTTAATTTTACACATATTCCATACTACTTACAGAATCACTGCATCTTGGCAGAAAGCTCGGGTCTATCAGTATGCAGCAGGACAGAAAGGAAAGATGAATACACCTCAGAAATATTTGATTAAATTATCTTCAGTAGAAAATACTGTCATGTTAAGTTCCCACAGGAAAACTTTTTTTTCTATTGGTTTTGATTAAACTCTGGGATGAGGGTTTTTCAAGTTAGGATGGAATCATTTGTGGAAATCAAAAAAGAAATTTAATTCAGAAGGAATCAAGACCTTGTGGGTTAAATACCTGTCTAAGCCTCCAGAAATCCAATTTCATGTATCTGAAATAAACTGGCAAAAAAAAAGAAATCTAACAGGATGAAGAGGTGCATTAATATCTGAGCTGTTGTTTATCCTGATGTCTCAAGGCTTTAGTCCAGACAAGAAATGTATTCAACCTTTTTGCATCGATGAAGAGGCAAAACACAGAATATAATATTGTTTTAGAAAAGATTTAGAAATACTTTATATATGAGAAATTGTAGCTGTTATCACAAACACTTGTTCACCACTAAAGGTTTTGTTTGTGTTGGGTAAATTGTTATTTTATATGTGGTAAAAAGAAAAATCTATTTTCAGATTAAAGAGAATACAGACTCACTATTTTTTTCAGCTGGATTTTTATATTACTACACAATTGTAATTTATATTATTTTGTCTCCATATTGTTTTAAAATACATTTTTCACAAATAGAATATGATGATAATAAAATGATACAGTGACCTAGTTGTGCTAAACTCATTACAGCAAATCTAATAAACACATTTTATAAACAATGCTATGCATATTTTTCATATTTATGCATAATTTGTCTACAGACTGATCAGAATCATAAAGATGCAGTGACATAAAGATGCATGGTAGTGCACGAGAAAAAAATACTCAAAAAGTAAAATCATTATTTTGGTACAAGGTTATTGTTTTAGGAGGTCAACCATACCAATTCAGTTTATCTCTTGTATTTGGGAGGACATTTTATTTGTTGGGTTTTGTGTCTTGCAGAAAAGTTCTTAGATTCAGGAATGGAGGATTTTTTCCATTTGTTTTGTTTAGTTTCTACAATAGATTTTTTGGATCTGTGGTCCTTTGATGTGAAGGGTATTCAGTTTATTTTTTAAATGTAAAAGAAAGTAAATTCCCAAGGTAGGACTTTCCATACTCAATATTAGTGTTGTGTATGTTATTTATATTTCAGCTGTGTACATATTCCAGGCATTGGCCATTGTCGTGGTTTGACACTGGCCAAATGCCAGCACCCACAAAAGCCTCTTGCTTACCCTCCCCTGCCACAGCTGGGCAGAGAAGAGAAAGAAAATTAACAAAGGGTTCATGAGTTGAGATAAGGACTGGGAGAAAACACTCCAAGGGCAAAACAGGCTCGGCTTAGAGGTACAAAGTGAATTTATTACTGAGTCAGAGGAGGAGAATGAGAAGTAAAATAAGCCATTAAAAACACCTTTTCTTCCTCCAACCCTTCTCTCCTTCCCACCGACAGCACAGGGAGACAGGGTGTGGGGGTTTGGTCAGTTCAGCTGAGATTTTTCTTCTGCTGCTCAGGGAGAGGAGTCCTTCCCTGTGAGACCGTGGGGTCCCTCCNCTGTGTGTCCCCCACTTCGTTTTGTTTTTCTTCATAAATATGTTATCACAAAGGTGTTACCAACCTCTCTAGTTGGCCCAGGCTTGGCCAGCAGCATGTCCATCTTCAGAGCCATCAGGGATTGGCTCTGCTGGACATGGTGAAAGCTTCTGACAGCTTCTCACAGAAACCACCTCTGTGCCCCCCCCCCCACTAGCAAAAACCAGGCTGTGCAGAACCGACACAACCATAATGTCTTGGTCTAAAACAACTCGTAGTTTTTTTGCCTTCTTCCTAAAAATATGCACCTTCGTGATGTGTTTGTACACATTGTTAGTCCTTTTGAAGTTATTGGAACATGCCACCTGCATAAAGATGTGTTTGGTTGCTCAGTTAAATCCTTAGCCTGTAAACATTTACATCACTTAATCTGTATTCATGCAAAGAATAATGTTATATTTATAAAAAAATATTGGTGAAAGCAAAAATACAGCTGGAGAATAAATTTTGTAATAAGCCCAATGAAAGCTGAAAATAAGTTGCTGGAAGGTCAGCTGAAGCAGGTGTATCTGGCAGTGAGAAAAAGACTTCCTGCCTTGGAGATCATTACCTGTATTGCAGAAACTTTTAAAGGATTCATGAGGACTTCATACTTTGTATTTTCATTGATATATCAACAATGTCTAAAAATCTCTATTCCCTTAGCACTATTAAACTAGAGAGAGAAAAGTGAAATGATTGGATAGTTTGTCTGTGCATTGATTTTTCTTTCCTACGTCAATGTGTATTACTGTGAAAACATTTTAAAGTTTTTCCCATGGTTAACTGTGTAGAGAAGTATAAGAAACCCTTAACATCTATTTCTAGTACAAAAGATCGTTTGACCTCGAAATCTGTACACACATCCACAAATTTTGTTTTGTGTGTTCAGCTGAGAATACAGCAAAAGCCTGGGCAAATTAAAGGTTAATCCCTCATCTGAAGTGCAGAAGTGTTTCCTCCTGCCTGCAGGTGGGAGATGAATATGCTAATGGACAAGCCTGACTCTGCAGTGATTTGCAGGTGAAAATGTAACTTGTGATAATTAAAGGCTAATTACTTTTAGCTAGCAAGTGGGAACCAGGTGCTCTAAAGCAAAAGAAGAAGATTTTTTTTTTTGTGCTGGTATTTTGGACGGGGAAAAGAAGAAGGGACTAAGATTGTATTTCTTTTCTCCTACCTTGATTTTTTTGTTTGTTTGTTTTAGTAATGTAGAGGACAGAAAAGAAATTATTAGGTGTGACATGCAATTTTCGTAGGTTTTGGGGGTTATTTTTATTTATTTTTATCATTGTTTTTCTTAAGAGATGGCCAAACAGAGTTGGATAGAGATTCTGGAAAAGTTTTTGCTGTTTAGATGTTAGTAATATTGCCATCACAGGCAATGTGTCTTGTTTCAAATCCTGTTTTAAAAACAACTCCTTCTGAGGTGCTCACTAAAAAAAAACTCTTTAAAAAGCTTCTCTCAATTATTGTTTTCAAAGGCACCCCCAAGAGTGAGCACTCAGACAGATTAGTGCATTAGAGCTTCTCACATACCTCCATCTTGCCTTTATGGTAGGATGGGTTAACTTTCCTAGTTAGTCGTCCCCTTGAAGGCTCATGGATCCTAGGAAGTTCAGGCATTTACACCCACATTACTCATTTTCAAGACAGTCTGGTCACTATCACAAGTAGCCTCATGAAGATAGTTCTATGTTAGATGAGGTGCTATATCACTGATCTGGGAAGTAAACAACTCAGCATCACAAAGGAGTAAATCTAATTCTTTTGGTGACTGCTTGGCATATTTACTCTTTGCACCACTCATGCACTGTATATTTTACAGCAGCTTTATAATTTAAAAAAAAATCAAATTTCTGTTTGGACAGTTATATGTAATTATTTACTGGTTGAATCTACATATCAAGAGAATTAATCACTTTAAATAGTGGGTGATGAATCTATAAGCTCATTTCCTTAATGAAATTACTTTTTCTTGTAACGAACTGGGGTTGCAGTGACTCGGACCACCACAGGTGGTATCCACAATAAGCACATCGGCTTTGCTATCACTCTGTAGATCTGTATTTAGGCTCTAGGTTGTTTATAGTACCTATATGGCTGTTTATCCTTTTCTTGGGCAGGTTTAGAGGTACTAAAGCCTTCGAGTTCTAACCAGGTAAGTATCTGATTTATTTTTAAGATATCCACTTTCAAATCTGGCTTTCTTTGGTTATGTTATCCTTTTTACCTGGTTTGTAGACATGTTCTGCTTGCATGAAATCTGACATACAGAGGAAAGACCAGTGGTACTAGTATTTAATTTTTAAGCAATAATTCAGACATTAACAATTCTTGTGGGCCAGGAAGTATGAGAATTTCCACAGGTTAGAAAAATCACCTTTGAACTGAGTAGAGAGACATCTTGATCTCATTTTCCTTGTTAGTATCTTAGAATCTATCCGTATCTAATTTGTATTTAAAAAACAATTATCCTCAAATGAGGCATTTCTTTTAACTCTTCAGGTTAATACTTATTTTGAAAGACTTTTGTGTATTTGAATGAGTGGAATTGCAGACTGTCCAGTTACCAGCTGGAGGTTGTGGTGGGGGCTCCTTCTGAGGTCAATTCAATTTCCAGCAAGTTTGTTGTCTTGTAATAACGGGGAGACCTTTAGGGGCAATTGGCCAGGACAAACTTGGGCAGCAAAAGCCTGTGTGGGCAGGCAGGTAGGCCAGCTGTTCTTCTTGGTTTTGCGTTTGAAATGTCAAGAGAACTGATGTGTCCTTTTGAACCCTTTTATTCTACTGCATCAGCATCTTTAGCACAAAAATGTTCCAGTAGTGCATTTTTTAAAAATATTCGATCTAGTTGTAATTCTGATTTCCTTTAGGAAGTGATTGTATGTTCTTATAGCTGTACTTCAAGATGAAGGGAATTATAATGAGTCTTTCATTTTTACAGACGAGTATGTAAATTGAGTGGCAGAATCCAATATTGCATAATTACATTGATCACTAATCCTGATGCGGTTTTGTTCCTGTAAGTCTCTCCTGAACTATTTTGCAGAAAGGAAGATAAAAAAATTATTGGTTAAAAGCAGCAGCATAAATAGTACCAAGGATAGCTTATATGCATTTACTTATTAAAGCACTGAAACAGTCAGGTCAAATGGGCTCACAGGCTGCAAGGAGGACATCAGTTACCTTCTTCATATTGTAAATACCTTATTCTATAAAGTGCAATTGCTGTAATTAGTAGAGCAATTATGAAGAAAGGTGTTTTGTGAAAAATTAGCGCCATTCTTCAGCAGCTGAGGAAGTCGCATGTAAGTTTTATCGTGTCCTAAAGATATGTTTTATTAGTTTGTTCCATCACCCTCTTTTTGGACCCCTTATCTCTGGAAACACCCATGAGAAGAAAAAGAAAAGAAAGCTATTTATTTCTCACTAGCATTCTGTTTGGTAAGTAATGAGTCAAATAGCTTTTCATCCACAATTTCTCAAAGGTGCTCTATATAACAAGACATGATTTGTTACTGAATTCCTCAAAGCAAGAACTCTCCCACAATCTCTGAATTTGTGCTTGGTGCCTTTGCATCCACTGGACTGATAGACAAGGATGTCTACAAATTATTTTAGATTTTTTTATTCTCTTTAGAGCCTTTAAAGACGTGTGAATTTTCATCCTGTTGTTTTGCTCTATCATGGTCTTACTGGGATTTCTGTTTCAGGATGATACCTTCTTGGCTTAGATAATCTTTGCATTTAATTATATTTTAGCTCTCTTTATTCTATAGTATCTCCCTCCTTCCCACCTCTCATTTCCTTGGGGAATACTCATCTTTGATATGTGCATGAAGAACAGGTAATGAGGAAAACTGAAAGAGTTGGAAATAATTTTAAGAAATATCCTTTCCTGCTGTAGTACAGTTAACAAATTTCAAACATATTTGTGTAGCACAGCAAAGTGTTATGGAAATATAATTAATAGGAATGTAGAAACTAATAAATAGCTGTTTTCATTTTATCAGCTAATATTCAGAAAATCTTAAGGACAGAAAGCTTTCCTCTTCCTCTGACATGTATGGATGTCCTTGAATTTCACTGATACTGAAAAACTAGTTTATCACACCTCAGTAAGTTCCTTATGTCCTTGTTTTCCAACAGTGATAACTTAATTTTCTCAGTGAACTGGTGGAAAATGCAACATTTCACAAAACAAATTATAGCAGAGAAATAGAAAGCAATAGAGAGGATCTTTTCCTTTTCTTCTTTACAGAAATAATTTTATTATCATTGCTGCTTTAAAAAAAAAACACTGAAATTTGAAGAGGGTTCTTTTGGTTTTGTTTGATATTTTTTATTCTCAGGTAAGGATGGAAAGGGGAAAATAAGCTTTGGCAGTTTAGTACGTCTCTCACAGACCTCAGCTGGACTGATGAAAACAGTGAGATGGGGCTAGAGGAAGGGAAGAACTGTTCTCTAATAATATGATTTTTAGGAAAAGCTGTCCAGTCCATTCAGTATAGAGCAGATTAGGATGACTTTATAAATAAGAACACAAAATAAAGACAAAGCATCACGCCTGTGTATCCCTAAGGTGAACAGAAAACTTAGTGCATGTTTGGGTAGTGGGGGACTGCTTCAGATTGGCCTCATTAAGAAAATTTTCTCAGAATAATAAAATTTGCATCAATAAAATTATTTGATTTAGAACACAGAAGTAAAAAATTAGTCTGAATTTGTGTTGATTTTAATCTTTTGAATTTTAATTTTTCTTTAAAACAGTAAACTTTAGCCACAACCAAAGGAACTTTTCTATATGCCCATGAGTATGAAACAGGGGTGAGTGGTTTTTAATACATGCTTTAGTAATGCTGCTATCTTTTTGTTTTTCAGTAATGTAATGCAATGGTTTCTGAGTTGTCTTCCGTTTGTCTGTGACCACCTGTCGGCGGGAGAACGTTTTCCTCCTTTCATGACAGGGCAGTAGCATAAATTAGGGACTCAAACCTAAGCAGAGCTCGACCCCTGTACTATAAACCCAGAAAGCTGTGCACAAGCTGATGAGTGAGACGAAGAACACAACGTTCCTTGAACACGGAAAGATTTAAGAATGTCAAGTTTCTGAGGTCTCAGGAGCTCCTTACACAAGCAAGGTACTTAAATAGCTCCCTAACTCTCTCTGCAGCTTCTTTGCCCTCTGGGCAGTACATGGAGGTGTGTGAGCAAACTTGTGCTGCAGATGTGGCTCAGTCAGAGCCTCACTGAACCTGCTGCCCTTGGGCACATTTTGTTCAACAAGATATTACAAGGTCAGGTTGGCGTGTTTGGAAAAAAGCAACAAACCTGTTGTGTGTGTTCACAAAACTCAGGGTTGCCCGGCGAATGCTGACATTGATCTCTTTTGTGTTTACCTTTGCTGCTTTAGATGCTGACACTCACAGACTCCCCACCGGGTCTGTGGTCTTTGTTATAGAGAGGTTGGAACTCACAAGTAGTGGCAGATGATGTCTTTTCACATTCCCTTAGGTTATTCCTGTTCCCCTTCATTACTGGGTCTCCATCCCTTATGTATGTTGCCAAAGGAGTTTCTATAGCTCTGCTGTCAATAACCAGCTTCACCTCTAAAGGGAAAAAGTGGTACTTTTTTAAAAAAAAGGAACTAAAAAAGCACCTGAAAAACAAGCCTAATTGGAAAAAAAGATATCCAAACCAAAGCCAACTAAACCTACTACAAACAAGCAACCCTTCCAGTATGTTTGCAAACTTTAGGCAATAGAAAAAGGGGAGCTAAAAGTGGTTTTATTGGCATAGCCACACACTTCTAAAATTTTTCCCATTTGAAGGTGCAGTCTGTAGCAAAAGAATGAAAATATTTTTGATTTCTTTGAGCTATAGCAGCTAACTCTCAGAAAGCTGTGAGCATTAAAAAGTGATGTTAACTTTTTATGCATAAAATTTATTGCTTATTGATTCAGATGAAATAATTTTTTACTTCTAGGACATGAGAAACAACTGTCATTTATTTCAGTAACTTCTTGAGGGAAGAGGAAATTTTTTTATATTTGACATCAGAATTATGTTCTAAGTATGAGCCTATAAATTCTGGCAGTTAAAGCCAATCCATGTTTACAACTGCAGATACAACTAAGCATACATAGCCTTTTAATCTGATAGCTCTTTTTGTGAGTGTAAATACTACCACTTATATTTTTAAAGTATTTACAGCACATCAGTACTTTGTTACTGCTTACTAAACACTTCATATACTTAAGTAATTAACAGAAAGGGTATGCTTTTTGTTCGGGTTTTGTTTGGGGTTTTTTTGGTTTGTTTTAAATAACAGTATAGTCCATAGGTTCATTAAAAGTCCCTGCTAGCATGAGTACATTGTTACAACACTGCCACAAAAGCCTAACTGGGTTTCCTTTGGCTGCAGCTCCAATCTTTAGTGACGTCAGGATTGCTGCGCTCCAGTGAAAAGAGTACTGGAGCCAAAACTAGTGCATGATGCAAGTGTCCTTCTGGGCTGCTGTGCCCCTCTGGCTTAATATATTGCCAGTAGACATCAGAGCTTCCAAAGGTACAGAGAAACTTACTTTTATTTCGCGCTGATCATGTTTAATACAACAGAATACATAACCTGTAGGTTATTAGTATGATTTTAGGACAGTCTGTTTCTTTAGAGAAATGGTGTAAAACTTTAAGCAGAGATAAGATGCAGTTTAGCATGGAATAGCAGACTGGGCAATTAATTTCCTTCCACAGCTTTAGCGTGAACATGCGTTCACTGAGTCAAATCATTATAAACTACCACTTAATTTAGGCTAATTGCATTGTCTTGGCCATCACCCCTCATTCCTTAAATGGTTGCCATTCTTGAAATACTGTTGCTAGCCCACTTCATTTAAATCCTTTGCTTTCAGTAGGTGCTTTCTGCAGGATGGCTGACATTCCACAAGCTATGTTGCATCTCCTGTGCTCAGCTCTGCAGGAGTTAAATCTTTGCAGCCTTCTGACAGGGCTCATAATATTCTTCTTGAACATGTTTTTTCAGTTATTTACAAAATAATTGTAAAATTGTACTAATTATACATTTTCATTGTGAAGAGAATGTGGAGTTAGAATTGGGTTAAAAAAACAAACAAACAAAAAACCCCACATAAAATCCAAAATGTATCGTTCTGACTCCCTTATATGATAATCATTAAAAATAGGTGGGAATTCATGATTTTCAATAAATACATACAAATACATTCAAGCTTTGAAGGCAACTCTGTTTCTGAATATTTTACCAGAATAATTTCTGCTTTGTTGGTAGAAAAACAAGCTCTTGATTTTAAATAACATTTTGAAAAACAAAATTCTAGTACCTTTAATGTATGGATTTTCTGATAGTGCTTAAAAAGATAGACCAATATCTTCCTCTCTTGTCCATTGATTAGCACAGGTTATCTTTCTGCATTAAAACTGTTTGGAAAAGTCTATTAATTTTCAAGTAAGTGCATGATGTAAGTCTTTGGTTTTTTTTCAGGACTGAACATGGACTTGTATTAGTACCCTTGAAGAGGAGACAGGAAGTCTAATGCTGACATTCTCACAAATTGTTTTCTGTAAAGGCTTGAGATTTACACACATATCTTTTCTATATTTATGAAGATTGGTTAGCTTCAGATGCAGAAAATGTCTGGTGTGGCCTTTTGAAGACCCAGGGAGCTCACAAAGGAGACAAATTTTCCAAGGAGTTTCTTTCTTTCTATTCATATCACTTTCTCAGCTGATAGCAACTTTACCAAGCTGCATTTCATCAAAATGAAGATTGTGACTAACAAAGTGGGATGCAGAAGCTCAGGCTCTGCAGAGCTGCTGGTCTGGCCACTGTCTGGTTTTCCCTGTCACACCACATAAAACATCAGCAGTATTCAGCCACCTGCAAAAAGTTCAGAAAGGAGCAACAACAGAGCTTCCCCAAGATGGGATAAGTGCACTTGGTGATTAGCAATTATCAGATGTCAGGCAGTCTTGGAATGACAAGTGCCAAGTGTGTCAACATGGCCTGTGAGCAATTTTATCAGTGCTGGTTTAGGTATCAATGTGCAGATTGAAGTCTGAGTGTCATGAACATCAGCTAAAGCCTTTTAGTGACTGTGTGGTGGTGTCATCTGTCTGAGGGGCTTATTTATACTCGGTGAAAATTTAAAGAATGGCTTTAAAGACATTTCTTTAGTAGCCCATAAGATCCAGGAGAAATTCAGGAAAAAATAAGGGTGTCTCAGGGAAAAAAAGAGGATGCATCACTTTTGGAAAAAGGGGCAGGCAACTCAGGAAGTGTTTAAGGATGTAGTTAGGTCATGCAGAAAGAATATTGAAGAGGCAAAAGCTCAATTAGAAATTAATCTGGCTACTTCTGTAATGGGTAATAGAAAAATGTTTTTATAAATACGTTAATATCGAAGGGCAAGGAAAACCTCTATTCTTTATTGGGTGCAGGGGGGAATATAGTTACCAAAGATGATGAAAAGGTAGAGGTACTTAACACCTTCTTTGCCTCAGTTTTCAACAATAAGACAGGTTGTTCTCAGGACAACTGTCCTCCTGGGCTGGTAGATGGGGTCAGGGAGCAGAATAGCCCCTCCCTTATCCAGGAGGAATCAGTCAGAGACATGCTGAGCCACTTAGATGTTCCCAAACCTATGGGACCAGATGGGACCCATCCTAGGGTGATGAGGGAGCTGGCAGATGAGCTTACAAAGATGCTCTCCATCATTTCCCATCCCTCCCAGCTCACTGGGGATGCCCCAGTTGACTGGAAGCTGGCCGATGTGATGCCCCTCCACAAGAAGGGCCAGAAGGAGGATCTGGGAAACTACAGGCCTGTCAGCCTGACCTCAGTGCCTGGCAAGATTATGGAATAGATCATCTTGAGTGCAATCACATGGACAGGGGATCAGACCCAGCCAGCATGGGTTTAGGAGGGGCAGGCCGTGCCTGACCAACCTGATCTCCTTTTATGACCAGGTCACCTGCCTGGTGGATGCAGGGAAGGCTGTGGATGTTTTCTACCTGGACTTCAGCAAACCCTTTGACGCCGTCTCCCACAGCATACTCCTGGAAAAGCTGGCAGCCCATGGCTTGGACTGGTGCTCTTTTCACTGGGTTAAGAACCGGATGGATGGCCAGGCCCAGAAAGTGGTGGTGAACAGTGCTGCATCCAGTTGGTGGCCAGCCACTAGTGGTGTCCCCCATGGATTAGTGCTGGGGCCAGTCCTGCTTAATATCTTCACTGATGATCTGAGCGAGGGGATTGAGTCCACCATCAGTAGATTTGCAGATGACACCAAGCTGGGAGTGAGTGTGGATCTGTTGGAGAGTAGGAGGGCTCTTCAGAGGGACCTGGACAGGCTGGATAGATAGGCTGAGTCCAACAATCTTCATCAAGTCCAAGTGCCAGGTCCTGCACTTTGGCCACAACAACCCCCTGCAGCTACAGGCTGGGGACAGAGTGGTGACAGAGTGGCTGAGGACAGCAGCCAGGCAGAAAGGGACATGGGGGTACTGGTCGGCTGCGGACTGAACGTGAGCCAGCAGTGTGCCCAGGTGGCCAAGAAGGCCAATGGCATCCTGGCCTGGATCAGGAGCAGTGTGGCCAGCAGGACCAGGGAAGTCATTCTTCCCCTGTACTTGGCACTTGTGAGGCCGCACCTTGGGTACTGTGTCCAGGTCTGGGCCCCTCAGTTTAGGAAGGATGTTGGGATGCTGGAGAGTGTCAGAGAAGGACAACAAGGCTGGTGAGGGGTCTAGAACACGAGTCCTGTGAGGAGTGGCTGAGGGAGCTCAGGATGTTTAGCCTGGAGAAAAGGAGGCTCAGGGGAGACCTTATCACTCTCTACAAATCCCTGAAATGAGGCTGTAGCCAGGTGGGGGTCAGTCCCTCCTTCCAGGCAACCACTGACAGCACAAGAAGACATAGACTCAAACTGCACCAGGAGAGGTTTAGACTGGACATGAGGAAGTTCTTCACAGAAAGGGTGACTGGGCATTAGATTGGGCTGCCCAGAGAGGTGGTGGAGTCACTGTCCCTGGAGGTGTTTAAAAAAAGACTGGATGTGGCACTCAGTGCCATGGTCTAGTTGACAAGGTGGTGCTAGGTCACAAGTTGAACCTGATGATCTCAATTAGATCTTTTCCAACCTAGCTGATTCTGTGATTCTGCAATTGGGCTACTTGTGCATGTAAAGTTAATATTATATTAATAAAACTAATGTTTTTTTCCCCCTTAATTCTAATAAAGTTGTGAAGAAGTAGAGTTCTATATGCAAACCTCAGTGCGGACAATTTTATTACATGTAAACAGAACTAATTACTCCAGTCTATATTAAAACGATTATTATTAATACTGTGTGAATGTTTAAGGAAACCTCAGCTATGACTTGGTTACACAGCCTAGACTTCTAGATGTATATATGGGCACATGGGAATCTTTTTTTCAGAATTATTTTAAAGGTAATTAGGTTTTTGTTTGGATATGCTGTGTTTGTTTGGGAGGAATTAGGGTGGTGGTTAGGTTTGTTTGCTTCAGAGTGAAACCAAACAACTCCTTGAAGACAACTTCTAATGTCTGAGGTTTACTCTATTGCTTTTTATTACTACTGTGTTATTCTGTAATTCCAGTGTCACTATTAAGCCCCCAAACCTGACTGGCACCAGAAGCTCTGTCACAGCTGAGTGAAGGGTGGGGAATCTAATTCCATGAAACTTGCCTGGATAAGGATCTTGGGGATAAAATATTGAGACACAAAGTAGTTGTTGACCTGCAGAGGAAGGACAGCTATTACATCAGGTCATCAGAGTTATGGCTGCTCTTGCAGCTTGTCAGCTTGAATTGGCAGAGAAAATGTGTAATTTTCATTCTGGTGGGTCTGAGGAGTATCAGTCTGGCATAGCTGGATATGAGCTCATTATAATCTAAATAAATAACAATACCAATCATAGTATTGTATTCTGCTATATGGAACATTTATTTTGCATATTGTATTCCTCTATTGGCTCTAAAAATCAAGAAAAAAATTAAGTACAGTAGCTCCTGAATTTCTGTCTAAATATTCTACTTTTCATCAGGTTACTTATTTCCTTCTTCTTCTTTAGATTCTTTCTGTTCCTTTGGTTCTTCCTTCCTTGAGACAGCTTTCATGCTGCTGATTCATCTGTGTTATTTCTGACTGACCTCACAAAGTGCTTTTTCTTTAGCTCACTAATTTTTGTCAGTTCCAGTAAGACTATCTGAATAGTTTATATATGAATTAACTCTAGTTCTTGGTGTCTAGGGACATTCATTACAGTTTTCAGTACCCATATAAGCATTCAACATTAGTGCAAATTTAAATTTAGTTGACTAGGTAATAAATCATTCTGTTTCTTTCGTCCCCCCCNCCCCCCCCCCCCCCCCCATTTTATCTTTTAGACCTCTATTGCATTCATTATACAGCAGACATACATTTTATTTCCTGTTACCATTCCTGCCCGATGCAGCTGTAGCAAACCTCTTTACATTTGTTTTCATATTAGTAACCTCTGTTCTGGCGATCGAAGTACTTGATCTGAGACAGGTCTTTATTATCATTATTGTCGTTGATATATGTAGGAGATCCTTTTAAAGATTTTTTTTTTTCTGGTTGCATTTTTTGAATCTTTAAAACAGATGGACTAGCTTCTGTGTATTCACAGTATTTTGCATTTGGGAACACTCCTTCAAAAACAGATGTGCCAACTCTTGAGGGACACAAGACAGAGGTAGGCCTTTTTTCCCAGGCAACTAGCCTGAGACAGAACAACAGAATAGCTGTGCCAGGGGAGGTTCAGGTAGGATATCAGGAAGAATTTCTTCACTGAAATAGTGCTTAACCATTGAAATGGTCTGCCTAGGAAGATGGTAGAATCACTGGAAGGGTTCAAGAAACAACCGGATGGGGCAGTTTGTGCACTGTGTGGCACTTAATTGACGTGGTGGTGTTTGGTCAAAGGTTGGACTCCATGACCTTGGAGGTCTTTTCCAACCTAAATGATTTTATTATCTGTCTGGGAACCATTTTGTTCACCTTACAGAAACATGACGAGGAAGACAAATTTCAGTTTGCTCCTTTCTGTCTCCCATAGCCACTGAAGGTGGGACGTGTTTATTCTGGATCAAGAATGAGCCCTTTCCCAAAGACAATCTGTTCGGAAAATTCAGGCCAGTGCCACACTGATGGTGACAGTGAGGTCCCATGTGCACATCAGACACTGCATTTAGAAAAATATTTTGCTGGCTCATTGCTGCCCCCCTGCTCTGAGTGATGCCCTTCATGCAGCACTGTGGCTTTTCTCTCAAAGAGGCTTCCAGAAGGTTCTCTAAGCTGGCTGGTCTGCTGTAACTGGGTTAAAGGTTTCCCTTTACACTTTATACGCAGGAAGAGCTCTTCATAGCAGGAACTCTTTCTAAACATTTCTACAGCAGTGGCCACACTTTAATCTGACTTTTGATGGGTGCTATTTTAGTACACATGTTAATTCAGTGACTTTGAGCTTCTAATAAACTATGCCTGGGTAGTACTTATTTACAGAAGAAATACTGTTTACCCTATCCTCTTGTAGACCAGAGGTTGCTGTAGAAGATAGTGGAGATTCCTGATAAGCTCCTTAAAACTTCTGCAGCTGGTCATTTAAGTCAAGTAAATAACATTTCTAGCAGCTTCCATACAGAAGTGTTTCATTATGTTGTCAGGCATGAAAATTGTATTGTCACTACATAAAAATGTTTTTGGAAGAATTGACAGCTTTTTGATTTATGTGTCTAAGATTCTAGCTGATGCTAGTGATGATATGTGACACCCGAGAGAACTTTTGTGCTGTGAGAATTTAAGAAGAAAAAATACTCTTTGTTTCTTCTCACAATCCAAATTAAGCTTTGTGTCAGGCAATATGAGACATATCTTAAGACCTCATAGAAAGAAAGCCCTTTTTCAGAACCATCCAAATATGACACGTCCTATTTAAGAGAAATATTCGAGCTTAAAGGCTAGTTTTATCTTCTTTGAAAATGTACATGCTTGTGTTGAAAAGTAGAGAGCGGTTTTAGGATCCAAATTCTTTCCAGGAAAATTCCTACTTTGAGGAAGGAGGGAAGAGAAACAAACCTTTTATTTGAGATATTGTAATGTCATGTGTGACATGTCCAGGGCTGTTTAGAAGGACAAAGGGGAATAATAATAAAAACTAAAGAGAAAATTATTTATGTTAAAATTTGAGGGGTTTTAGAGTATAAGTTTGGATATACACTCACTATTTGAAGTTATTAATCTCTTTTATCAATGGTCTTCTGATGTTCTAGATTCTTTTCTTGCTAGGCCATTTGTATTGTAACTAAAGCATTTCACATTCATCGATGTTCTCCTTCATAAATTTGCTTTGTGGGATGATTAAAATATACCAGTGAGTTTTCAGACTTTTATGTACTTTTCTTTAGTTTCAAATGTGTGCAGTTTAGAAGGGAAAGGAAATGTCTTTTCCTGGTTGCAGGGAAAGGCAGACCTCAAACCAAAATGTTATAGCTTTGGGTGTTTTCTCTGGCACAGTTATAGATCTTTTAAAATGTAATATGAAATACTCAAACATCTTTCTGGAATTTTTTTTGTGAAAACTTTTTAATCACAGAACATATTATATCCCTGATACTGATGATGAAATAACATATAATATTTTCTGTCAGCAATTCTTTGTGAGATAAAATCTGATTAACCTGGACTGGCAGAAAAAAAAAAAAAAAGGTACAACAAACTAAGCCAGCCTCATTTAATAAGTAAACTTGTGGCTGTACTTTCCTTTAAAACTCACAAGTTCTTTAGGCTAAAAAGACTGAAACAGAAAGACCCTGAATGGCTTCTGAAGTGAAATTTTTTCCTTCCTTAATGTAAGATGCATGCAAGTAAACAGCAGATGTTAAAATTGTCAGACACTTAAGACATCAAAGTTTTTTTCCAGTAACATATAGAGGAGATTTAAATAATATCTCATTTTAAAATCAGCAGGAAATACCTGGGAAACATACTGCAGACAGAAATTGGAAGCTGGCCCAGTACAATCCAGTCAATATATTACTGTATGCCAACAATCAGAGAAGTAAGATTGATATCTGAGAGCATTTCAGCAACAGTATCTGGTCAGTGCCTAACTCCAGAGAGTTCTATTTGGTTTTTCAAATTTTTCTTTTAAGTTGTTTTTCTTTTTAATTAAATATTAGTCATGAAATATATATAGATATCTTCTGACTGGAGAATTTAGATTTTAACACCAAGAGTAACCCTTTCTCCCTAAGACATTATTAGCCTCCAATTCCCAATTTGTCTCATACCTTTCGCTAGATGGACAATTAAAAAGAAAAAAATCACTGAAGGGATCTAGTCTTGTTTGAAACAATTCAAGTGGGAGAGTATTTACCTTGATTCCTGGTATATTATTCTTTTTTGTCCATAAGGTTAATTACCTACACTCTTTAAAGTTTGCAGTGAATCAGAGTACAGCTTATCAGAAGAACACAGATCTCTGCTGCTTGTATTTTCTTTGTTGTCCCTCACACATATTTTCTTTTCATAAGATGTATTTAAAGAATGGACCAGAAAGGCAGGAATAAACATACATTTATTTCTTCTCAGAACCTACCATTTGATCTTTTATTTTCTTTCAGTGGTGTATAGAGCCAGTTAAGAGTCTTGCCGTTCAGAAGTGTGTCCCATTGATCTTTTGGCAGAGCGCTGGTTTGACCCTTCAGTTCCCAGCCAGACTCTGGCATCACGCTGATTGCTTCTGTGCTGTGAAATGAATTTGTCACAGCGGTATTTATAAAGAATCTTTTCCTGAAAATGAAAAGACATCTTCACCCCACGTCCCCTCCTTAAAAAGGGGAGTTAAAGGCAAAAAAGAACCAAAAACTACACTGAAAGAGACACTGCCAAACTCTGTGGGAAGGAGAGAAGTAGGAAATAAAGTGGGAAGAAAATTTGTTAAATCTGGTGCTTACGTAACAGCAACAATTTGTGACAATATAGGGCAAGATAAAAAAGCTCCTGGAAATGCATACAATTTTGCAAAATTAAAAACAATGTAAACCAAAAGCTAATGTTTCCCTAAAAATGGAGTTTTACAATGACTGTCTTATGAGGATATATGTATGGTAATAAATTAATGATGCATTTTTAAGGAGTCACATCGCAATCACAGAGGAGTTTCTGTTTAAATGCCTAGTTTCTAGCTTTCATGGGAGAATATTTATAACCCATTTCCTTTACACTGCCACTCTTCTTAGAAGCACATGGATAATTATAATTGTAAATAAGCATTATAAAATTAAAATATAAATCAGCATTAAAATTTTTAAAATTAGTTTTCCTTTGAATGCTTTCATTTCTGCTCTATTATAAATGATGGATTAATTTCCATTCACCACATCTGAGTACCTTTGAGCAAATACAGTAATTTCAGTGCTTAAAATCTTCCTGCAGGAATGTATTTTTTCTTACTAGTTAATGATGGGTACAGTATGAATTACTGTATCTTATAGTAAAACTTTATTTTCATAACATAAAGTCCTTGCAAATTCTTTAGCTTATTTTTTTTTTTTTGCCTGATGCATTAGAAAAGATCAATAGTAAATAGAGATTAAAGCACCCTAAGATTCTGAAGTTCTCACCTCTCACTAATGAAAAGTTGCAAGTCAGTCAGGCTAACTGTAATGTGGCAAAACCTGGATTTAATCTTGAAAAAATCTATGCTCATAGGACATTTTGTGTCAAATTTTACCCTTCACAAAGCTATTTTATCACAAATTGGCCCTGCAGAGTGCCACAGGTGAGCAAATTTATCTTGGAAATAAAAAGCCAGGATGTTGCATCCAGAAGAGCAAAAGGAATACTGAGAAAGTCTTAGTAACTAAATAATCTTCTTTGAGCTTCAGTCAAGCAAGAGTCGAAAGGAGTGAGCCAGTGTGTTTCTACAATGCACATACATGTTCCTCCAGGCCTGTATGTATTTTGTGTGTGGTACTAACAGTTCTGGTATCGTGAATTGAGTAAACATTCCCATCAAGAACTTGACCCTTACTTATCAGGGCCACTACTCAAATGTTTGTACATCCATGTGCAGCATGCAGTCAGTTTTCTGAAGTTCCTCAGCTCTAAAATACTTTCAGTGTAGCATCCTAGAAAAGATGTGGTTTAAGTTTGTTTCCTTTAGGGGTCTATTTTGGTCCTCTGCAGAGAGATGTTACCAGAGATGACCTTCCCTACAGAATGGAGTGATCTTTACTGCCACTACACAGATTTTCAGAAGAGGGAGAAATTCAATATAATAAATATTGACTTAATATCAAGATGCCTTTGAGATTTCTTGTTCAGATAGTTCAATCTATTTTACTCAGGATGAGTTTTCAAAGGCACTGCACTCAAAGGTAGACAGCACATTTCAACTTCTCAACCACTTCAGTACTTGATAAATTATTGTCTACACTATGGAAGACGTTTTACTTTCTAATTACTCCACCTCCCAAACAATCCAAAGTGATAAATGTCATACGCTACTGATCCACACTGCAGCCTCAAGAAGAGAAAGACCTTAGAGCACCTTCCAGTGCCTAAAGGGGCTACAAGAAGTCTGGAGAAGGAATTTTTACAAGGACATGTAGTGACAGGACAAAGGGGAATGGGTTTAAACTGAAAGAGGGCAGGTTAAGTTACACGTTAGGAAGAAATTCGTCCCTGTGAGGGTGGTGCAGCATTCTGGTCCGCTTCCTCTGCTGTAGTGGCATGGCTGGAGAATCAGGAAAATAAAAGTTCAAAAACTCTTGGGTTGAGGTGAAGATTGTAAAGCAGAAGCTGCACCTGCAAGAAAAGCAAAACAAGGAGTTAATTCACCACTTCCCACAGACCAGCAGGTGTTCAGTCATTCCCAGGAAAGCAGGGCTTCAACATGTGTAACAATGACCTGGGAAAACAAACACCATTGTTCCAAATGTCCCCCTGCTTCCTTCTTCCACCAGCTTTACCTGCTCACTTTGGAATATCCCTTGGATCAACTGGGGTCCACTGTCCTGGCTTTGTCCCTACTCAACCACTCACTGGTTAGGTGGCAGAAAAGGTCTTAACTGTGAAAGCACTGCTCAGCACTAACTAAAATACCCCTGTATTCACAGCCCTGTTTGCAGCACAAATCAAAAGCACAGCCCCATCCTACCTACTATGAAGAAAATAATTCTACACCAGCCAAAACCAACACAGGCAGAAACAGGAACACCCACCAGAGGGGAAACCAACATCAAGAGCACTCTGTATTCTCCTCCTGCCAGGCAGAATGCAATAATTTAAAGAAAGGGAGTGAACTGGGGTAAATGCATGTTCAGGGTGCCTGTTCAGGTGAAATGCATGTTGAGGTGAACCCTGCCCACCTTGCCTTTCCAGGTCCTTCTGTACAACAGGTGTGAGGCTCTGGATGTCAAAGGTAAGTTAATTGATGGTGTGGATGATCATCCATCTACACCAGATGTGTTCCCAAGGTCAGAAAGGCCTCCTCCACAAGGAACAGAAGCTTGGTATGCCAGACAGACCCTTAGGGTAATAGACAGCCCTGGCAGAGCAGATGGGATACTCGGCCTGTTGGTCACCAATGCAACTGAACTAATTGGGAACATCAAGCTTCCAGGCAGTTTGGGCTGTAGTGATCATGAGCTGGTTGTATTCACAGTCCTGAGGAATATGGGAAAGGTAAGAATCAGGACCGTGAATTTTATGAAAGCAAAATTCCATCTGTTCAAGGAGGTAGGCAATAGGATGACACCAGACAGAGTGATGTGGTTGACATGCCAGAGGGATGGGATCCCATGCAGTGGGACCTGGGCAAGATTGAGAAGTGTGTCCATGTGAATCTCATGGGGATTATTTAACAAGACCAAATGCTGGTGCTGCACCTGGGTCAGGACAACCCCCGGTGTCAATCCAGGCTAGATAATGAGCAGATGGAGAGCAGCCCTGCTCAGAAGGACTTGGGGGTGCTGGTGGAGGAGAGACTGGTCATGCCCTGGCTGTGTGCACTCGCAGCCCAGAGAGCCAAACATGTCCTTGGCTGCATCCAGAGCACCGTGGCCAGCAGGGGAGGGGATTCTGCCCCTCTGCTCTGGTGAGACCCCACCTGCAGTGCTGCACCCAGCTCTGGGGTCCCAGCACAGGAAGGACCTGTTGGAGTGGTTCAAAAGTAGATCCACAAAAATGATTAGAGGCATGAAACATCTTTCCTATGAAAAAAGACAGATTTGGTGTTATTCAGACTCTAGAAGAGAAATCTCTGGGAAGACCTCTGTGTGGCCTTTGAATTGAAGGAGGATTATAAGAAAGACAGGGACATGGGGACAGACTTTTAGTAGAGCCTGTAGAAATAGGACAAGACGTAATATTTTTAAACTAACAGAGGACATAGATTGAGACTGTGTGTAAAAAATGAATTTTTTTACAATGAGAGTGGTAAAATTGGCCCAGGTTGCCCCAGAAGTGTTTAAGGTTGAGGCTCTGAGCCCTGAGTCGAAGATGTCCATGCGATTTCCAGGGCTGACCAGATAAAGCCCTGTCATAAAAAGAACAACTCTTAATTTGGATTAAAAAAAATGGACCTTTATTGAAGAGGAGAAAAATTAAAAATATAAAATAAAGGTAAAAACCTGGGCTCGGAGATTGGAGACACTTGTAGCCTAACCAGCATTACGCCCAAGTGCAGCAATCCAGCAACGCCGAGTGGACTCTTAGTTAATTTAAGAATCCAGCAGATTTAAAACACTCTCCCAGTGGAGGTAAGGACTGAAAAGCCCGGCGCTGGGCCCCTTCCACAGCTAGCCTGAGGAAGTGCTTTGCCAGAGATGTAAAAGGTAGAAGACGAAAAGCAAAAAAAGGCAAAAAGGGCAAGGCTGTCCTCCTGTGCATCCCCCTTTATTCCCTCTGCTCCCTCCCAGACATGCCCATGGTCCACCCATTGTCCAGCCTCCATGGCCCTTGATGATAGGTGGGAAAAATTGCTGATGTTATTTTCTTAAACCAATGGCTCCGTGTTGCTAGGGGAGGACTTTTGAGGTGATGTCACCAGTTCTTGAGGCGGGAAAAGCCCCTCATTGATATGCAAGGTTGCCCTGGGGTTACTTGCAGGACCCTTGGAAGGAGACTAAACATAGTTCTGAGGTGTCTTGTGTGGGGGTTGCCTGTCACTTTCTACAGAGGGAGAGACTTACACAGGATTATTAAACTTTTATCAAATTATAGTAACTGTAAAATAATTTTGATGAAACTAATAATTACTAGGGTTAAACGTATATAATTGAAATGTAGAAACTTGTAAGATTCAAACAGCGACTGGTATAAGTGCAGTAACACTCTTGACTTTAACCAGGATAGTAACTTTGAATAGCAGGGGTAATCGAGGTAAACTAAATTAGTATAAAATACAATAGTCCAGAACCACTCACAAACACTGTTAATTAGTAGAAAGATTAACTGGAGTCATAACTTTAGTAACTATTCCTTAATTGCTATGACTAATTAACAACCGACTTTAAAACAACTAACTATGCAAAAGCCAATTTAACTTATTTCATGTATAACAGCCCTGAGCAGGACAGACTGGTGGCCAAGCTGATCCTCCTGTGAGCAGCTGGTTGGAGTAGAGACTTCCCGAGGTCCCTTCCACCTGAATTTTCCCATCATTCTTTGAAGAGTCTGTTCAGCTCTTTCATGAACAGTTTTTGAGGTTTTTAATAAAATAGGAAGAGATCAATGAAAAATTACAAAACCTATTTCAAAGACTGAAACACTTTTTTAAAGGGATAAAATCTATGATTTTATGTGGTTTATTTGTAAATAGGAGATTTAAATAGTAATTTAATCAGAGTATGTCTGTACTCATTACATGAGAGAGGAAACTTTGATAAAAGTGTTCTTCAATCCAGCAGACAGAAATATGAGTGGAGGCTGAAAGCAGTTCATAGATGCATTGAAATCACATATTAGATGTTCCTAAAAGTAGAATAAAATTAAAATGAGATCATTTAACTGGAAAGTCAACTAAGTGATTTGGTTGATTGGCCATCACTGGTAATTTTAAAATCAAGTTTAGATGCTATTTCTAAATGAGGCAGTCTGATTTAAATGGAGCCAAATCAGAAAAATCATATGACCTGTATTATACAAAAAGATGAATTAGATGAGTACACTGAGTACCTCCAGTCCTCTAATTTATGGAAATAAAAAATAATTTAGTCCAAACTGATAGTGATGCCAACGAACACAGCAGTTTCTTTGTCTTGGAATAATTTAGGAAAAACAGGTAATTTCCTTCCTCCAAAAAACAAGGTTATTTAAGCAAGTGGGGTGTCCAGCTATGGAGTTTTAATGCTAAAATGCATAGTGTTGCATTACGTCCATGGCAGTGACACCAGCACACACAGAACCAGAATCTAGCTGCAAATATGTAGGAAAAAAGGAGGGGGAAAAACAATTTCTCTCGATCAAGAGAAAGTGTGAGCTAAACAAAATCAAGTAACTGTGAAGAGCATTTAATTCCTTTCCTTCCTCAGTCTAGGCTACATTTCTTTGCTGTGCTTAGAGCTCAGATCAGTAGTAATCTGATGGTTTCAGAACTTTAATATCTTCCCAAAGAAAAAAAATAATTGCTTTCCAATTTATCTGGAAATACCAGAGCACACAGAATTTTTCAGTAAGTTGCAGACATTGTTTTGTCCGAGCTTTTTGCTTGGAAGCACAGTAGTACAGTTTATGCCAATGTGGAGAAGCATTTTGACCAGTAATCTGAACCACTGGAATTAAACTTGACTAAAGAGATCCCAGATGACTCAGTTTAACAATCTAGAAACTAAAAGAAGCTGCTTCAGAATTTGTGTAATACCTTTATATGTGTAGTTCATCATCAGACAGTCTCAGGATATCCCTCAATTGTGCAAAGCTTTGATGCACAGACATTCAGGTCCTAGTCCTGCAGTTACCTGCAAATAGGGTATATGGATTTTGCAACCTGAAGAAAAGAATTGGTTCTAAAAATTTAAAAGACACTTAAATGCTTTCTTCCAAATATAGATGCGTTAAAAAATACTAAAAACACAAGTGAGACACGTGGGATTTCTGCTTTCTTTTGAATATTTGCGTTTTTTTGTCTCCATTTAACAGATGCCACATTCATGAAAGTACCACCTACAGCTGATAAAAAGATTTAGTTTTAAAAACTTGAAAGAATAAACTAAGTAGGTGTGGGTGATAGGGAAACAAGCAGAGGGTGCTGCCTGTGTTGCCTTGCTGCATTAACACCAAGGTCCACAGCTTTTATTGGGTGTTCAGTGTAACCCTTCTTCTTGCCATGACTGTCATGGCTTTGGAACCATCAGAACTTTGGGTAATTGCACAAACGTTAAACAAGCAGGAAAGGGGACACTGGGTTAATTATTTATCCTATAAAATAAAAATGGTTGGCATCCTTCTCTTTAAAATGATACAATATTATGAGGCTTTTATTCCTGTAAGTGAGGCTGCTACTTGTACATAAACTAATACAACCTCTGCCACTGATAGGGCTGAGAGGGCTATAGTATCACATGGAAATGAAAATCTGTAAGAGTGAAAAGAGATTGTGTGAATCTCATTATCATTAATATAGCAGTACAGCAGCACTTAACAATTTCACAATCATATTTTCTGATGGGAAGATGAACATTCCATCTCATTTTAAATCAGCGTTTTTTTACAATCTAGTTAGGAAAAATGAGTTTACACACTCTGCCCCCCAAGGGTAAAAAAATGATACAATATTATGTTCAAAGTGGTCATACTGCTGTGTCTGCCTTTCAGCCCATGTACTATGGTTTTCCATCTTCATATGAAGTCAGGATAAAATTATTCTAGGCTTACATATTATGATTTACATTGTAATATGTGTAATAATATATTTAATTATTTTTGCTTCAATATTTTACAAGGTCATCCTCTACTTCAATTACCCTGAAAGTTGGAGCTTCCATGGGAAAGATAGGTAGATTTTGGTTTCAGTGTCTTGATTAAGTGGGCTGGAAGCTCCTGATAAGCCAAGTAACAAAATCCCCTGTTCCAGATTTGTTTATTTACTTCTATATTTTTCCATGATGACTGAAAGTAGGAGCATGTAGCCACACCTTGAGAGCAGGGCAGGACACCAAGGCCTGCATGCTGGGAACCAGCAGGAGACTGGAAGCAGCAGCTGATTTAGCACTGCCAAAATTTGAGCCTTCCCCAGATGGTCTCATATACAGAGGCTTCTGAAATTCCCACCTGACACCTACTACCTTCAGGGAGAATCAACACTGACAACAGCTTTCTGAAAAAAAGGATAAGTACTCTCAGTAGGCATGAGCGTAGCCGAAAAACATATGTGCAGACAGGGTAGCCAAGGAGCTTTGTAGCCTGCTGGCTTTCACATGATGTGGGTGACTCCAAGGGATGTGCAACAGCTGCTAAACCGCATCCTTCTGTATCGCCACACAAGCCAGTATCAAATTGCATCCAAAAACTGACAGGAATTCTGGAAGGGAAAAGGGATAAGAAGTGTTCCTCCAAGGCTGAAGTTTTCAGTACAGGGAAACAATCTAAGCTCAGAGTAAAACCCAGAAGACAGTGAGTTTTAACAAGAAAAGCAATTGGTGTGTTTACCTGTGGAGACATTCAGAAGATCTAAAGGAGGATTAGAAGGGAAGGAGCAAGGGAAAAATAGTGTGGATTGCTAGAAAGGAGAAGGGCTGATTAGTAGGGAAGAGAGAAGTCAGAAGCAGCTGCTGAATAGTACAAGCAGTCGAAGAAGTTAGAGGTAGGTTTCATATAGCCGAGTCCCAGTTTTCCCAATTTTTGCCCTGGAATGTGTTTAGTCAGTTCCTGTGGCCTTTCTAGGCCTCCCTTGATGATCTTTGTCATGAGCTCTAGATAGAGGAGCAAATGGCGTTTTTCAAGAGGAGGATCTTTTCTCAGGCCCCAGTGTGGAGTTACTGATGAGGCTTGTCAGGGGCACAAGAAGAACCAAGAGGCAAGAAAGAAAGCAGAATGTTTTGAGTCATGTAGGAAAATATGAAAGAACATTTTTAGCCTTTTTTTTTTGGCTCTAATCTTTACTTGGCTGTAGCATCTGACAAATCTTTCCACAACTTGTATTCAACCTTAACTTGCTAGTTTTAGTTTACAACTTCTGGATTTCTTGAATCAAATTTGTTACCTGCAGAAAATCTGCATGAGAACAGATTTCACTTCTTCAGAGATGAATGTGTCTGTCCCTTTATTTCAAAGTAAACTTTCATGTTATAGAACTTGAAATGTAGCAGAAGGCTTATTCAGTGTTCCTATGTGTAGTGAAGTGCTAGGGAAGAAAAAAGGCTTAAAACGACTCATTGTATGACTGATTGTTAATGACCCCAGCTGAAATAAAATAATCAATAAATTTATTTACTAATTTGGAAGTTTAATGCGTTCTTGTGCTCAATTTTCAACACGTAGTACATTAAAGGAGAAAAGCCTAAAGCTGTACTTAACATGACCTATTGGTGATGACAACAATGAAATGAAAACCTTCAGTAGGTTTATTATATACTTTGGAGGTTAATAATTAGTACTCATTCTGTAAAGTAGGTGAGAAAGATTTTTCTCTCTTTTTTTTCTTGACTGCCAGTTTATAAGGTCCTTTCTCTACACCCATTTATAGGGTCCTTTCTCTACATCCACTCTGAACACATTTGGACACCTAATACCTGGTATTTTCAATATTGTCATTTGTATGTAGGCATATAAAATGGAGCACCACAGCATAGCTAATTTATACCCACAAGAAAATATGGGTCCCGGAGTTGCATTTGCGAGTTTATAATCTGTTTTCCTTTTAAAATAAGGTTGGCTTTCATGAAATACACTTTTAATTGTGCCCCCAAGCATTCATAGCTTGTTGTTCTGTTCTGGAAACTCCAAGAGAAAAAACACAAATACTTTCTATTGGCAAAATGTGTGAAGTTATGTTAGAATGAAGCCCTACTGAGACCTAATCTATTCAGGCTCCTTTTGGAACCACAGCTTATTTGCAGATAAGTAGATCATACTGTGATTTTCTAAGATTCTGAAAATAGACGAGTCCTTACCTTTGAAATTTATAGAAGTGGAATGTACAGAAGCAGGGGTTTGTTCTGGCTGAGAATATAGCAGATGCTATTAATAATTGCATTTGGTCCTTTTTATTGTTGCAGTTACATTGTTTATGAAACAGAAATGCCTAAGTAATACCCTTAATTTCTTTGGAATCTTATCCTCCAATGAAATGTACTTATCCAAAAACATTTTCTAATGACTAATTTTTTTCTTATCTAATTCTTTTGTAGCTGCTGCAACAATTTGTTGTTCATACTGTTTCAGTAATACTGTGTAGGAGAAGACAAGTGACTAAACTCTTGACAAGTTAAGGGTCACATTTGTATTAGAGAGGAAGAAAATAGGCAGCAGTAGATGAATCTCCTCTTTTCCCAGTACTATTGATCAGTAGTAGGAAAAATTACTCTTTAGAAAAAGTCAGCATGAGAAAAATATCTCGAGTTTTCTAAAGTGCTTTACTTTTTTTTTTTTCTCTTCTCCATTTTTTTTTAAATTACAGAGTTTTATTACATCAAATAGTAGGAAATTGACCTTTTCAGAGTTCTTGTCACACTGTGAAACTATTTGGTATCCACCAGTTTTATTGCTAATGTTCTGATAAGACTTACCTAATTTTCCCAAAGTAATTTTTGTATGTGAGGACAGCCGGGGAAAAGGTCTTTGCCTCTGTGTTACACACCACTTGTTTTATCATCTGCAACCAAGATTTCTCAGTTGACAGCTGGTTTTGGCATGCATACTAGCACTTCCCATGCATTACATAAGAAATCACAGCACCACCTATTAACAAATTCTGTGCAGTTTTTGTCTTCTTGGTTTTATATTTGTTTTACTTCTTTATATTTGGACAGAAATATTTTATGTATGAGATACTCTAAATATGCTATGACATTTCAGGAAGTAACTCCATCAGTAATTCAAATTTCAAAATAAGGAGAAAAATAAGAAAGCATTGAATATCTTTTGGTAAAGCATATTTCTTGTTCTGTGATGTTATGCTCTACACTGATTGAAACAGGATTCATAATAAATTTAGAACTGTGCTTAGTTGATTGATGCAAACCTCATTTGTAAAAGAGCATAGAGTGAGACAATAAAATCAGCCTTATATTTGCCTTTTCTACCTCTCAAGTGCTTTAAGCCTTAATGTTCTGTAGTATAGATTATCTATTTCTCTTACCTGTAAAATTTCTAGAATGATACCTCCTTTTTGTCATTTGTTAGTCCTGTTCCTAGAATCATAGAACAGCTGGGCTTCAAAAAGACTTCTAAGCTGGAGCCCAACCGTTAACCTAACGCTGTTCACCACTAAGCCATGTCCCCGGGTGCCACATCCACACATCATTTGAATACTTCCAGGGATGGTGATTTCACCACTTCCCTGGGCAGCCTGCTCCAATGCCTGATCATCCTGTCAGTGAAGAAATGTTCCCTAAGAGCCAAGCTAAACCTCCCTGGAACAACTTGAGCCTGTTTCCTCTTGTGCTGTCACTGGCTGCCTGGGAGAAGAGGCTGACCCCCACCTCACTATAACCTTTCATCTAGATGCAACTCTCTGATCTAATTTTACCTTGACTTGTACAGTCTTATTAAAATTGCACGGGTTTAAGTTAGGGTGGCACCTGCTGTCCTGTAATACTTTCTGGGCTGGTTCTTGATAGAACTGAGCTCTAATTGCTGCATTTCCTTGGACTAGTTAACCAGGAGTGATCTTTTAAGCCTGATTTCAATAATAATGCATTTATCTTGGGATAACTGGCTGAACCTCTCTGCCTACCCATTTGTAAAAATGGTGATGTGTCTTTAATGAATTCTCTCATGGAGGCCCAAATAGTTATGGTTTTTATGGTTTAAAATATAGGTAAGTACTTGGAAAATTTAAAACAGTTTGTAAGTATTAGTGGAAGGCTCTGCTTCTGACTGTTAGAGCAATGTCTGACTGCCCAAGGAATAAACTAACCTGCCTTTCCCTCTGTTCAGTATTGGATAGGAGTTTCCTGGTGTATTTTGGACCATATGGAGAGGTATTATGTCCCTGTATACACATATCTATAAATTTATATATGTGTGTCACTATATAAACATATATATTAATTTTTTTTTCTAGGATGACATATAGTATGTCCTGTTCATTAATATTCCAAATTTAGTAATAAAAACTGTATCAAAAATATGCTTTTATTTATCTGCTTAATTTACCTTTGTGGCTTACGGAAGACTGACAAAAGTTCTGAAGCCTGTTCCATAGAATCTCACTGAATTTTGAATGAAGGTTCTGCACATTTCCATGTGAAATGAGTCTATGTGAACTAAGAGAAAAATCAAAGAGCAGGTAAGTGTTTATGAAGGGGAATGTTCAAAGAAACTTCTTTTGAAAATGAACAACAGCAAAGTAGAAATTTCCCAGTAGCAGGTAACACTTATCAAATGACTTATATAAAAATAGGAAAGGATCAGAACAACAGTTAAGGTAAAAACTGCTTCCTAAGGAAGAGGTGACACTCTGGTCATGAACTGCCTGGCACAGCATTAAGTATCTTTCAGTGTTACTTAACTATTGCTTTTGTTTGAGTGAAGGATCACAGCAAAGGTCATCTTGATTCTAAAATACAACCCCTTAGATTTTTTACATTATTTTGTAAAGATGATGTTTTCCAGAAGGACAAATATGAGTATTGGTTCACTCAATATGGTAGCTAGTTAAATGTATGTGGCTACTTGTGTAACAGTGACTGGAAACGGTAGTGGGAAAGGGCACATGTGGAGAATAAAAAGCTTAGAACTCCTGTGTACATTTCAGAAACTGGAAATTCAAATCTAAAATACCCCATGCAAAACAGATAGAGGTATTTAAGCAAAGAACTGCCTTAAAATCTTATTGGGCTGAATATAAAGGTTTCTCTTCTTCCTGACCAAAGCAGGGAACCTGCCATGCAGTGAAGCTATTGTTGCAATGGTAGCATTCTTATAAAAGAATTCATTGACAAATTTCACAAGTGGTATTGGATTCGTTTCTCCTGATGGTCTGAGCTGGCGATGTAATGTGAGTGAACTCTCCTGTTTTAAATAAGCACTGTTTAGTAAAAAGCAAGCAACAGTATTTCCTGAAACATTTATTTCTTTCAGTTGCTAATCTAAAAAGAGAATGAAACAATTTAAATGCAATATTGTGAGAACAAAATACATCCAGAATAAGAAATTGTAAGTTGAGATCCATCCTTGTATGACTTAAAAGAGCTGAATTTTAAACCACTCAAAAAACCCAGACTGATGATGGCAAAGGGCACAGAATTTTAAGCATGATGGTACTGCCAGACTGATACTGAATTGCTACAATTGTGATAGAGAATATACTCAAGCTTTCATTCAACAGAATATTATTTGCCTGAAATCTGCAAGATGTTTTGTGATACCCACAAAAGTGTCAGTCAAAATGCCTTGAATAGTATTATAATTAAAGCTGTTGACCTTGGCAAGCAAGGGGCTGTTTGGCAATCGTGTGTCCGCAAACCCCCCTGCAGCACCTCAATTCAGTAGCACTCACAGCTTTTGCAAGGAGCTTGCATAAGCAGAGGCATGATGATCAAAGTCCTCCCAAAATATGTGTGTTTTTCATAGGTCAAATTTTAGCTCTTGTTTTGGATTTGCAAAGTTACAAGTGTGATTTTAGCCTTTAAATAACCACAGGAGGTTTCTACCATTGATTCAAGTGGTCTTCAGATAAGACTCTGTGTGCATCAACACATTCCATGCAGCATGTAAAATTCATTTTAGCTTAAAGCTTATGCATAATTTACACTGAGAAACACCCTGCTAACTGGCATCTTATTTATTTTTATCTTCTGTTCCACTCACCCTCATCTGTGGTCTGTGCCTCTGTTTTTCACATCCTTTTCCAGGGATTTTCTTTCTTCTCTCATGTATAATTGTCTTGTTGTTGTCTTTGTTGTTGTTGCTGGTTTTAACATCCATCTTAATCCACTTGTCCCACCACCCTCCATTTTTTCTCTTAAATGACTGTTCTCTTTACTACCAAACTATTTTTCTGTATTTTCTAATAAACAGTTCCTTCCTACTTCCCTCTCATGCCTAGCCTAGCATGACAACTCTTCCTTATCCTTCCATCTCATATATCGTGTCACAACAGTTTTCCATGTATCTGAAGCTCTAGAGCCCTACCATCTTCTTACAGAAATCTTACTGTTTGCCTCTCCTCAGTATCTACATTCAGGTTTCTCTCACTTTTCCAAGTTTATCTCAATTTTGAATGCAATAGTTTTGGATAATTAAAAAAATTACTATACTTGCAAAAAGCTTGAAGTCTGTAAGTCTTTCATATTAAAAAATATTAATTTAGTCACTTCTAAATTCTTCCCCACCAATTCTTCCCCCTCCTTTTGAACATACTTGCCTCCATTTTCCTTTACTCCGGTGTACTGTTTAACTCTTTGTTTAAAGACATAATTTCCATTGCGATGTTAATCCCTAATGTAGAAGTTTAAATGGTAGAAAGGTGATTTTTAGCAGAATGTACTTCATCTAATATTTAATTCCCTACTGGAATTAATGCTAACGTTATGCAGAACTCAGTATGAATCAGGAACCTGCTCTAAAGAATCTCCAGTAGTTTAAGATCTTTCACTGAAACACAAAGGCTTTCCTTAGAATTAAAGCTCTGAAGAACCATTCAGAAGAAAATATGCAGTTACTTAAAATACCTTTTTTTTTAAAATCACGGTTTAACACTTAGCGTAATCTCTCTGGAAAGATCCACCTTTTTGAAGATGATGAGACCAAGGTTGTGAGAGTCCTGTAGTCTTGAAGAATGAAGCCGCCTTATATATAATTCTGATGCCAGAAAAGCACAGTCTACAATGAAAAAAAAAAGAAAGAACTAGCTGAAACTAGCTGAACTCAAGCATTAGGAAATATTACACCAGTCTGAGACAAATAATACAGATGTCTATATATAGGTTTGTCTAGAAGGATGTTAAAAAAATTATGCAGTACTATTTATTGCTTACATCTCAGATAAATATCCACAGCTATATAATACTTATAAGATGGAAGTCGGTAGTAATCACAGAAAATGCTTTGCCAATTACCAAACTGTGTTTTCTTAAACAAGATTAGATATGTTTTATTACCTAGAATACCCAGAAACACCCAGTGATAATGCAGAGCTCCAGAATGTCAGCACTTTAAAAACAATTCCGTTAGCATATTTAAGCAGACTTGATTAGGGACTAAAGCCCACTTTCTCAGAGGTGATTAAGTACATAACTCCCATTGAAATCAATTTACTTATATATGAATTTAAAATGGCTACAGAGATGTATTTTGATATAAAATTAATTTTAAATGTTTGCTCACCACTGTGGCAAGTATAGCAAGGTTAAACTCTGTTACCATAAAATATTTAAAGGCTTTCTTAAATATGTTATATCAGCATTAAAAAAAACCCCAAACCTACTTAAGGATGCCTGTCATTTTTATGATATCAAATTTATACCACATTTCTGATATTTTATTAAATGATCTTGCAAATTTAGCTTCTATGGGATCCAGATATTAACACAGCACTAATTATAGTCACTTGGCACTTTCCAACCTTGTCATTATTTTCTCAAACAGCAGTCTTAGTTGGAACTGTGGAATAATTTAGCTGAGAAACCATAAAATCAGTACAAAATTTTAGTACACACAATTATTTTTATAATTATTCCTGACTTCCTAAATCATTCTGTTCACCTGATGGTTTCTAAGCAGAATTGTTAAAAAGGACTGTTAATATTTGCTGATGAATTTCAAGAGAAACAGCCTCTTCTGTATCCTTGAGTTGCAGGTTTCCTTTACTCTCTGCTGTGACAATTAACACCTTATATATTGAACAGATGCTATAAAAAAGGAAATGAAAAGTGAAGAGACTGTACAAGAACTGCAGCACACAGACAATGAATTTTACTGGTTTTCTCTTTTATTATTTCAACCATAGATCCAGCATCTGGAGTAATTGTTCAGTGCTTCATCCTCTGCTTTAAACTCTTTGTACAAAGGAGGTAAAACGGAAACCTCCCTTCACTGCAAAAGTTAAATATTTATGTCTACTTGCTTTTCTGTCTTTTAGGCCAGCATTCATTCATGCAAGAATCATTTCTATGATGCCAAGGCTGTTTACTTGAGTTAAATTCTTTGGTGAAGAATTCCCTGAAATTTTGTGGAATGGTCTGTCAATGAGGTGATGCCATGTGCCAACTGTAAAGAGTTGCAAGGCTTCATGAAAGAATAGGACCTGGAAAAAAGAAATGTCTGAGGAAATTAATGTTTCAATAAGTATTAGATAATGCACGTGGGAAAAATAAAGGTAAATTCAAGTCAAGACAAAGGACATGATGCATGTGACATCACAACTTGACAGGTTTCTACCTGAGAACCTTTGAGGTGACTGATTTTAACTTGCTCTTTCAATGGAGCACCTAAAGCAGCATTTAAGTATCATGTACATGTGAAAACAGTTTTACCGTTTTTGTATTTTTTTTTAATATTGCCTGAAAACTCTCAGCTTTTCACTCTGGCATGTTTCTGCTGTAAGTACTTGAGGCTGGTGTTTCTTATTTGGAAAACAGCAGCGATCATTCGAAAAGATTAAAAATAAATCCCAAACAAACCCAACCAAACTAATAAGTAGATTCAGGAAAAAATCCTGAAAGCAAACCCTAATTCTTCTTTTAAAATAGTTAACATGTTTAATAAACTGAAAGAAAATGACAAGAGAAAAACATACTTGAATCAGGATGACAAACTTACACAGACATAATGTTCTGGATTATTAGTATCTTGCAACTTCTTGATAGCTGTTATAAAATATTCAAAACATTGACTGCATATAAAAGAGTTAAAGGCTACATAGTCGTTTTTTGAAGTTTAATAGTCTGTAGTAAAAGATCTTCCATTTGCTGGTTGCTTGGGAATGGATATCAATAGAGAAACTGAACCCTGCCTGCTTACAGGAGGAACATAGGCCTGCTGCTGGTGAAAACTTTCCCCCCAAACCACAGTAGTGGTATGCATAGCATTTCACATCTATTTAACAGCAAGGAGTTGTCTTACAGGGGTGCGGATCCCACACTCACTTTCTAGAGCACAAACTTACTTTCTTAGCTTTGCCCCTCTCCACTACATCCCCAAACACTGGACAGGAAGGCTGAGGAGAGTGGAGGTGAGAAATAAATATTAAAATCATGTAGCTTAGTATTAAGCAAGGCTTAATGAGGACTTGGAGTTACACTGCTGGAAACAGTTTCAAAGAGAGTGATTCAGCTCCCCAAATCCAGACATTCAAAAGCTTAATCGTCCAGCTTAAGCTAATCACCTTATGTTTCTGTTACCTGGCTCATTGATTAATTCGGGTGAATATCTCCCAGCTTTCAGAATGAATTCAAGAACTGAGAAACTATGTAGGAAGGGAACCATTGATAAGTGTGATAGATAAGACTGTTTTAAGCTTTATTTCTCTTTGAAGCTGTTTTCCAGTAGTCCGTAAGGCAGAGTGCAGCACTTTGCTATTATCCTGAGGATCTTTGTACTTGATATCATACATGCAAACTGCTTTATCTCCATAGCTGTGCTAATCCATGTCCAGTCTCTCCGATTTGGTTCTTTCCTCTTTTTGGTGATGTAGGAAGAAAAGCTGATTTAATACAGAGGAAAATTGGAAATAAACTAAATGTTTAAAAATATGTGACACTTCTCCTTCTCTCAAGTACAACACAGATATAGAAGTATTTGAAATGACATTGCATTGCTATTCATTCCAAAAGTCTATTCCACCTTGTCAAGCAAA
Source organism: Platysteira castanea (assembly GCA_013397175.1). NCBI lineage: Eukaryota > Metazoa > Chordata > Aves > Passeriformes > Platysteira > Platysteira castanea. The sequence goes on from VYXC01001381.1 coordinate 188,049, forward strand.
GGTAGAAGGTTTTTCATATAATGAAGAAAAAGTTGAGGTTTTTCTTGTTTCCTATTTGGTAATACCTCTGTGTCCTCATTTTGACTTCCAAGACATGGACCTTCAGCCATAGTATTCGGAATTTAAGACGAAGAATACCAAGGAAAATGCTACTTATGAGAGTTAGTAATTTACTCAGCATAAGGATGACTGTTAGTAGTAGAATAAGCTATTCACTTTGATAATAAGCAGTGGCTGAAATGTCTACATTAGTAATTAGTTTAAATATATTATTTCTTTGAAGAGTGAATTGGGCATTGCAGTCAATTCAAAAGAATGTTTCAAGAACTAGATAAAAGGTGAACACAATGTGTTTCATAATCTAGGGAGATGTATTGTGGGAAGAATAACAATAAAATAAAAAATTGAGATATATATATATTCAAAAGAAAAAAATTATTCATCCTTTCTCCATGTTTTCATGTCTTTAGATAATCATTCATCCCAAACTTGAAAGAAAATGGATTTTCAGTGCATTCTTATGAATGTCTCAGAATGGATAAGCTTAAATTAAAGCAAGTTTCTATCATTATGGTTACACTGAAATTTTTTGAGATTTTTTTGGAGAACCAAGTAGACCTAGGTACTTGCTTGAGAAGCACATGTAAAAATTCCATCATAATTCCTATGATTGGAAATAAAGTTTTCCTTGAACAAAATATTTTTGAGTCTCTAGAGAAAGCTTTATTTTCCTTTAGGTATGCATTAGAAATGAAAGGATTTTGATGCTTACTTGCTATTTTTGCTGAAATCTAGATTGCTAATTAAAACGTAACATAGAATAATTGTCTTTCATACTCCTAAATCTTGTTTCTTTGGCTGCTTAAATTTCAAAGGGTACAACAGAGATAAGTAGTTAATTTAATTTTTCCAACTGATTGCTATGATTGTTACTTGAATAAGCAGCAAAATAGGATCAGTTTTGGTGTTATTGGAGAATGAACTAAAAGGTTATGAAGTACTGAATAGTTACACAAATTTATGCAGGGGGATCTCCACACATACTTTAAAATCCATTTTGAAACAAGATATATAGATATAATCTATATATAGATATAATACATGGAGAAATCCTTTAAGTAAATCTAAAAAGTAACTCTATAGTCTTGCCATTTTCTATTGTTTTTTTCATTAATTTCCTACTCCTCTCATTGCCTTTGCCATTGCTTAGACATTGTAACTGTATCTGAATCTAAGAGGACTATGACAGTATATTAATTTTAGGGTAAAAGGGTGATGAACTGTTATATAATTTAACAGAAATAAAAAGAGGACATTTCTAATTTCCATTTCTCAACTAAAAATTAAAAACATGTATCTTGATCAAAAATTTAGACATTACTATTAACTACAGGGAGATTTAGTCATGGAACATGACTAAAACCAAATGTACGAAAAAATAGTGAAAAGCCCTGATTCTAATAGGCTATAAAGTTGGGAAAATCTTTCTTAAAATCTTCTTTCTACTAGTTTCTCCTTTCATTCCTCTTCTCAGTCAATATGTATGATGATGCATGCTTAATTCTGCCTGTTTTCCAAAATAGAATCCTGTTTCTATAGGAGCATAACTAACGAAAGTCAACAGATTTCCATGATGCTTCAGACTTTTTTAACTTAAGGCACACATTTATGAGCTTTGCTAAATTTAGATTTTGGGTTTTTTTGTATAAGATTATGCTCTTTAAATTTGATAGAGAATATAGGATCGGTCATATCACTGACGTGTAATTAAAAGTGCACAGTAAAATAGGCAAGTTCTTTGATCAATAAGGCTCTTTATCATTATACAGCCTCTTATGGCCATATGTTCACTAGGAAAGTCATGAATTCAAGTCTTTTATGAGAGCTTCATTGGTACAAAGTATATATTTCAAGAACTAGTATCTCCAATTATCATTCCGATGCAGTCCAGCAGTGTTGGAAATTACTGCCAGTTGCAAGATTTCCTTTGAACTTCCAGAAAAGCAGAGCTGGAGCAGAGTATACTGCTGCTTTCTGAACTTCAGACTAGTTTAGGGACCCTCTTTGCATACTATACAGTGCAAATCTGACTCTAGCATGGATAATGGCAGGAAACTTGAAAATCAATTACCTTTAAATACAGGACAAGGAAATCCTTTTTATTCCTTATCTGAAGAACCTGGAACACACGGTGTTTAACTGTAATTTAAAAGACATGAAAATCTTGTTAAAGATGCCAAAATGAAAATATATGACTATAACCACTTTTGTAGAGTCACTGTCAGCCGCCTGCCTTGCTCAGCTTGTTGTCTATAGCCAGCACACTGCAGGTCTCATATTTGCTGTTGAGGTTAGCCCTTGGGATGTATGCAAGTTGAATAGGTCACGTTGTCTGGTTTCTGAACTGTGTTTACACTCATGGTGCCAGAGTAAGACGTAAAAATGTCAAAAAATCTCTTTTAAACACATGCCTGGACGTTACCAGCAGAAACCCAGAAGAAACCAGGGGAAGAAGAAGCCAGTTGCCCTGTGGATGCAGCAGCCCCTTCATCTGCCACTGCCTTCCAGGGAAGCATGTATTTACAGCACTGAATCCATAGCATTGAGTTTGAGGTTATCCTTTCTTCAGCCTGTTTTAGGGTTTTTTGGTGAGGAGGTGGGGCAGAACATATAGTGAATGCCAAATTTTTATGGCTTTAGGCTCTGGAAGAAGTGCCTTTTACACCACAGAGAGAAATACAGTAAGCAGTGAACCAAAAATTTGTGCAGAATGAAGCTGGTCAGTGAAAACCAACTTCTTTTTTTTGTCCCAGTGAAGGAAGTCCGTATCTGATCCACACGTTCTTCCAAGGCTTGCTCAGTCAAGGCTAAGATCACTCACTTTTTTTGTCCTCCTCTTGAGCAGTACGTATCCATAACACAAAGAAAAAGTTCTTGGCACTGAAAACACTGTAAAGCAGCAAGGGAAGCCAGGGACATCAGAGCCAAAAGTTAAAGTGGAGATTTACCCTGCCCAGGCACCAATGCCAATGTCTAGTGTCTATGGCTAGCCCTCATCTTCAAAGTGAAAACCATGAGAAATGTCTTGTCAGGTCAGGAAAACCTTGCTGGCTGTCCATCTTAAAAAGATGCTTCAAGAAGAGTTGTGTGAAACAAGGAAATTATTTATAGTGTAATCTTCCACTGGTCAAGTATAACCTCAGGGAAATCCATCTTTGCTAGAATAAGTATCCTGACACCTGCTATGGAGTGGGTGATAGGATTTCCTTTTAAAAGACTTGGTTTGTGTTTTGTTAAGGTTTTCAATTATGTAAAGAGTCTTCAAATTGTTTGTTTTTCTATCCAGATAATCTAATCTCCATTTCTCTGCAAAACAAAGTTTAACCATTTTTATATTCTACAAATATTCATGTCCTATTGCTTGGAGTATATCTGGGCTACTAGAGAAAATTTTAGTGCTGATAGTAAAAACTGAAACAGAAAGATGCACATTTTTATGTGCTTAATTCGAACATGTCACTTGTTCAATAATTTAGAATAAGGGTCTGTGTAGGGAAGAGTAAATATTATTTATTCTTCTGTGAGAGTCTTTTACAGCCATCCCCCTTATAGTGGCTGAGCTTCAGAAATCAATATTTATTTCCAGCATATTTAAGCTTCTTATATAACTAGAACATTAAGTTTATAGAGCTATGTAAAATATCTGATTTTAAGACTGTGACAAGTGTTTAGTGTGATATAAATATCTTTGTGGAGCAAGTGTTATCCCCTGGTGAATATATTACATGAAAACAGTTGTGAGAGCTGAATACAACACTTTCTAGAAAAGACACCCTTTTCTCCAGTTCTGCCATAGAAAATATGAGAATTAAGTCCATCACAAAACTTCAGCCATTTCTGCAGAGGTTCATTTGAAATCTCATATTTAATACTTAACGTTTGAACCACAATAATAATTTTTTTCACTCTTTGATGTTATACAGCATGAAGGAGACAGAAATAATGAAAGATAATCTGACTTATAGGTTTGACTGCTAAGACCAGCCATTTTCAAGTTGTACCTGGTCTTCTTAAATTGTGTCCATACTTATCCATAAGGCATGAGTAAATTCAATGAAATTTGTGGATTTTAGATTGGCTGACAACTGAGACTCCAAATTTCTAGTTTTTATAGCTCTGGGGTAGAGTGTTCTTTAAGAGCTGAAGTTTGTGATGTAGTTTTATGTGTTGAAGTTGTATCATCTGAATCACACCCAACTTTCAGATAAGTGTAATTCCTCTAAAAGTAGTGCTTGTTAGTTAAGCTCTCATTATTTTTTTTCCTGCCACTGAGATTCTTTTATCTAGTTTTGTTCAGAATTGACCTTTCTCTTTTAGTTCTCACTAGGTTAGAATGAAGTGTATGTTTTACAACCAGGCTTGGGCATACAGGACAAGCACGTCACTAGACTCTGATTTTATCTTGTTCAATAAAAACCTTTTGTTCTCAGGTTTCCTGACTATACCAAAGCTGCATCACATTTTATAAATGTCTTGAAGTGTTGTTCTGGCTCTCGATTCTCATTTCTTTCTCCCTAAAGCTCACAATTTTTTTGAGCGTTACTGCCTAATCTCTGACTTCTACCTTTCTTTTCCCTCTATTAAACAATAAAAAAAAAAGAAACAAGAAATAAAGAAGAAATTAAATATGAAATAAAATATATATTGCATATATATAAAGAATAATTATGTATTTATTAATATATTGAATTTGATCTAAATTCTAACCAAGCAAGCTTCTTAGATAATTTTTCACCAGCTTTTGTTTTATAGATATGTCCTGTTACCCCACTCTTCTATGTGAGTTGATTCTATACATTTTAAATATGCATCTCACCATATCAAAGAAAATTAGTTTGTAATGGACTATTTCGGTGAATAACTCTTTGTACTCTTAAAACAAAGTTTTTGGTCCTGTGTCTGATAGCTGTAAAGTTAGAGTTTTCATTTGAACTGTTTTGAAATTTGATGATCTTCTATTCATAGTTTAAGTTGACATGTATTATTAAATGTATATATTTCTATGCAGTTTACTTTCTATAAACAACAGTAAAGAAGGGCCATTCAAAAGATACAGTAATTTGAGTGCAGTTGGAGTGCTGGCCATTTTTTTCCTGTCTGCTACCCCTCCAAATTTTAGATTAAGTAAGTAAAGTTTCTCCATTTAAAAAAAACCATTTTCTTGCTTTGTTTTATCCAGTGTTGCCTGGGGGATTTACAGGAAAAGAGTGGGAGGGAGAGTAGAAAAAACCCCAAAAGTGCTTTTTATGCAAGAAGACTTATGGACTATTTTGTTATCTTTCCCTGATAATTTGAAAAGGTCAGTTGCCATAATAATTAATTATTGCACTGATTTTATTTATAGACATAGGCTTCTTTAAATTAAAAAAAATAGGATAGTATTTTTTAGGAGACAGTTTTTTCTTTAATTATTTTCATTTAGATCTTATTTCTGTTTAAGGCTAAGATCCCTTCTAATAGCAGTTAAGAAAAAATTTGAATGATTATAAAAAGGCAGGACCCTCTTTCATCAAAGCTCTACTTTAGATGTGCATAAATGCATAAATGAGTGAAATAGCAGGCCAGAGCTCTCACCATGAAACATTATTGCATAGAGTTTTAGGGTAGGCAAATTTAGTTAAATTTTAAAATGTTCTCTTGCTCATTCTAAATATAAGTTTCACAGGATTCTCATTAGTCGAATATATAGTGTAAAAGATATTGTTGTCTAATTCTAATTTCTAATCTTTCCAAAAGAAAACATTTTAGTAGATGGGATCCTTTCTCAATTAAAAATAAAATTCTGTTTAATGAAAACTGCACCAGAAGTTGGCATGGAGATGACTTTTGAATTAAAAAGTGGGTGCATAGGCATTTCACCTTTGAAAGTAATTCCTCAATTTTTCTTGAGACAGCATGAGTTTTCTCTGTCCCTCTGAAATCTCTGGGCTTTGAAGAGACATGTGCTCTGTGAGCTAAAAATTTCTCTGTGGATTTTCTGTCAATGCCTATGAATTTGTTAGGTTTATAATGATTTTTCCCAATCTCCTCCTCCAGTGGCAATCTTCTTTTAGTTTTTTCAAGAGGTTTTCTTTCAAGAAATTGTACAAAATTAGGGAAGGAATGATCTTTACAGTGGTGAACTCTGCCTGAGAAGAATAGTGATAACAATGAGAATAACAACAACAACAACAACAATAATAATAAATATTCAAATTTCATTTTCGTTGTGGTCAAGAGATACATCAAGGGTATGTAATCAAGAGATGTCATTCAGGTTTTATACTCTCATTTGTATTGATATTAATTTAATTTATACCACAATTAAGGATAATATTACTATCACGGGACTAAAGGATGTTGAGGCACAAGGATAACTAGAATTTAATCACAGAAGCAAGACGAAACTAAGACAAATGAGAAGAAAAATTGATATGTGATTGCAAACTGATAAAATTGGTTTGATCATGCCCTGCTAAGAAATCAGTAACTGGAAAGGTCAACCTAGGCAGCTCAACTTCCTACAAATAATTACTCAATAATTATATTTCTTGGGACATAACAGGACTAGGTGGGACTTAGGCAACCATACACAATGGAGAATATGCCTGCTACTTTTCAAAGTACTTTTAGCTTGGTACAAGTGCTGAAAAATGCAAAGCTTGACATATTGCAGGCTTTTGGAACTAAATATATGTTATATTATATGATTTTTAAAATTCCTATTAGGAACAAAGAGACATTTAGGCCAGCTGGTTAGGGGTATAGAGAATAAATCCTGTGAGGAAAAGCTGAGAGATCTGGGGGTTTTTATCCTTGAGAAAAGGAGGCTCACCTTGTCACTCCACAAATCCCTGAGAAGTGTTTGTAGCCTGGTGGGGATCAGTCTCTTCTCCCAGGTAAAAAGTCACAGGGCAAGAGGAAACGAGCTCAAGCCACACCAGGAGAGGTTCAGGTTGGGCATTAGGAAGAATTTCTTCACTGAAACAGTGTTTAAGCATCAGAATGGGCTGCCCAGGGAAGTGGTGAAGTTATCCCTGCAAGTCTTCAAGAAATGACTGGATGTGGCACTTCTTGTTACAGTTTGGTTGACACGGTAGTGTGGGGTCAAAGCTTGGACTCAGTGACCTTGGACATCTCTTCCAGCCTTAATGATTCCATGACTCTATGACTCTACAACTCTGTGTTTCTACTATTCTACCAATAGAAGGAAGCAGCCAACTACTTCTCTACAACTGTTTGGACAAAATGTATCTGAAAAGCTATGTGGAAGGTGCTGTGAGATGCATGTAACGAGCCACATACACTAAAGATGACGAGGCCATGAAAATGTCTCTGCACAGGGGTAGTTATCAGACAGCTGGGGCTCCCAGAAATCCTTCCTTCAGCACGTGGCCCTCTGAACAAGTACTACTGAGTGAAAAATTAGAGCTTTCCTGTCAGCTTCTAGTTGTGAAGCAGAGGCCTTGATAGCAGAAATGGCAGTAATTCAGCTGGTGGTCAACAGCTTCGGGTGCCTTGAACAGAAGGGATGTGGTATTTTCATTAGTATCTAGCCTGAGGTGGTGTTCGGCATAAATTCATTCAAACAGTTGTTTATATATTTTTGCTCTTTGTGCTTTAATATCATTCAAGCACTTTTTCTTGCCTCTCCAATTCCTCTTTGCCAAAAAAGAGACAGGCAAGTTGAAGAACTAGCTACCTTGCTTAACTGCCTGATCATCTCTTGCTGGTTCTCCTGCCAATAAAAACCAGTGCCCCAGAGCACCTTTTTGGTTTGACTTATGTGTTTGAAAGTCTCTTTTAGAGGAATAGTGAACAGATAACCTAATTAAATCTGCTGCCTTTAATAACACATAGATATAAATAATGATAATTTGATTTTTACAGTTAGATTTTGTTTTTTAAAACTCACACTACCTGGTGTATGATGTGAGTAATATTTTTCAGAAACCTAGTTGGTATAACTCTCTTTTCATTGAATTCCTTGGATTTCAGTGGGAATTGATACAGGCTCTGGTTTTGTACCTATAAACTAAGCGTTTCATATCAGTGAAGGGCCACCTGCATGGAAATCCTTTCTGACATTTCTATAGCCATCTTCTAAATAGAACATTAAAACAGAGCATTTTGAGATTTTACTGTCACGGTGTTATTTTGCAGAACAAAGCCATTTCCTGATTAAAATGAGTGTGATTGCACTTCTGTGCATTATGCTCCATTGTACTAGCTTGTGTTTTTAAAATGCAAGTATTTCAAATAAATGACTGATTTTCAGACATATTTCACTCTTCTAGATCATTAGATAAACTTGCATTGCTCTGAAAAGGTTATTCTTATGTATGTCCACTTATCATAAAAAGTTTCTGAAGTAACTTAGTGTTGCTAATTTATTTACACAATCTCTTTGATTTAATAGACAAGTATGTCAGTTCATTAGAGCAATAAACAATTTGGTAAACAAAAGAGATAAAAATCTTTTAAACAAATTTGCATAGAGAATAGGAAGGACAGCCTGTGACCATTTTTGAAGACAGCAACTTCCTGATTTAGATAGATCAATCAGTTTAAATAGATTTTAGAAAGTGAATACTGCTAAGTTAAATGCAGTTTTCTGATTCAGATATGTGGCATAAGGACACAGAAAGTGTAGAATTACTATATTAAAAGAATGGTGATCTACATCAGCCATTTACTTATTTTATATATATTTAATCCCAATTTATCAATTGCAATTAAGAATTAATAGCTAGTCTTCTAAAATATAAATGATGTAGTCTCAACTGCTAGTATTTCACTTTATGTACAGATCTTCAGTTGCATTGAAGTGTTACATCCCAGTGGTTTTGCTTTTTTATTTATGATTATTTTATCTGTTAGAGCAGAAAAATTCAGTCAGCAACGTCTTTATTTCAGGGTGAAAAATGAAAATGACAATGAAAGAAAACTCACTACAAGCAGAAATTTTAATAAAAATACTGAATTTTAATTAATTGATAATTTCTATTCAAAACACTAGATAATGTCACTCAGCCTATCAGAATACATTCCTTTGTGTAGAGGAACTAGGCAGTCTCTTTCTATTTTTGTTATATAAGTTTTGAATTTCCTTTCATGTTACGGTTAATTCCACATGAAAAAGAATTTAGAAATTCTCTTTCCTCCTTTCTTGCTTGTAGACCTAGTATATTTCAACATAATCATTGAATTAATTTCTTCCAATATAAGTCTGCAACAGTTTTGCAATCTCCTTTCCTCCTTTAATCTGTACTCTTCAACTTAAAAGCAATACATATTTAGGTTTCTATTTTAAATTTTAAAATATTTCTCAAATATGCTTCTATACCTGATTTAATAAAAATCTGGATCTGCAAGGGACTGTGCAAGGTCACATAATTGAATGAATACAAACATGAGATTTGTAGTACACTGGTAGTGCTTAGAAAGCCTGAAAAATTTTGATGTACCTTTTCATTATTTATTTAATTAATACAAAGCTTATTAATTTTTTCTCAATGTTTTTTGTACCTTTCTCCCTATTCCCAAACAACTATTATTTCATAACTTATCATTTTATTTGGATTTTTTTGTTTATTAATTTTTTTGGGGAAAAAAAATCTTTGCAATTAGAAAAGATCTCTTAGGACAGAAAGCAAAGCCCTGCCAATACAGAACTGTAACATAGAATATAGTCTCATGTGCTTTATCCATTTCATTTTAATTGTTTTGAGGAAGATCTAGCACATTGTAGAATGCTCTCAAGAGAAAAAAGTGGAAATACCCTTTCTCACTTACAGTAAGTCATTCTTCAAATTCAGATTGCATTGTCCTTTTCTCAATTTGATCTCATTATTTCAAGAGATATCCCATTTGTATCATTAAATAATTACTCTTGCCCCTTGGTGTTTACCTTCTCATTGCTTTTGACAGATATATCTCCTCCCTTTTCCCCCCATTTAATTGTTGGTTAGTCAAGCTGTACATATTTAATCTTTCTAAGCTTTTCTTATGCATCGTCCCTTCCAACCCATTAAGCAGGTTCCCCCCTCTTTGTTCTGATCCTTTCAGTGTGTCAAAGCACAAAAGTTGGAGCTGATTGCACATGTCAAGTGCTCTCCAGTTCAAATTTGAAAGGATAGTCTGATCTTTATTGACTTGCAAAGAAATGACAACTCTATCCCTTGTTTATGCTAAGGTCCAGTTTCTACACTCTCTAACAATGCAAAAATATCTTCATAGGGATGCTGATTTCCTTGCTGCTACTGTAAAATAGCCTAAGGCACCAAGACTCTGATTTATGTTTTATAAACTTAATTTAAAATAATCCAAACTTGAAAATTCAAATTTTCATGAGTATTTTTTGTTGTGGTATAGATACCTGCGCCTATGGAGGGGTTAATATCATGAAAGGGACAGCAGAAATGGAAATATTTTCATTCTTTTGCTCGAGAACTTGCCACATGTGAAAGGACATGGTGAGGCTAAATGCACATAAGGTTATGAGGATAAAGTGTAATGACTTGGCCCAGAAATCAGTGTTAATCTCCAGTCATGAGCTGCAAAAGGGATTCTGACACACAGATTACAGCAGAAAACACAGACTATGCTAGTACAGCTTGTGATGGGAAAGATTTCTGAAAATATCAGAATTATCAGGCTGACAGTAATTGCCAACACCAAAGCCTCTGTGAATTTTTCCTGATGCTGTTTTTACAATTAAAAAGTCCGAATTAAGTTGGGTATATCTGACTTACTATCTGTTGGTAGGGTTTATCTGAAACCACAGCTTTATTGGCAGGCGATATTTCAGCTCAAACAGATGAGCAGCTCTTGCTGTTTCTCTGATGCCAAGGACTTCTTATGCAATCTAAATAAATTACTGAGAATGGCTCTCCAAATCAGGAATTTGTACTGACCAGCCTTGAAAAAAGTAACATGTGAAAGACCCAAGCTGGGAAGAAGATGGGAGATGAATTTTCTCACTAAATCAAACACATAAAACAAATGAAAAAACCCCCACAAGCTAAATGCATTTGTAACTAACCATAGAGATTGTGTTATATCCATTTTCCCGTGCTTATAGGCATATTTCGATTTCTAAAGAGATCTCTCATGTTTACTGGAGTGGCTTGATTTCAAAGAGGGAAAAAATATCCCAAACCCTAAAACTATAACTATAGGTAGAAATGCAATGTTCTTAAATCTGTGTATATATATTGATATAATTTTAAATTAATAGAAACAAAAATATTTATATCAATATATTTTTTCTGTTGCTACATGAACATCTTGATGAAAGCTTTAGCCAAATGTCTGTTTGTAGACTCTGATACCCTACCATCATTACTGTTTAATGTTTTAAAAAAGTCATTAAAACAACTGTATTCACATTTAAATCAGGTCTAAACATTCAATTTTAGTCCAAAACATTTAAGTAGCCTCGAAATGCATAAATAAAAAAAAGAAGGAAGAAAATGAATACTCTATCCAATGGGTTAATAAAATCTCTTTTAAAATATGATGCTTCTGTGAAAATAAGAACATAAATTAATATGTCCTGGATGTACCTTATCAAATATACCCGCTTGCCTGTGGATCTTAGTTTTTGAGATGGCTTAATTCTGAATCTTTTCTTAATTTCTCTTTTAAATATTGCTAGAACTCTGGTTTAATTTCCACTTGACTCTCTTTGCTCACTAACTCCTTAAGCTTTCTACTTCTGACAGATTACAAGGGTATCATTAAGTAATGCAAGTTCATGTCTTATTAGTAGACAATCCTGTTGACCTTCATTTCCCCGTGTCCCATCTTGCATCCCATTTTAATGCTGGCAGTCTGATTTTGACTTTATCCAGGCTTTTACCTCTACACTTGTAAAACAAGCGCAGAACACCATGAGTGCTTCGGTGCCCTGATCTCACCTTAAAACTGTGGCTTTTTGAGGCAGGCTAAAGGGTAATGATCATCAATGTTTTTATTCTTCTATTATTTATATTTGCATGCTTTTGTTTTAGTGGAAATTACTCCTTACTTTCTGAAAAGGCTGTAAAGTTTAAAGGGATAGGGAGTTTGTGCTCTCATTGTCATTAACTCTGCTGAGTCAAGACGTAGGAATTATTTTTAAAGTCTCACCATTCTTCAGTCTTATCACCTGGTCCATTCCCTGGCTTCGGTATTGAAGTTCCCGTGTGGAACTAATACGGTCACACATACATTAACCTGTGACGTTAATACTTGATGGCAGTAGTTAGCTGAAGCTTCTCTGTGGTGTTTCTCCTTCTGTGCACAGCTCACTCTGACCTGGCTTTAATATGCATGATTTGATTGACCCCTGGCCAGTAATGAGTAAAGCCCTGAAAAAAATAAGGGCTGGTAATGACACTAATCACCCTCTAAATCTCTGTAAAACAAGCTAGTATGAAAAGGACATAGGGAATTTAATGCCAGTAACTTTGTTTTCTAGGCAGAAGGGTATTAAGCAAGCTTTTGCAAAGTACATGTTGTACTGCCCTTTCGTTTCAAGCCAAAGAAGGAAGCAAAGGCATCATCTGTCACGGGGGTGAAAAGCTGCCAGGTATCTCAAAACCTCATATTCCATCTCCAGCAAAGAAAACTGAAATTAACACTGCTGATATGAAGGGAGGTATAAAATCATATGAGTTCAAGATGTGAATCTAGATACAGACATTAACCTTAAAATTTGAAAAAGGAGGAAAGTGGAGCTCTTCAGCCAGGCAAATCTTAGTAGTTCTATATTTATGAAAAGCAGCATCATATCTGTAAAGCACAGGGAAAAGTAATTCCACATACTATATTGAAATCTCCCTTTTCAATGTCAAAGTCACTTGCATTAGGATGGTTTTAATGGAGATACTTATTTTACCTCTTTTGAAACCTTTGTTCAGCCAGCCAGTATAAATAAGATGAAGCATTTGTGTTTCTGAGTTTAAGAATATTGCCTGTAGTATGTCTTAAAAGTTGTAAATAGTCATGAGCCATTACCAATTGTTTAGTCAATACCACATACAAATACCACATACAATACCACCCTTTTATTATTGTGTTACAATCTATTCAAAGATGCTTGCACAAAGTACAGTATTTCACAATAATTTTATTTCATTTTCTAAGTACTGTCTCTAAAATACCTTTTGATAAGATGTAAGCTTTACATACCTGCACACTAGTGAAACTTAGCTTTCTACCTAGCCTAATTGTATTCCTCTGAAATAAAGTTTTCCATCAAGTGGTTCCCATCTGTTCTACTTGTCTGGAAATAGACATCCTGAAATATGGAGCAGCTTAGTGGGTGCAGGGTTTTTACATGCTGTGTGTGTCATTCCTGAGTTGCTGACATTCACTTGAGGACTGAGGCCCAGGAAGACCAAAAGCTTGGTCCTAACCAAGCAAGGAAACCATTGTTTCCTTGGTGGCAGAAAAGATACAGTAATTTTTTTCTTTCCTGTGACATGTATTTGAATAGTCACTTCTGTATGACATGGACGTAGGTTTTTCTCATAGTACTAAAACTGATCAACTGTGTAACAAGAATTGTGTTATGATCTGGAACAGGCTTTACAAAAGGTGAAAAAAAGAGTGTTACAGTGAGGACTGATTTGAGATGTTTTTAATACATCCACCCTCTCCTTCAAATGGGACCTTTTTTTGTGTTACATCTAGTAATTACTGGATTAATGAAATCCATTATAAGGGAGACAAATTCATCATAAGTAAATTTCTCTGAGGTCTGACCTTTTTGTAAAGAGTTGACTATTGATAGCACTGGGACACCTGGTGTGACAGAACAGTTTTGGAATGATGTGACATAGGCTGTAATTTCCTTGTTTACTAGACAAGTAATGAATAAATATGAGGTTTATTCAATTTCTAAAAAATATATTCCTTAAAAAAACCGAAAAACCAGCAGGTAATCTAGGTAATATCAAGTAATACAAATTAAGATTTCCTAGATCTTTACTCTAGAGAAATCTGTAGTTTTATATCATTCAAAGATCTCTCACAAGCTTGAAATAATCTATTTATTTCTATCTAAACAGTTTATTTTTAATATGCTGTTCTCAAACATAAACAATATTAAATGAACTGGTGATTTTTTTTCTTGAATTGTGAAATATGATGTGGAACTTAACTCATAATAATTAAATAATAAATAGCATTTTTTCTTAAGTGAAGTAATTTAATTTTACCACCACATCAAAAAAATATTTTCTTTAACGTAAAATTATTTTCTCTCTAAGATACTCACTTAGCAATTGTGTTGGACTTTGTCCACAAAAGAATAGGTTGAGATCAGGTATAAAACCCTCATTTGTGTTGTGCCAATGAATATCTGCAGATTTAGGTATTGAAGATGGCCTCCACCCCTCTCTAGGTGGGGGTATTTTTGGATAGAGGCTCTGAAAAAATGGCTGCAGAAAGGCAACTAGGATCTTCCAGCTTTTTCAGATTATGTACATCTGCAGCAGGCAGGCTCCAAAAAGGTGTCTCTGGGCATACAGGAAGAAAGACAGGTTTAATTATCAGCAGAAATGATGAAGTCCTTTGAAAATTTTTGGTGATTAGCTTGTATGGATAAAGTTGTCATTCTTCTCCTGCCTATGGGACACTGGTCTACAACTGGGTCCCTGTGCAGCTTTGCAGAAACTAAAAAGGCAGCAAAGGGAGAACACTTCTTTTTGCCAACCCACTGTTAATAGAAATAGAAACCCCAGTCAAAGTAAGATTATGAAGAAAATTATTAAAAATAAATGCAAAATAATAAAAAGGTAAGGAATATGTGGTTCTTTGTTATTCCTAGGGATGAGAACATGGCAACTTATGCCCCAAAGAAGACAGAAGCATCACAGTAGTGGGATTAGTTTATATTTTTTTGATGGTAAAGGACTGACCAAAGAAGAGATATGGAGCAAGCAGTATCATCAGAAGATCTCAGTGCTTATTTGCATGGAGAAATGGGATGTTGACTGTAGTTGCACTTTGATTATCTATGACAGCAGGGAAAACTAGAAAGAGGGATACCAGAATCCTATGAAAGAGGGAGCAGGAATGTTGATGTTACTACATTGTCTTTGGTCTGTACAGTAGGGTGGAATTCAGACCTCTGCTTCTAAATATCAGAGTAGGTATTGATATGGCACTTGGTACAGTATTATTTTCTATTGTATTGCCCTGTAGTTATTCAGAAGAATTGAACAAGTCTACCTAGACATCCCCTCAGGGGCAGCAAATATAATTCTGAACTGCTGGATAAGATGAAGTCAAAATCAACAGCTCTTCTGTTCTGCTTCATTTCAAGAGGCTCGATTGTTGAATGTTGCTCTTTGAATGATTTTTTTTCTCTCTTATTGTGGCAAGGAAAAAATCAAACCAAATAATTAAAATTTGATCCAGCCCTTATCTATTTTCCCCTAACTGAGCATAGCTGCCTTTTAACAAGTAAATAATCCTTCCTACCCTTGTAGCTGTTGTGAGTTGTTTTAAATTAATCGTTTTACTTGATTGACAAACTAACACACATCTTCTTTTTTTAGGACATAACTGTGTCCTTCACTTACGAAACATAATTATGTGATCATGTTGGAAATTCCAGGAAAAATGTTAGCCCAAGAGTTAAGCCTGACTGTTAAACAAAACCCAGACTTCAATATTATAACCTCTGAGCAAAAATTAGCATGCCAGTTCCCTAGGCAATCAAAGCACACACAAAGCACAGAGGATCAGGATTTCATCCTAACAGATGTGTTATTGAGAAAATGGCCACTTTTGACTTTGTGATTATTTCCTCAGATGTTTAATCTTCACATGACAACAGAACTTGAAGAAACTAGCTGCAAAGCTGTTTACATGTGCCTGAAGCCAAGAGCATGATGTGCACTCAGTGAGCTGAGTGAAACAGTGATGAACACAGTGCCCTGACAATGAGGCAGCAACCAGAGGTCAGGTTCAGCACATGGATCTCCTCATGCCAAGGGAGCCAGACCTAGTCACAGAGCCTGAGGGCATGTTTGCTCTTCCCTGTGCAGCACGGCACAGGAGCTTTGCACTAACCAGCTCCAGCCCTGAGCCACGCTATTCCAGTTCTGTTGCGTTTGGTCCAGGCATTAGATTAACCACAACTAGATCAGTGAGGTGGTGTGCGATAGAAGAGCTCCCTGAAAAACCTGAGCTTCAGAGCAGAGCCTCCTCCTTTGAGGTGTGACACTTCTGGAGCCAAATCTGCCTTCAGCTGCCCTTTGGAAACCAGATGTTGGACAGAATATTTTTCAAGCATTTCACATTTACAAGATAACTACCCTGCTTAATCATTCTGTGATAGCATTTATTAAGTGCCCCACCCTGAGAATCTGCAAACGATGAAAGGACAGGGTTTGGCACTGGTGCTAGGTTGGTCAGCTTAAGCCAATGCCAGTAGAAGGAGCAGGACTGCTTGTATGAAATGTGCCCCTACATTAAAACTGTCTGTGTCACTACACTTTTTTCCTAATAGCTGGCAAGTTCCTTTTTTTTTTTATAAACCACTTAGACGCACTAGCTCAGGTCATTTCAAGGTTGGGAATTAATTTTCATCTTCCCTTCATATAGCTATGCCCTTAGAGACAGGTCCTTCCTTCTCATCTGCCTTCCACTCTGATATGGTCTCAGGTTAAGAGGGTTGGAGCAGTTCCTTTATTTAAAAATTCTTCTATTTATTCACACATTGGGACACTTGGGACATAAACACCAGGATGGACTTGTCACCAGAAGGAGGTTGGTGTAGCCCCACCTCTCAATATAGACACAGTGTGCAGTAGCTTTAGCAAATAAATCAGTGACAATGATAATAAAAAAAATGCAGTCTTGTCATTTGCACAACGATGGTCAATCTGCAAATTTTTAATTATGTGAGTTGGCCTCCAGTAACTGTACACTTAAAAAACCACTGTGGAATAAAACATGCATCTCAGAGAGTTATGCATTACCTCCACAAATTCTAAAGGATTCCCTTCAGTTTAGGAGACAAGCAGCACAAATCACAGCAATGAGATATGCTTGCAAACATGTAAAGCAATGTAGGTAATAAATACATGGAGCATTTATATATAATTTACTGTTAGATGATTAAATATCGGTGCAAATGTTTCTCAAAGTAGCTCCTAAATATTTTAACCTTTGTTTATGTTTGATACATGCCAATGTACCTATCTCTGTGTAAAATGTTGGGCTTAATACTTTATCACACATTGGTCTACTAACATTTATTTTGTTACTTTTATTTCTGATTTACTCCAAAATTATGAAGAGGGGTGATTCATGTCCTTCATATCTGGGAACAGTAGTACATCTCAAAGACACTTCAGAAATACCAGGATGAATGGCTTCCAGAAACAGATGCAATAACTTGAAGGAATAGTGACTATCTGTACTACCACTGTTTGGTACATTTTCAGCTGTTTCATAAAATTCACAGAAAATTTCTTAGTAACACATTTTCACGTGTAGTCTGCGTATTAAATTTGGACTCAGAACTATGGCAATCAAGTAGCTTGGGTTTCAATTCATTCACATTTCCAAATTCCAGCGAAGATATTCCTGCAAATTGTCCAGATGCCTCAGAGACAGGGGTTACACTTCCTGGTGATTATGGTGCATGAAGACAAGTGATAGAAAGGGCAAGAGTGTATGGACAGAAAAGATTAATGTATAACTCTGGCAAGGACAAATAATTGTGAACTTTGAGAAAGACAACTATGTAGAGAAATATCTGGCAAAAAAAATCTTAAATTTATGCAGAAAATTATGTTTGGATCTTAGATCATTACAAATCCAACTGTTGACTGCAGGACATTACATCATGGAAACTCACCTGTTTGATGGAGAATAGGTGTCTTTGTGCACGAGGGCTTATGCCAACAAACTGGGAGTCCAGCCAAGATGACAGATCAGAAAAATGAGGTATCAGCTTTGCAGCACCCATAAGGCATCATGGCAGAATACCAGAGTTTCAAAATATTCCAAGTTTGATCTACATAAGTGATTTCATGTGATGCCATTTTTTTCCCAGTTAGTGGAAATTATGTATTTAAAAGAACAATCTATTCACTGACAGGTAATTCCTTTTTATGAAAATTCAAGCTGGAATACTTTGAGCAAGTCCTAGGTATATCTTTTATCCAACAGTACTCCTGTAAAATTGTTTTTAATCCAGTAATCTGCTAATGTAATTTCAAAGTCATTGAAAAAAATGTAATAGAATCCATCACATTTTAAGAAGAAAGGAAAATTCCTTTTGTCATCCAAAGGTGAAACTTAGATAACTTATCAAGAAAATTTGTTTACAAAATCATCAAAGGGAAAATTCTCTGTTTGCCGTATTTTTTTCTCAACTCCACCAACAGAGGGAACAAATTTAGGGTTTTCTTTAGCTCAATGAGAACTCTAATTAATGGTGGCAAATATAGCAATTACTATGCGAACAAATATAGTACAAGCATGTTTAATTGTTATTCTGTTTTGGTAATCATTTATCTTTCCCCAAATTTAAAGCTTGGCAGAGTTAATGAATGAGTTTCATCTAAATTCTGTAATTTCCCATTTTATATATTGCTCATTAATTTCAGTGAACACTGGATCAAGGATTATTACTATCTGCATCTCAAAAAAACCCCAAAAAGTCCTACGCTGAGAAAAGTTGTTCTGAATAAAACCCAAATATTGCAATATCAGTGGTTTTTATTTGGGTGAAATACTCAATATATTGTATGAAATAATGTGAGTCTGGAAAAAGTATTGAGAACATCCGTTATCTTCAAAATTAAAAAAAATTAATGCACTTCTTTGGTCATACATTGTAATAAGGAAAAGTTTATTTTAAATTTTTAGGGGAGATGTAATAAGAGACTGTTCCTAAATTATTTGCTGGGTATTTAATTCTAGTAAAAAGACACTGAAAATTAATTTCATTTTAAAGTGTTTTCCTATACATATATATTTTTTTAAAATATATTTTTATACGCACGCACACAGACACACACACACACACAGGTTTTCACATATATACATAGGAAAACGAGCAAAATATTTATATGCTTGTAGATATATGTAAATAATACAAAATCACGCATGAGGTTTTTGCATATATTTTCAGAGGGAGACTCAGTGATTCTGCAGAGACAGCTGTCTTTTTAAAAAACACCTTCTGCTCTCCACCACGAGAGAGTGCAGTGACTTGGCTGCCAGACTTGGGTAGCCTGTGTCTCTGACCTATATCATTCCTGTGCACAAAAAAAAGGCAGGAAAACTCAATTTTCTGCACTTGGATATTCTTGCAAGCAATTAATATAAAGTGCAGCTTACATACTAAAGCACAGAAACAAGTATGTAACAGAAATGATGCTGCTCACTTATAACCAAAGGCTAAAGGCAGTACGAACCTAAACCAAAAAGCCTGTGAACCACTTCTGTGTTTTCACTACATTCATAAAAAAAAGTAGGGGAAAAAAAATTAATCACCTTTTTATTTTCCATCTAGTTACTCTACTGATTTATTTTAAGGCAAATATTAGGATTATCGTTTTCAAGAAGATACATCCTTTATTGTTTAAGTTATTATTTTAGTTATGCTCCATTCCAGATGTGTATTGGTTC
>VYXC01001382.1:0-55498 GCA_013397175.1 Platysteira castanea
GCGGTTTGGCTGCTGCTCTTGGGAGGCGACCCACGCCGGGAAGTTCCCGGAGAGCTGTCTCCCGTGGGAGGGACCCCACGGCCTCACAGGGAAGGACTCTTTTCCCGGAGCAGCGGAAGAAAATCCTGGTGATGGACTGACCAAACCCCCCTGCCCTGCCTCCCTGCACTGTCAGTGGAGGGAAGGAGTGAGGGGCTGGGGAGAAAAAGGGCTTATTTTACTTCTCATTATCCTCCTCTGATTCTGTTAGTAGTAAATTTTATTTAGCAACTAAGGTTGAGCCTTTTTTGCCCTTGAAATACTTATCCCACCCTCCTTATCTCACTCATGAAGCCTCCATTAACCCTTTCCTCTTTTCCCGCCTTTTGCCCAGCTGTGCTAGGGGAGGGTAAGCGAGCGACTGTCGTGGGTGCCTGGCGTTGGGCCAGTGTCAAACCACACAAAAAGGAAGGTTTTTGAAATCTAAAGGACAAAACTGGCACAGTGTTCTCCTCATGAGAAGGTTACAGGCTTTCTGTCAGCTGTGAAATACACCCTACCATTGATCCAAAGAAAGTTTTGGAAGCTGTAAAAGTTGTTATCCTTCTGCAGGAACAAGACACATGGTATTTTTTTGTCTGAGTCTAAACACAGGACTGGTTGCTGCTTGCTCTAGGCTGTGAATAAGGGCAGGGGGAGCTGAAGCAGTCCAATCCTTCACCTCTGGTTCTCCAAGACACAGACTTCTGTCTGAGTAGGATCTTCCTTATCACAGTGGTTTCTCCCAAATATGTAATATACTAGAACCAACTCTTTCTCACTTCCAGGCAAGTTCAGAGAAATGTAAGTAAATGCTACCATATTCACCATAGATAAAAAATAAAAATTATTGAATAAGTAAAGCAGTAAAACCAAACCAGAAAAACTTTTGGTTCAACAACTGTAAAACCAAAACAAAAACCAAACTCCAAATTTTTTCAGTTTCTTAAAATATAACTAATTTTATAATCAATATGTGGTAGAGTGCCATTTTACATCTTATACTGAAAGTCAAAGCCTCACCTGTACATAAAGGTAAGGCTCTTTTAAATCTCCATGTTTGAATCCCTTACTGTCTCTCTGTGTATCTATAATCTTGCCAGAGTTTCTCAGGATTCAGAAGAAAAAACACTATTACACTGTCTCATAAAGTGTAATTTCTCTGAAAAGCCAGTCTCAAATTCAATGGATCCAGAGAATCCTGGGGGATGTTTTCCCACCACTTCCATGGGCATAATTCAGAAATGATATTCTGCAAGAAGCCCAGTAATAGAAGTTCATCAGTGGGACATTTTCAAATGGTCTTTTTCCAAAATAAAGTCAGAAAGACTAATTATGCAAAAGTATAAAAATACATTGAGAGTAAATCAATGATTTTATAATAGGTTTAATGTATGGCTTTGTCCTTATGTATCTCTGATAAAGATCTTTCAATACCATACTTTCAATATTTGCCTGTAAAATGTATAATAAAAAAAAAGCCAGGTTATGTGTTGCTTTTGGGAAGAAAAAGGATTTTGCTCATCCTTCAGCTGGGAAAAAAACATCTAAAATCTTCAAGAACAATTCATAAATCCTGTGGGGGGTTTTATGTGTGGTTATATTCAATCTTTTTCGATACAATTTTTAACTGTACTTGAATGAATAAAATAACAGTGATTCTCTCTATATAGGGCATTAGAATGAAATTTGAATATGTTTCCAATTTTCTTGCTCATCAATGTTTTACAACTGAAATCACAGGAATAAACTGTTTTCCAGCTATTAGTAAAATCCCTCCAGCAACACCACTTCATATAGCCCTTGAAAACAACTTCAGTACATGTTCTGAGATATAAATCTATTGCTACATAAGGATAGATGCTGGGGTTACTTCACAATCTTGAATGTTAATGTCCACTACAATTAAAATGCTGCACACAGCACATATTGCATGAGTCCCCTCCAAAAACAGACACAAGACTTATTTGTGAATCACAGTCACTAGTTTCATAGCAAGCCAATATGCAAATAAAGAAAAAATGCATTATTTATCTTATGTTTGCCAAGCCAGGTAGGGAAATGTAATTTACAGGATGAAAACCCAGATTTGGATGCTTTTAACTGTCATTCACAATTAAATTATATCATTCCTCTCATTTAAATAGCCAAAAATGCTTTCTTTGTCATATTTCAAAATGGCTGAAATATGTATGTTTTGGTTTTTTCTTTGTGCAACAATAAAACAGTGCAAAAATAATGTTTCTTAAGAATCTTTTTAAACGTAATAATTTCATTAAATACATGTTCTACATTAGTATAAGAAGAACATTCCTTTGTCACTGTTCTGCATGGAAAGCACTTGCTCTCAGAGAGAAAGAGAGGCAGAAGACAGCTGCTGGATTTCTTTATGCTATCCTTTTTCTTGGTGCACTAAGTTCTAAAGGAAAAAAAAACACTTTAATTGCCCATTTCTGTTAGTACTCAACACATTTTATTGACTTAGGTGAGATTCTTTGGGAGTGGTAGAGACAGTGGGAAATCTAGTGTGCTCTGGGATGATTATTTTCATGAGGATTTGGTTTTGGGTTTTTTTCCCCAGCAAAGTGACCATGAAATGGTATTTCTGAACTCTACATGTGTCTTTGATATCTGATACCTATGGTTTGCTGTGGTGAACAAAGTTTCTCCTTTGAGGACCTAGTCCTCAAAACAGACTTCGCTAACCAAAATGAAACAACAACCTCTTCAATTTGTCCTTCACAGAAGAGTGTGATATTTTAAAGGCTGGACTAACTGTGTCATTTTCAGTGAGGTCAGAGAGTCTTCCAGAAGAGCTGAGCTGAAAGAATATTCTCTGCTGTGGTTTCCAGTTTTGTTTCTGTCATCTTATTCTGTTGTGTTTTCCTCCTACAGTGAGCTGTGCTATGTACAGGACATTCAGCTGTGGTAGCAGAACAGTATCTGCTGTTTAAATGTATGCTGTGTTAAAGAAAGTCATCAGCTTCATCCTTTTATTAAATTATTTATTTTTATGGGTTTCTGGGGAAGATTATAAATTCAGACTGCTTGTATAGCTCAGTAACTGGGGGAGGAGGAGGGGTTCATAGCTCAAATGCCAACTTCATAAAGTCTGAACACTAAGTGTCCATAAAAAAGAAGAAAACCGGCCTTATTATCAAAAAGCACTTATTTTTGAATATATATCCTTGTCTGCTGCAGCCAAAGTGGCCATAAGGAAAAAGAAGCTGCTTCTTAAACATGACCAGCTATTTTTTCTTTACTTTTCTTGCCTGACCACAGAACAGGCCTTGATGTAGGCAAGCAGTTAAGCACATGAAGACAAGAAGTTAAGCACATATTGATTTTCATTCTGGTAACCATTGAATAACCTTTTCATATGGACTGCTCACCTGCTGTCCTCAAATGACTACTCAAATATTTAAGATTTGAAAAACATGTAGGATTACTTTTATGATTCTAATGAATTCTATTTCATTTAATGTTGGTTTTATTTTTCTTTGATGACAGTTACTGCTTTTTAGTTGTGGTCTTTTGAGTGGCTCTGCTTTGGGGCTTGAAGCACTGCTGATTGCAAGAGCAGGAAGAGGGGAAATGTGCAAAATGGGATGGCTCGACACAAAAGAATGAATTAATTCAAGGTGAATTTAAGTACTGACCTTCGGTTTCAACTCATTCAACAGAAATGTTCATATTATGATTTCTTAGTGGAAGGACCATTCAGAGAAATGTCAAATGATGTGTTAAAGTAAGAAATCACAATTACATTATTTTCTCCCTCCCTAAAATGTCAAATGATTTTGGTATTTCCTTTGAAGCTCTGAAAAGGTTTAGGACTGCTCCTCTCATATAGAAATTCAAATAAAACCTACTCAATAACTGCTTTTGAAAACCCAGATCAGGTTCTTCATCCCCCATTTTTTAAATTATTATTATTTTTGTGACAAAAATCCTTTTCAAGACAGGTAGATTTTCACAGACTAAATGCAGAAATGTTGGGAGTTCATTTAATTCCGTTAATGTTTGATGTTTTAAAAAGGAGTGCCTCTAAACAAAAGGAAATAAAATTTTCCCTCATTACTTTCTGATTGACATTTTTTTGCAAGGCTCTGTTGTAAAAACATGGGCACCTTAAAACAGCTGTATAAGTTAAAGAACAGTTTGGAAACCCTGTAATTGGAAGTGTCTGTAGGTTTCAGAATATGCTGCTCAGTTATCATTGAGGTTTGCTGCTTTCATTATACTTTAGTCTGCCAGTTGTATCTGATCCAAAAGTACAGAAACAGACTTGTTTAAACTCAGCCATTGTGTAGTGTTTGTGATGTGTGCATAATGAATTCTGAATGCAAATATATGCTGTAAAGTGAAATACTGAAAACCTGTATGACAAGCAGTAGGGCTGCACAACACAAAATATGGTTTTATAGCATAAATATTCACTTGTGTCAAAAGTATAGGAGCTGTTCAAAATAGAGCATTCTAATTATGCACAGTTTGTTCCTCACTCAGTTTCAGCTGCTTGAACTCTTTCGTTTGAAGTGTTTGACCTTCACTACAAGAACAGAAAGAGTAAATATTTGACTCATAAGATTCCAACCCCCCTCTCCCCCACCCAGTTCTGCAGCAGCAGAGTATTTTCCAGTTAATTTTGATATATTTAGCTCCCTGAAAGCATTTGAAGACAATAGCTAGGTTGGTTTGTTGGGTTTTTTTAATCTGAAACAAATAAAAATGCCACTCCCTGAATATGAAAAAACATTTTCTATCGGTAGGAACAAGAACAGCTTCTGTCCCAGGCTGATTGATAATGTAAGCTAAGCAATGGTACAGGAAATGGTACAGGTGAGACACATAAGGCTCTGGTTTTTAAGAACAACTGTAGAATTTATTATACAAGAGACTCCAAACTTTACTAGAGCCTCAAATAATTCTTTCCTCTTTCTTCAGTTGGTGGTCACACTGTGTACAACTGATGCTCCTGTGGCATTCCTCTGACTCTCTCAGTTGCACCAGTTGTCTTTACAGTTGTTTGCAGATTCAGATCTACAGCTTCAAATTAGTGCCCTAACGGCATTGTGTGATATTTTATTAAAAAAAAAAAAACAACAAAAACAAACAAACAAACAAAAAAAAAAAACAGAAAAAGAAGGAACAAACAAATAAGAAAGAAGCTAAGAAGAAATTGAACCTAAGGAGAAAAGAACAAACCGACTGCTTAGTTGAGCTAAACTTAAATCAATTGTAGCAACTCATTTAATCATCTTATTTGCATTTGGATTATTAATGGCCTTGTCTTTAGTTTAAGCAGTGTCACAACAACGTGTCAATTCAGCTGAAGACACATAGTCCTTA
Source organism: Platysteira castanea (assembly GCA_013397175.1). Classification (NCBI taxonomy): domain Eukaryota; kingdom Metazoa; phylum Chordata; class Aves; order Passeriformes; genus Platysteira; species Platysteira castanea. Next base: position 5,371 of record VYXC01001382.1, read on the forward strand.
ATGAGAAGGAAATGGACATCAATATTTCAGAGACTGACTGAAATGAAACCTGCAGACTATCCCACAGATAACAGAAAAATCAAAAGAAGAAAGTAAGACAGCAGCGTCAGTCTGCAGAATTTCTTGTCAACAACTTGGAACTTTACCAATTGCATTCAATTCAAACACCATGAACAACCTCAGTTTCTTATCCCTTTTGCAATAAGCACACTCAACCAGAAAGGAAAGGAAACAAAGCCTGCCTGTTTGATAAAAGACAGGCAGATAGGCACATGTACACACTTTAGCAAATAGCTGGAATCAGTGACAGACTGAAGACACGAGGACCAGATCATAGAATCAGTCACAGAATCATAGGATATCTGGAGCTGGAAGGACTCCGCAAGGATCACCAGAGTCCAGCTCTTGGTCTCTCTACAGAACAACCCCAAGCATCATACCATGTGCCTGAGAGCACTGTCCAAATGTTTCTTGAAATCAAGAATTCTGTCAGATTTTCATGTATGCAGATAGCTTCAGCATTGGGCTCTGTTGTTGCAGGGTGTGACAGTAGCTGCTCCTGCATTTTGTTCAATGCCTCCTGCAGGACAAGTGCTTGCCCACAAGAATATACAAATTCTCTCAGCTTCCTGCAGCATTAGGACTGCATAGATAAATATAAGGGGACTGAACACTATGAAAATGATTCTCACATTTTATTTTATAGGAAGAAACCACTCAGGCCATCCAAAACCCTCCCCCTTTGCCCCCCTTACATGTCTAAATATTGGCAAATTTTACAGTTTTTCAATGTTGTACCTAATTTTCTGGGTAGTTAACTGAAAAACAGATTTTAGGTACAGTTGGCACATCCAAGAACAGAGTTCATTTTAAATGAGTTGGAAAGTATTAACATCTAAACATATAAACTCACTTTCGGGGATATTGGTCCAGATACAGGTTCTTAAAAATAGATAAATGGCATTTAAAATTCAATTTGTGGCTGTAAATTACTGGAAAAAAATTTGTTTTCATGTGCACTAGAATGCAAAAGCATCCTATCTTTCATCACACTTTTGTAGCGATTGAGACACGGACCCAGACCAGCAGGGAATCTGAATCGTTTATTTAAAGGAAACGAGCTGGTTTTATACACTTTTTTGTATATGCATGATATTTCCTTATATGGTAATTCTCACTACATGACCTATCCCATGTTGCCACGTCAGCAAGGCACTTTTTAAATGTCCTTCTGTGGGGCGATCACATGCTGCTCACCCGCCTGTCAGCTTCTGGCAGGCTCCTGTCCTTACGGCTCTGCCATGTGATATCTCCTCGCCCCAGGGTCAGGCAGAGATGAGCTTCTCTGTGCTGCTATGAACTCTTTTGTGCTGCCATGCGCTTCTGCAGGCACGTCCCACAGCCCGCAGCTCAACTCCATCACATCTCTTCCCACACACTTTCATAAACACTGCAAAATATATTGTAAATGAAAGGCTGTTCTATAAGTATTGAAGGTCGGGGAAGCCATCTTTAACCAGTCCTTCGAAGGACACACTATCATACACACAACTTTCTCAGAAAACAATTTACTTCCCAAGAATTTTCCAAATTACAGTAATTCCAACCCCCTGTACTACATATTACAGAGTGCTGGAGTAAGAAAAGGTACAGGCTAAACATCTCAGTTATTTTGATAACTAAAACTTCCTAGTATTATTACATGCCTGGACAATTTTGAATAGAATTAAGATATAAGTATGGAAGATCCCCAATTGATGGAATTGTTCACTGTGCTGTCTGTGATGTCTGTACCCTCTGCAGCAAACTTAGATGATGACAGCAAATGAATGAATTTTCCTATTTCCACAATTTCTTAACTGTTTGTGAGTGAGTTCCTCAGGTCTAATTACAGACAGTATGTTTCTGTACAAAGACACACACTTAAATCTTCAAAGCTGTCAAACTGACTATTTTCCTGTGAATTAAATTCATTGAAAAAATACAATAGCTTAAAAAAATGAAATGCCAACTAAAACTGAAATTTAATGCTGCACTTTATGCTTCTCTCCACCTCTTAATGGGTTGAAGCTGCAAAAAACATTCAGGAATTTCTCACGTGGGTAATCTGTGTACAGGCAGGATTGTACTCTTAAGTTCAATCTATTCGTGGTAGATAAGAACTACAGACCAAGAGTCTGGGTGTGAAACTGTTTTCTCAATTCATGCAAAAGTGTAGTGATTTTGCACCATCAAATACTGTGCTTTGGAAATGCTCACTTTTCAGAGGTTAATTTTTACATGCAGAGTTACTATTACATGAAAAACCTCAAACCATCCATTTTCCTAGCAATTTATCCCCAATTTTACTTTTATTCTTCTGTTTTCCAGGCATCTGTTTATTTTAGGCTTTATTTAACATGTGAGGATGTATGAAACCTTGTGTTGATACCAACAGGACTCTGGACAGAGAACAGGACTTGAAATTACATTCATGATGCAGGTTTTCTCTACTCTTTTACAACAGTTCCTGTTTACATACTACCTCATTTTCACTGACAGAGTGCTTTTGTGTTCATAGGAAATGTTCAGCCACAGTGTGGTTTCTCCCTTCTTTCAGCATAGCTAGCAAGTTCTTTTCCTAGGAGACCATTTGTTCTAAAATTTTTCTTTATCAGTTCCTTTCATTTTTTTTAAACCTATTTATATACCTGCAATACTTGGCATCATCTTAAATACAATATTTTTTTCATTTTCTCCTCCAGAGAATTCATGAGTTTCTGACTTTTTCCTTCTTTGCAGTGGATCTGCATTCCCAGGAAAAGACATCAATTATTTCCCAGCAGTATCAACTTATTTTTCTTAAATTTCCTTTCATTTTATCTGCAGATGCTTACCATATTTATTGCCATGTCAGTGTATGCCCATGCAAATCTTTACAAGCCTTTACATTTTGCACATTTTTAATTTACTTGTATTTACTTTTTTATTATTATTTTGGGTAATTTTAACATAAATATATATATTTTGCATGTTTTTTTTCTGGACAACTGATTTTCATTATGAGTACTTTTCATCTTATTGCCTCTATATTATGATAGTCATAGAAATCGTATTTGTATCTCCACCAAGCATATCCACTGGGTTTCCATCTACTAGGCCATCTAGGCCATGTACTTTCTATCCCTCTTTTTTTGTCTGATGAAAAGTAGTTATTTCAGTTGGAATCCTGCTATAGAAATGAACTGGTTATTGGACCAAAATTGCTTCTAATTTGTTTTGAGTGGAATAACTGCTCCTGCTGCTAACTCCCCTCTTTATGTTCACCAATCATTCAGAGTTTTTTATGAAATTGGCAATGGTGTTAATCAGTATTTTCATCAGTGTAATGGAGATTGGACTTCATTCTTAAATCTTAAGACTACTTTAAATTTTCCTCTCCTACACTCAGTGCACTATTCCCCAAGACATCACATGCCCTCTTTTGTCTTTTACTTTTTGCATCCTATTTATTTTACTTCCGTTTTATACTTAATTGAGCATATGCCTTTGGATTTTCACTATTTGTAAGACTTTCTGTTTTAAAATTCTTTTTCTCTGCTCTATGTCCCATGAAAGAAAGTGATTAAGCTTTACATAAAAATGTGCAGGCCAGTTTTTAATTGTTTATTTACAAACTTGATGGCACTGACCATGGCTGTTTTTCAGAATCTTCATCTAGGAAATACTTTAATCAGACCCGTGGGTTATATTATTTAGTGCACAAGAATCCTACTGCAGTCAGCCATATCAACCATTTCCCAGAAAATTCCCTTTGATTCCAATATTTTATCCAGAAAAAAAAAAAAAAAGGTTGTGTCAGAAAATAAAATGCAATATCTTCTTTATTTACAAAGCAAATGCCAAGCAGTTATTCTTGCACTGTAGAGCTCAAACAGAAAATTCAATTTGCCTAACTCATATCTAGGAACACAGACATGGGAGGGTGCTAGAGGGCAACACAAAGGACATCACAAAATAATCCCCACATCAGTTGGCCCAGACATTCCTGTAGGATAAAGAAGAGTGAACAATAAAAGTTTGTATTATCCACAACAATGGAATTGGAGTATGAATCTCGATGTGTGGAATACAAAACAGGTAATAATGAATTGTGGGGCAATATTTCCATTGGGGGGTTCTAGTCAAGGCATGAACTGCACAGCTAAAAGCATTATATTCTCAATATGCTTATCTATTTTTTGTCTTACATAATTCATGGCTCCAGTAACATCCAAGCTACAGCACATTTGCATTTTCTTCTGTTTGACTAGAGGACAGGACAAATACATGCAAATAAATGTTCTTTTTTTGGTTTATCTCTGTTCTCTTGCTCTTCATTTGTCATGAAATCAAATAGCCTGACATTTTGACAGCCAATAATATATTCTTATGGGCACAAGTAACTGATTAAAGAAACCTCTTACCTGACTTTCACTATCTTTCAGCTAAGATTGCTTCTAGAATAAAGAAATTCATGACAGTAGATTGTTAAGATTTCTATAGATTAATTTATTCCCATATTATTCAGGTGCTCTGTGATGACATTCCTGTAAATAACAGTATTTTCTCATGCTGTTCATGCTATGGTTCTTGAATTTTGGCATATATTTGGCTGTCTCCCTATTGTTTTACAAATTTTGCCTGGAGATGATTTGCAAACTCAAGTTGATTTTCCTAAATATCTTTGAGGAAAAAAAAAAATTGGAAGGTGAAAGGATTCACAGAATTGATATGCGCTATAACATTACACAGATTAAAAAATCTGGCTGCACTGAGGCGGGGATGCTTTCCACCTCACGTAAGAACTTGCTGAGTCAGAGAGAGAACAACTGTGATTAGGATGCTGCAGGCTATCTGAAATGATATAAATCCTCAGGTGCTTTGCTCCAAGGTGCATCTTATGTAGTAATAGAAAGCAGTCATTCAATAAAATAAAAAGCATTTGGGAAGAAACAGAACATCTTGTTTGCATACAGATGCAGGTTTTTTATTCTGTTGAGAAATTTATTTTTTAGTTTAAACTAATTCTTTCCTCTCCATTTTTCAATTTCATAGCTCAAACAAGAAACTGGTAACTCACAGAAAATTAGATGGAATCTGTGACAAAAAATAAGATTGTTCAGACTTGACTGACTGCCACTGTACCTTAGCCCATCCTCTTGGCCTTTGCAACCCAATGTAAGTTCTCTTGTCCCAATTTCTTCTTTCTCCTTCCCTTCTGATGTTTCATTTTTTTCCCTTGAGATTGTCTCACTTTCCTTAATTTAATTTCTTATATAGTCCATACAATCGCTTCTACAGCTTTTATATCACTGTAGTATCTCAATATCTTCTTCCTTCCAGCTTTGTGCAATTGACTTTTCCCTAATCTCTTTTCTCTCTTCTTTTTCTCATTCCGGTTTCCTTTTCCTCTCCTTCTGTTTCTTTCCCTACTTTATCTCTTATTTATTTTCCTTCTACTGCTCTTCATTGTCTCTGGTTACCCGTTTTCTCATCACTTCTACCGTGCCACTGATTTCTTCTATTCTTCTCTATTTCTTCTTCTTCTCATTCTCCATCCCACTCTTTCTATGTTTTTTTTTCAGCTGTTTTCTCTGATGCCTCCTGGCATGCACTGTAGCTCCTCTGCTTTAAATTCTTTTTCTCTGTTGTCTGCTTTCCAGACTTTTAAAAAGTGATCTTAAACCCTTGAAGCCTTTCTAAGAGACACCATTTTTGAACACACTGGTTCTTTTTGTATTCTCTGTTACATAGAACTGGCTTCTCAAAATCATTTTTTTGAGGGAGATGAAGGAACCGAATATAAAGCAAACTTTCACAGCCTGAACAAATTACCCCAAATCTCTTTACTTCTTATCTCAGAGAAAACAATTGTCTGTGTTCGTTGCAATTAGAAAAGAAAATAACCACTTTTAATGATTTTTTTCATTCTCAACTGAAATTTTGGTGCAATGGATAAAAAATTTTATCGGAAACCAGTCATTTTTTTTCCATTACTAATGCAGTCAAAAGCAAAAAAAAAAAAAATCTTGTTTTTGTGACTGATATGAACGACTGCATGTGGAGATGAATCTGTTCACTCCAGGTCATTCAATACAGACACTGATTGTCCAAGTCATCGCAACATGAGGCTATTCATTGCTATTACTAATTTTAATCAGTGTATTTATGGCAATAGCTGGATTTAAATATAAAGTAATAGCAGTGTAAACAGTGTGAACAGTGCCAACACCACATTCAAATACTGCTCAGCAACACATGGGAAATCAGAAAAATAGGAAGTTGAACTTGTTAAATTGAGAAATTAATAACTCAGAAATAGAACATGAAAGGGTGAAAAATGATAATTTTCTCTCCCTCTCGTGCCTCACCCTGCAACACTTTCTGTCGCCTGACCTACCCATTAAAAGTTAATATTTTAGGCTTTAAAGTGAGCAACGAATTCACCCTTGCTTTCTTGGGCCCTGGTATCATGTACTCTGTCTGGCACTGCATTTTGTGCAGTGCATAACATGCATCTGCAGTCATAGCAAATACTTTTGTCAAAATCCTGAACATGGCTGTTTATGAGACTTTCTACTGTAAAAACGACAGGACTTTCATATAGTCTTCCTTGATTCTTGATAGGTATCCATCAGTAAAATTCAAAAAAATAGTAGTGGTGGAAAACAAAGGGAAATATTCATGGTACAAGCATCAGATCCTTGAAGCAAGGTAAAATTGCTCCTAATTAAAATAAACCACATTCAGACAGCTGTGGACATTCCCATGACAACCTCTAGCTCATAAAGCAGTGGAATTCTAAACTTATTCTTTTGTTTTGACTAGGCATGACCATTCTCCTCAAAACAAAAGCATATTATTCCTGCATGAAAATCAAGCTTCTGATAGGCAATATGAAAATCTGAAAACCAGCACAACCTTACTGTAGAAACTGTAAAAAAGTTAAAATAAAAAAATTTCTACACTAGCCTTGGTCACTGACACTAAAGGTTTTTGAAATAGGTTATAAAGGTATTGTAGTATAATGGTATTGGATGTGAGAAATGGTCAAGAGGGAGTATGTTTGGGCTTTTTTTAAGGCAATCAACCACACACGCTGGTATCAACGGACTTCTGCATAATTTGATGGTGAGAAGGTTTATTCATGGCATGGGAGATTTGAGTTGAAGAACCATTTTGAGACTCTATGTCTTTAACTGATATGTCCACTATGTTATGCTAGAAAGGGGTTTTTCTTCCTGTTATTATCATCACTCTTTTTACTCTGGTAACAAATTGTACTGAATTAATAGGATTAGCAGAGGGAGGCTGCCCTTTTCCCCCTCCTCTGTTCAATTTCCTTTTCCTTCTCTGACTGCCACAGAATGAGGAGAAAAGTTTTCTTTTGCTCAACATCTTTTCCATCCTGGCTTTTCCACACAGAATGAGAGCATAGCTGGCTCCGGCATTATCTGTTCTAAAAAGAGACAACCCTCTTCCTCTTTTATTTCAGGAGAGACCCAGGTAGAGTAAATCTTAAGGGAAGAAAGGCACCTAATAATCTTATATCATGTCATCTAATATCATATTTCTTTACCTTCAAGAGATCTCTGTACCTTCAAAAGAGAGAAGTAATCTTCAAAGCATTGTTTCAGGATCATTTTCTGGATGTCTCCATCTGATAACATCTCAGAAAACTGAGATCACTATCTTCTCTCTCTCCTACTTGCAGAGTAGTTTTAGTCTATGCTTTTACCACATATAAAATTTCTATTTTTATTTTTTTAAATTGGTCTTAAAATAGCAACTTCACAGCATTCGATGGTCTTGTCCTTAAAGCATCAGGACATTTGGATTTTATCCCAGGTTTCCAGAATCAATATCAATTGATCAATATTGATTCTCAGTGGAATAATAAAGTAACAAATAAAGCAAACTTTTTAAAAGTCTTTATAATAACTGATAGAAAGACAACTTAGTACAAAGATACATAATTTTGTATTTTTTTAAGAGTTGTGGCAACGTCTGAAATAAACTGTTCAGACTTTCCAGCTTAAGTAGAAAGAAAAAAATACATCTGAATCTAAAAAGCAGATCAGAGTTTACCTTTCCTTTTATTTAAAGTTAGAGGTCATAACACTTGATTTTCAGTGATATTAGGGCCACTGAAAAAGATCCAGACTCTAGATACTCTAGTTAACCCTATCTCAGAAATTAAAATATCCACGACTTTGTAGGCAACTTAATTATTTCATGATCATGATTAGTTCATGTAGGTTATAGAAAAAGCACAGGCTCCTCTTATTGAAAACTACCAGATCTGGCTGTCATAAAATTATTAAAGGAGTTGTTCCCTGTTAATTAAACTAAATGAAGACCATATAAAATTAAAAATATGAACAATAAATTATTGAAATATAGTATCTTTCACATTACAAATATTATTGCTGTTTTAATTACATATTAACATTAATAAAATACAAAGGAACACAAGACTTGGAGTTAATGTGGATTTTTTCCAGCTTTTGAGTTTCTGCACGTTTTATAGTTGTATCAAGGTCATCAGCTCTCAGATAATGTAGCTAAAATTGATTTCTGAATAGTCTCCTGCTGTGCTTGATGTCATTTTCTGTCCTTATAAAAGACAAAAAACTCCAGGAAGAAGGTAAAAATTCTTGTTTTTCACAAGATATTTTCTTTTTATGTCCTATTGTTGCCATTCTTTTACTTGCAGATTTGTTTATCTGATGATCAACCCAGAATAAAAGTTAATTATTCCTGAGTTTAATGTTCCTTTCTAGAAACCTTACATACAGCTGACAATGCCTTTTTGAATTAATGGCTTTGTGTACTGAGCAAGAAAATTTTCACAACCTTTTTGAATCTTTATTTTTCATTTTACTGAGCTGCTTTTGTGAAACTATCTGTTTATGGTTTGATTTTTCCATAAACACCAAAAAATCTCTGTGGCAAAAAGAGCCCGGTCCCCAAATGAATCAGTGTTTGAATTTTATTTAGTCAGGAAGCCAAAAAAAATGCACAAAATACTCAATTTTAAAGAAATGTTAATTTTATTTTTAAAAATAGTAAGTCAAAAGCTCATACAGACATTGCTCTTCTTTTTTCCTCTTCCTTCTGCAGGAAATGTAAATTGACTTCAGCTCTTTCATTACATAAACTGGTGTGGCACCTTGCTACCAATAAACTTCCAGGTGCTCTCCCGCAGAGAGATGGAAACAGTTGCAAAGTCAGAACACACAACAAACCTAGTTTCAAGCAACATCTGGAAAATGTTTATTTCACAAGTTATTTCTGCTGCTAATTAAACAAATTAACCTAAAACCAGGAACTTCCAGAATATTAGGAGTGGGCTAATGAGTCCTGGGGAAGGTCAACAACACTGCGCTTGCCATATGATATGAAGTAAATGTAAGATAAAAAGGGACTGGTAAGAAACTTGAAGCTGCATAAAGAAGTCATGGGAGTCTTTCAAGTCATACCAGGGAGCCATAGAAGAGATGAAAAAAACAATGTGAATTTTGGAAGAAAATGAAGGAGAAGACCGATGACTGCTTGAAGATAAAAGAGGGAGAGAAATTGGTAAGAATGAGGTTCAGGCAAACAAATTTAGCAGATAGATTTTATTTGTGCAATCAAAATGTGCATGACACTGACTCCAAGGTTAAGGACGATGTATGTAATAATAAAAACAATAGAAAGTATTCCTCAAAGCAGCATCGACAAAGTTGTGAGAAAACTATTAGTGTCAGTTTTCAGAGGGGCATTTTGTTTGAAAAATGTCAACTCTACACATAACTGATGTAAAAAAATGGAGTAACAAGGCAAAATTTCAGTACAAATCTTAGATGAGACATCAGAAGCAATGGAAGTGATTTTTTTTTTTCCCATCTCTATCTGTTTACTTGTTTGAAACAAATACTATTACATCAGCAGAATCTCATTCTCCTAGGAAGACTAAAATGTTTATTGAATAGGAATTTGGGGGAAAGTAGGAAAAAATAATCATCTAATTTAAATCTATTACAGAACAAGCCACTTTGAGTTTAAAAATATTTACTTTGTTGGTTAACAAAGATAGAGGTGAGCGGGTGCCCAAACTACACCTCTGGATTAAGTTGGAATTATCATATAATAAATCTGTTAAATTTTAGAAGCATAATAGAAACACATATCAGAGCATCTTATTTTCTTTTCCCTAAAGATAGTGATAGGTCTTTGTTATCATTATTTTCATTCAGCCAAGGAAATTTTGCTCTTCTTTCTACAAAGGAGGTTTAATTTTGTGAGAACTGCTTTTATTTCACTTAAATTTTGATTTCATAGTTCTAAAAATAATGTATTAAAAACACCAGCATCATTCAACCCTTGTATGAGTTACATTTTATAAGTAGTTGAATTTAGAAGAAGACAAAAAAGCCTCTCCTGTCCTTCTTCTCAGCAGACTCAAATAGGCTCTCCTGGCATCTCAGGAGAAGAGTAGTCTGTCTCCATGACACCTTGAAATATCCAGTTACCATAGTACCCACAATTTTAAAAGGTTGGTCATTCCAAACAGCTTAGTAGGTGCATGAAGGAACTAATCCAGAGTGTATTTAAATGCTTCAGTGTTCTATTGTTCCAGGTACTAGCAAGTTTTCACAAGACAACAAAGGCTTCGTTTAAATGCTTGGTCTGTTCCTGTTTCCACTGTAGTATCTTGCATGGAAAAAATATTAATTACATGATGAAAAAGACAAGCAGTAAGTTCTTTTTGAGGCTATTTATAAGTATAATTTTTAAAGCATGAGCCCAGAAAACAAAAATAATTATTCTTTGTTTTTCTGCTAAATTCTGCCAAAATATTTCAAAGGGTCTGTCTGAGCAATCTTTTACAGATAGCTCTAAGCAAATTGGTTGCATCTCTCAGACAATTAGGGGCTATATATATTTCCAAAGCTTTCTATCCTATTTGAGCTCTTAATTTTCAAATCCAATAAGAAGTATTTACCTAATTCGCTGTTATCTGCTTTATACTTTTTTACTTCAATCCCTAGAGTAGTATCTTGCAAAAGGACAAACCATTTAATGCAGAAGATTATGGGATATCCTTCAGAGTGGTGATTAGAAGTAGAGAACTGGACAACTTCACAAAGTAGGATTCTGCAGACCTGGTGAAAAAGGGCAATGAATAGGAAGAAAGATTCAATAAAATATACTAAATTGTTGGAAGTGTTATTGGAAGTAGTGAAGTAGTCACCTAACATCCATACTTTGAGAAGCATGATGAAAGGCTAAAGTCACTGGAGAAAATACACTGCTAGATAGTATAATGGCTTAAAGAAAATCTTTACAGTTAAAGCTATGAAAAGCTTGATATGTTTACAATATCAAAGAGAAAGTAAAAGAAAGTCTCAAATGCTTTAAATAAGTATCTTCACTGATATCTCAACAATATAGCAGAGATTAAGAGCTACTGATGGAATGTCCCAAGTAATAGTTACATGAACTGATGACCAATTTACTTTTCTTATTTGAGTGGTATGAAAGTAAGGCTGGAGTTTTCAGCCTAGTGATGTCTGGAAAGAGGAAAGAGCTGGGGTTGCACTGCAAAGTTAGTTGCAAATATTTGGTGACCTAAGCTGGTAAGAGTGAAATTGACTCAAGCTTTTCTGAGAGTTTAGATGAGCGTTCATCTCCAGGTACCTCAGAATATAAAAGACATCTGACCCCATCTCCATGATCAGGCACAGGAAAAGTGAATGTTACCATATTTTCAGATGCTACCTTGCAAAAAACTAAAAGTATTTTTTATTTTTTTTTTTAATTCTGCCAAAACATCTATCAAGTAAGGAGAAAAATTGGCTTTGGTACACAAGTAAAAATTTCACTTAGGTGTTTAACTCCTCTGTTTCAATCTAATTCAACCTACAGAGACATTAATAATGTGTTTAAAAGTCAAGAAAATATTCAATTCCCACAACAGAGAGCAGGAAAGTGCCATTATTTACTATGGACTGTTGGTTTAAGCATGATAGAGATGGTAAAGGGCTTTCTCACTAGAGGCTGGGTTGCTGAGCTCTGCAACTAGGTCTTCATCTTCTGCTTGGATAGACTGAAGGGCACATTAGCAAAGACAATTTGTGCTGGAAAGTGTAAGTTTAATTTGATTCTAGTTTAAAGCAAAATAATTGCATATAAGCTCATGGTACTATCCGATCCATGCATAAAAATTAGAGAACTAGTTATGCAGAAAGTTCAATTCCTATTTTAGAGCTCTTGGACTGTCTAACTTAAACTGTGTTTATTACATGCAGCAGAGTCCTGATCAAGCATGTACAAATGTATTGGTTTGCCTCTGTAGCGGGTGCAGTTTGAAACCAGGCAAAACCACGACAGCCTCTTACACAGAATATATAGAATATATATGTGTGCTTTTTGCTATAAACTATTCCAAACCTAATTCAAATATTACACAGGAAATAAAACAGACTTTATCTTTTGCATTTGCTGGGTTTGAAAAGTAGAGACAAGTGACCAAAAAATTATTTCAGTTGACCTCAAGTTGTCAAAATCATAAGCACAACTGAAATAGAAAATCCTGCTGTGCAATCTAGGCACAGATTCTGAATTTCAGACTACCTGGCAGGTGAGACAAGTCTGTATGTGGCTTTTGGGATAAATGAAACAAATCCATGGGCTTCCTCCTCTTTTGCCAAGTAACAATAGCTCCTTAAGGGATGTTCTCTCAAATTGGAATTGCAGCAACACAGGAGCAGCTCTTAAACCCACAAATCAACTCCTTACAAAAAGTCATACTAAGTCTGTGTTTACTGGATAAGAAAAGTTGTCAGGTGTGTACTGCTGGCCTTTGAGGGTTTCCTCATATATTGGGAGCACCTAGTTGTCTGTTCTGGGAAAGAAATATAACACACATGCATAGCAAGAGTCAGGATCTCAAGTCTGTTCTTTCCACTATAACATCTAACATGTTAAAGTGCTTTGAAATTATAGCAACCTTAGAACCCCTTTTTCTCATACTATGAAACACAAAAAAACCCTGACCATTATTTCAGAAACCTAAATTTAATGGGTTCCAGTTTCTCTCTATGAGGGGTTTTCAAACCTGATAATTTGACAAACAACAAATAGTTACCTTGAGGAGAAGTGAGTGACTAGCTGTATAAGTTGGATAGCAATTAGAGAGGACTGGCAGATGGCAGCTGAGCACAGGACTGGCAGTAGAAAACTGCGGAGCAGACAGCAGTGCTTACAGTGATGACAGATTGCCTGACTGGAAAAAAAAGCTTGAGGTCTCTTGTGGTTTTTTCTCCAGTGTTTTAATGGTGGACACACAAGTTCAAATTTAGCTTTACATCCATCTTTTGGAAAGATGATCTAAATTGACCATTAAACATACAGTATTTTTATATATCCTTTTCTGTCATCAAAATGTAGCCCCTTTCTCCTATGACTGTGATTCTTAACAGAAGTCTGCAATGTGTCAAGGAGTATAAGTCCACTGTGGTACTTCTAAAAATAATAATCAAATTAAAATACATAAAGGAAAGTAGTACATAAACTTACATATTCTCTAAAAGTGTAATTCATTTTAAAAATCATATTTTTTCATCAGCAGACCTCATTTGACTGCTTAATCCAGATAATCTTAAATCAGACTTGGACTCCATCCTCCCTAGTTCTTTGAGATGTAAGTTTATCCCTAGTGTCTATTGTATAGACTGAAGAAGGAGGCTCCAAACCTTCTCCTAGTTAGGTCACCTTTGTCCAGTGGTCTTTATTAGCATTACAACATTTTCAATGTTTTTTATTTGAACAGGAAAATTTTAGTTGCACTGGTAACCATCCTTCTATTTGTTTTAAAAATAAATAAATTCATGCTGTCTTTAATCTTATGCATTCTTGTGTGATGAAAATCTCAAAATGACCTTTGCCGTTTCCAAAATCAAGTGAAAAATAGCAGCAGCTAAAGTAGTTCAATGAGTGTTAGACTAAGAATCTGACACTGCCATCACATTTCATTTGCCTTTATCAGAATTCAGGGGCTATCAGGAAGTCTTTAGGACCCATCTCTTAAAATAGTTTTGCATTCCATATGTATATCTATTTTCACTCTCCAAAATCTTTAATGTTAAATCTCTTATCTTATCTTATTATTGTTTTTTTAGTTCTCAGTTCGCTTGAATAGCTAATTTTCAAAACTTTCCTAACAATATTCTTGCCAAACCTGTAGATAGTACAAGTCATGATTTCTTCTTTAACTTATTATGCTCTCTCCTTCCTATAATGTATTGTTTTCCCATGCTGTTAGATTTTGTATCACTTTGATGCTAAAGATCCTTGAATTAGAATACAAAGGTGTAATTTGTTTCTCTTTGACTTTCTTAAATACCTTGCCAGTTGGAAACAGTTTTTCACTAATTATATTGCCCTAGTAGATGCTACTGCCATCAATATTGCAAACCTTTGCTGTCCATTCTTCTCACTTATGCCACTTTAGCCAATGCTATAGCTCTCCTAAATGGACATATCCTCCTTAATAAAATAATAAAATAAAATAAAATAAAATAAAATAAAATAAACTCTTAAAACAGGAAAAAAAGAGAATATTTTAAAATTTCTGATGGATAGCTACTGCATAAATTAATTTATAAATTATATTTATTGTTTATGAGATTAATTTATAATGTTTTTCATTTAGCACATGGCTTATGGCATGTTTATATTTTTAATTAAATTAAGCTAATTCAAATAAAATTTCTGTAAAGATATAGATTAGGAATTTGAAATCTCATTTCTGTAAATATTTTATGATTCTTGTTCATGGTTCAAAGTTTCCATCATAAATCAACTGTGCAAAACTGTTTTAGATGAAAATAAGGAAAAAAGTTGTTCAAAGTTATAAGAAAGAAAAAGTTGACATTATTTTTCTAGTGCTCTCCAGACTGGAAGATAAAAGCAGCCCTGAAATATCTTAACAATGTATTTTGCTAGGCAAAAAGCCCTTATTCATAAAATTGCTTCTTACGAACAAATGCCAATTCTATGATGTACAAGAGCCACAGAAGTACAAGCTTTCAATTACATTGGTTCAAATTTTTATTTATCTCTTATATTTGAACAGCAAGATACATAAACAAGACACATTCCTGGCCTACTTGTATGCTTGCATCTAAGTGCATGCCAGGAGGTTTTGTAGGCACACAAATTGACCTAGTATGTCTATAAAATCTGTAGACATCCAGTATTTCATGTAGATATGGCCTTTCCTCTTCATTTTCTGTCTGTTAAAAATCTTATCTTTTAAAGGAAGGATTTAAAACATTCAAGCAATTTATAGCTGAAAGAAAAAGTATATTTAAGTCAATGTTTACTCCAAGACCACATCATGTCTTTGACAGCTGTCATCCCTGAAAAAGAAATAGTTATGTTGGAAAATAATTTGTTTAGTGTAAATGTACAAAACATTGTGCATGTGGGGAATTTCTGTACCTCAGTTTTTCCTTGGATTTTGTCCCAGAAGAAAGACATTATACATCTATATTTCTCTTGTAGCCAAATGCCTAAAATGAAGTTCTTCACCTTCATTAAAAACAGAAAAGAACAGAGTGATGAAGCACAACCCTAACATCATTATAACTTGGTATTACAGACTGTGTATCTGGTACATTGTACAGGTTTTTACTCTGAATTTTACTAAAATGCTGCTCATCACCTTTACAAGAAAATATGGATTAATTAGGAAGGAAATTAATAGAGCATAATCAATCCTAAAAACTTTAGTTACTGGAAGGAGCTGTAGTGTGGATCATACAGAGAAAGGCAAAGACATAAAATTTACCTTCACGGCAACAAATAGAGAGGTACCAAGGCCATTGAGTGCAGAAAGATCTACTTGTTGACTCCAGCAAGAAAGAAATACTCTTCCTCAGCCCCAGTTTGAGTTGTTCTAAGCCTTTTCTCCCCCCACTGGCTTTTCTGTAGCTCCCAGGTAATTCAGACTTAAAATTAAACTATTCAATGTAACATACGGTGAAATTTCATATAAATGTGCCAGTCTGATTACTCAGCTCTGTGAAGGAGAAAAAACTGGTACATTTCATTTTTATTAGATGACATATTGAACTTTTGGAGGCTTGTTGTCTTCCCTATCCTTCATTTTTACACTTTAATATTATTTTTTTCCACACTACTTCAGGTCTTCTTTTGGTAGACAAACTGACTGTGTTATTTTTAGGAGGTTTATTTATACTTTTTAATCCCGTGCTGGACAAACGTTTGACTTTTGGGAAATAAAGAGGCACAGGAGCTTCAAATCTTAATAAAAGTTACAGATAACCAATACCAAAATAACAATAGAATATTAACAAACAAATTGATAGAACACCCAGAAGCAGAACTCCAATTGTGTATTTCTCTTCCTACTGCAATTTTTTCCTCTTGTTTTCTTTTCCCACGATACTGACACATAATGTTTCCCTCCCTTCATTCTGCTGCATTCATTTCCAGTTCCTAAATTAAAGATGCAGCTGTGTGGTGTAACTCCCACCCAGAGGGTTTTATATGGCCATCTTCATTCAACTGAAGATTGGCAGAAGATGATAGGGAAGTCTGGAGAAATGCTATAATTTTTTTTGCCCTGCTGTGCTTTAAAAACCTAATATCTGACAGGGGCTGCTTGAGCAGATAAACCTTGGGTTCATCTAGGCCCTTTGTGAGTTCCTGTGTTTTGTCCTGAAATTCACCTCCTACCTAAAAGTATACACCAACATCACCCTACATTTCCTTACTGTGGAGGAATAAAACTTATGCTGACAGGGTATCTTTCATTTGGGAAAGTGCACAAATAGGTTTTCAAAATATTTAAATAGACTGAGCTATTTTAGATATTCCTTCCTTTCTTATCTGTAAACTTTGAACCACAGTTACTTCGAGCTTCTGTACCTTGTTTCAATTACAAAAAAAGGGTACCAAACTTTTACCCCTTTATAAAGTTCTGAGATCTTCTGGAAGGTTATTGGATTTACAGGTACTTGTGAAGAATAACTGATGAGAGAGATAGAGTGGAGGTGATGAGAGAAGTCAGTTTAAGTCATGCCTAAGGGTCATAGGAGATAAGCTGGATGTCACTGGAGTCCTCTGGAAACATGGTACCAAAGGGAAACATCTTCTTGGAACTTCTTCTATAAATTTGGGAAAGGACATTTAAATTATTTTAATGATAAGAAACTAAACTTTTGCAGTTATTCTTCTTTTGGCCAGTGTGAGAATATCATATCACTCACCCCATCCCTTCACACTTATGAAGAAATAACAGCCTTGCAATGCATGCATTCAGTGTAGTAAGTTTTATTGCACAGTGGAGAGCAGCAAGTTTTGATAAACAGAAAACGTATTTCTTGTGGAATATCTAATGCTGTTTCCATCATCATTCTGCATTGAACATGATCTCTCATTTAATTATTATTCCTTTTTCATACTGGCCACCTTCATGTAAGAGCAGCACAACCTTTACTACTGGGAAATCACTGAATTTCCAGAGGAAACATGCTGGGGTTTTAACTCTATAAATATGCATAAATTTTCCGCACAAATTTTACTGTGCTCATAAAAGAAAATGAGCAAACCAGTTCTCATTGGCTTCCAAAGTCAATACATGGCTATATCCAAAATAAAAATCTTAGTTTTCATAATGTGATCTCATACTTATTACAGCAAAATGAATTTGGATTTTAACAGAATTTATTTGTCAAGCTTTTCAAATTCACTGTTAGTCTAATATCTCTGTAACTGTTCATAGGTAAATATAAAACTAGAGTACAATCAAACTTTATAGTTTTTAAAGGTGCTACTAATTATAAACATTATAACAACTTTGGCCATTAAATATTGTAAATATGTTACGAATAGGAACAGAGAAAACTCATAATTTTTTTCATACATATTTCCAGCAAAATTTTCAAGCTCATATCTGGCTTTATGCTTTTCATCAGTGATCAGGGATTTTTATCACTGAGACCTCTCTACAAAAAAGGAGTGAAGAAACGATCAGAAGCATTAATTTTTTATTAAATCCTCTCTCACTATCTGACTTATGGTGGTTGACCACACACACATTTTCTTTCAGAATGCCATAATTTTGAAGCAGGACCAATCAAGCTTTAGCTGCAAAAATGTTTTGTTCTCAAGAGTAACAGTGTAACACAGCCAACAGAAACTACACTGTCTGGTTTATAAAGAAAACATAACAAATAAAATTATAAAGATCACCTAAGCAACACGTGAAGTCTAACACTATATTAAAAGTATAAATGATGAAAAAACCCCAAACAACTATATATATATATATATGTAAATATACACACACACACACATATATATATATTTACACATACACGCACCAGTGATTAAGAAAGAAGCAGCAGCAGATTGGAAGGAACTCAGAAAAGGACGTTATTAGGGAGAGGCTTACTTGCCTATACATTTATTCATTTCCAGCACAGTAGATTCTTAATGTCTGAATAATTATATATTAGTCTGAAAAATCCACTATAAAATGCAGAAACATACAGTGTCAGGAAGGTGGATTGACCATACAACTTGATAAGTCTATCTCTACACTTTTATTTCTGTGAATATCACAGTCAACTGGAATTTTACCGGAAAATCTGAGAAAGATTACAGATAAGGAAGTTGTCAAATTGATGCCTCATATTCATATTTTAAGGCTCAATATGTAATACAAGAATACAACCAAAAATTTTGTATCTATTATTCAGATTCCTTCCATTTGAGAGACAGATATTGTGCTTGCATAAGGTATACAGGGGAAAACAAAAAGTTATTAAATTATTCTAGGTTTTCCACTAGAATTAGAGGTATTCCAAATAAAAGGTCCAAAATTCTCATATCAATCCCTGAGGAATTTTGCAGTTCCCTCACCACTCAAGTCAGAAATAGAAGTAAGTATTGAAATAATATTAGGAAGGAGCAGACATTCTAAGTTTTCCAATCTATTGTGTGTCTCAGTTTTGGGGCAGCATCACGGGCTCCTCTCTGGATTCAGTGGTGGGTCTGCTTCTGCCAGTGCCATTTGTAACACACCGGTGGCAGCTTTTGAGCAAGCCATGCATTTACCTGCAGGCTGCACTTGGGATCCTGAATGGACCACTTGGGTGAAAGGAGAAAGTTGGTGATGTTGTACAGTGTTCGGGAATGCTAAATCATGGGCTGTTCCTGAGAAAATGAAAGGCTTAGAGAAGATAACAGGGAATGTACACAAAAGCTCCCCAGCACATGAAGCAATGAAATAACCACAGAGAGTAAGTGGTTGAACACTCCAGCAGCTCTTAAAATGTGGTACAACTATCACTTGTGGCATATGACCGATGATAAAATTTAAAGGCTGGAATAAGAAGCTGTATGGATAAAAATTATAAAGATGTTACCCTGCTTGCTGCTTGCAAGTTTTGATGAAGTAGCTATTACTGCTGTTGCAAAGGTAGAGGCCTTGTGAAATATTTGTGGAAGCAAAGGATAAAGTCTCATTTTCTGTGTAGTGGCACCAGAGACACTTTAAAACATGGATTGTGTGTAAATTTCATTTTATCTCAATGGTTAATAAGTCTATGTTAAGAGATAAAAGTTGCTATTGATGGGACAAGGGCAGGCATGACACTTTATTCTCAGGCTTTATGCATGGATTTATACTGAGAAAATAGAGACACAGTGATGAATTTGTGTAACACCTTTACCATTGAACATGACAACAAAATATTCTTGCTGTTGTGTTTTCTTGGCATGAACTCTTGTTACATATATATTTTTATGCTTTCCAATATATATCCAAAGAATAAAAAATAGCATATTTTTGGTACTTCTCATAAGTGTTCAATTTCCATCCCAAACACGAACATCTGCTTCAAAAATACATTTGTATGTAATTTTCATTTTAATAAGACAATGTTTAAGGGTTTCCTAATATCTGTTATTTTGCTCTCCTTTCAGTATTTTTCTCCATTGAGGGAATGTTTTGTTACTAGAAAATTACAAGCAAAAGTATTGACATAAATTCAGAACAAGATCAGCCTTTTCATATCGACGTAAATTAAACACTTTCCAGAAGCCTAAAACCTAGAAAATTCATTGGGTTTCATTCTCTGTATCAACTGGAAGTGACTATATAAATATCTTGTGGTTTGAAAAACAGAGTGTAATGTTTGAAATTTTACTGTTGATCTACAATATGTATCTATACTACACGGTTCTGAACTACTTACAGAGGATGAGGACACTTTCCACATGAATGAACATCCAAAATTATCAAATTTTAGCTTATCAGTCATACCATTAATACCAGTAAAAGACATACATTACAGCCCTTAAGAATGTTTATCAAAACTCCTTAACCTTTGCAGGATAGACAAGTAAAAGACAGGATAAATCCTTAACATGCTTCAGGGGTTTGGAATGTCATATTCCAAAACAGAAAGAAACTGACTGTTTTTAGCTAATAGGGTAAATAGCACCTTTTTAAGAGGTCCTTTCCAGCACTGTTTTCTATCCTTTCTATTCTTTCTGCACAGAGGAAAAAAGTTGTTCTTCATATTTTTATTCCATGTTCCAAGCATATTTATGAACGACATTGTGGAAGCAGAGTTGGGGAAGGAACCTGGTCTGAGAACACTGCTTTGAGTTATGTGAATGGAAAAATAAGAAGTGGCAATATAGACTGACTGAAGCAAACAGTTTCATTTTGAAAAAACAATGGAAGATTCCCCGTCACTTCTTGTTTGCAATTCAAAATGTATTTCCTTCTTGAAAGCTATGCTTTTCTTGTGGTAAAGTTCTATGGTCTCTTCTTCAGGTTTTATTTTCTTAAATTGTAGATTGTTTGTGTTTTTTTAAGAAATCACAGATAATAACAGATAATAATAGAGAAAAAATACTTTCAATTCAGAAGCATGGTATGTAAATTCTCTATAACCTATTAGAGAGATCTCAAAAAAAATTAAATCCATCTGCCTCACATAAGCAATATGGATATAGAGCTACACACTATGAGAAGTTAAGAAGCATCAAGGAGTTGGTACAAAGCCAACTAAGATAGGTGAACTTTCCAATCATTTAGTATGCCTGGTACTGGCAGAAAAAAGTGACATAAGGCCATCCTATATTTATGGATACCTGCAGTCAGAGCTGAATAAAATAGATGGAAGTGGCTGAGGTGGGTGTCTGTTATACAGCTTTTTTCACCTTCCTTCTGTGTCTCCATAGAGGCAATAATGGCAACAGCATCCAGGTCTGAAAACAAGAGCAGTAAGGTCGCCATTTGGGTGCAGACAGCTTTGATCAGTGTGAATTGCATAAAATATGTAAAATCTCTTAGGGAGAAATTTTGTGCCAGAAGGTGTTTATGGGCCAGGTATCATAGGCAGAAAAAAACCAGGTTCTTCAATCTATCTTCCATTGTTTTTTATTTCCAGCCAGTGGTAGGCATGTCATGAGGTAACAAGAAGGGGAACTCTGTTATACCATGAGACCCAATATCAATATCCAAATCACTGAAGTCTGTTGCCACCCTGGCAGGAAGTAGAAGAGTTCCTTAGTGGTGTACTAGCCTGATGTAGGGGGGGAAAAAAAAGAAAACAGAAAAAAAAGTGATGAAATCAAAAGCAATTGAACTACATGTTAGTGCTTCATAACTGCAAAATCCCCGCTGACAACCTGCAATCTGTCAGCCTGTCCTACTCATCAACAAACAAGATTTCAGTTTAATTACCTTCATGCTTCTAGCTTATGTACTGTCACGTTCCTTGCTCACTTACTACAGCTATAAGTTGCAATTCTAGCCATGGATCTTACACTTTTGTAACTGCCTTGTAAAGAAATATTTAAATTTTTTCTGATACTGTTTATTACTCCTCCACATTAATTTGTTTGCTTTTAGCCCAGAAATACTGGTTGGATAGAACTATTAAAAATATATAGCCCTATAATACAGTATTCCCATTGGTATTTACAGGCCATAGTTTTGTTCTGAATTTGCAAGTCTTTGGGACTGAAGTCAGTCATACTTGCTCTACTTAAACTTCTCCTATGCTGCCTGTAATTTTATTTTACTCAACGTAGTTGTGACAGCAATTTCTCCAATTGACCTATGGTTAATTTGTTTTCCTTTTCTTAACCTTTGAGTGGTCCAAACAATGCTGTATATAGATTGCAGTAAGAGTAGTTACTCTGTAGAATGAAATATTTATGATATTATCTTACAAGGCAGTGTGGAGAAACACAGGGCTGCCACTGGAGAAGAGACATAGGATGCAGGGTAGAGAAGTGTAGTCATTGAATGGGGCACCAGCTTGAAACTGGAGACTCCATAGCTATGAGCAGCTCAATAATTAATCAAAGAAATGCAGACTTGGAGCTGGGTACAGCTAGTTTTAGGGATAACAAAGGAATAACATCTCCCACACTTAAGAGGCATTGTATATATGAAATTTAGATGTAGTGAGGAGCTGCAGATCAATCAAGAATGAGTAAAGGTGTGAAAGCATATTAGCAAATGTTTAAAAATTATTACAAGTGGGTCCTAAAGGGAGCAGGGAAACGGTGGGCGTAGAACCAGTAAAAATGGAGGAAACTAAGCATGCAGACTGAAATGTCACTTTTCTTTTTCTGAAGCCATGAAATCTGCACTAATAATGATTAAACTCTTCAGATTTCAGTTATACTAACAGCAAATTCTTGGCTTTACTTGTCTATAAGGTATACTTCTACTTTGCCTGTAAACAAGATTTTGAGCATAATGATGCCTTGCCTCAGGGTAATTCAAATGAGTCACCGATCGTAGGTCTTAATCATGTTGTGCAGAAGTAAAGAAAACAGTCGTTCCAAATTACTTTCTTGTATGACTCCACAATCTGTTGCCTATTATAATCCAGTCTAGTTTTGGGAAGCTGCTTGTCAATGCAGATACTTTTTCTCCCAGAGATGCTGTATATCCACAGGATGACAAAACACTCTGACAAGATTGGAGGAGGAATGAAAGAAACACCAAGGGAGAGCAAAAAGGAGGTTAGTCTATTTTTCTCAGGATTTCTGGAGAATTAGGACTTGGGGAATAGCGGTAACAAACAGATAATGTTGGAAGAATAGGATGGGGTTTTAGCAAATATACTCTGCTGAGGGGGGAAAAGGAAGGAAAAAAAAAAGGACGTCTGAAAACAAAAGCTTTTAGTGTAAAGTAGGGCAAAGCTGTAAGCCAACCAGGAAGACTTCTGGGAAGATAAGCTATGCATGGAGTGGTGAACAATGTGTCTCAGATATGGTGTTCTACTGGTTTATCATATTTAATTACTTGCCCATCCCCACCACGGGGAGGCTAAAAAGTCTCTCTCACAAACAAGAAGGCACTGCTCAGGGAACAGCAAGGAACAAACAGAGTTCCCAAGGGATAGAATGGATGAGGCCACCCTGCCTAGATGAAGGTGGGGAGAGAAGAGAGGGGATGAGGCATATGATGGCAGTCTGTGACATGGCCCCTGGACAGCGAAGCAGCTTAGACACTTTTTGTGTACTAGTCTAGATGCAGGTTGATGTGCCAGCTGGGACTCCTGAGAGGGAAAAAGAAGATTTTGTATTGCTTTATGTTCCTCATAAAGGCAGGTGCTATAATGGGATGCATGGAAGAAAGACTATTTAAAAGAGTACCTGGGAAGTCTGGGGTACAGCTGTGACTTACAAAAGGTTGAATCCGACAAAGGTCACAAGTACTAATTCACATAGTACTTGCAGTAGATACTGTTTGTTCCATGATGCAGAATTTGTTTGCGTGTTCAGAGCAAGTCAGTTACCACAGATGGCCTTTTTAAGAAAAAGAGATCACATAATAAAGACACAATTGGATTTGCAGCTGTTTAACTTGGAACTGTCTGTACCAAACCCCTGATTTTTATTCTTTCTGCAACTGATTTTCACAGAGCATATTATTCATGTACTCTGAAAACCACAATGCAGTTTCAAATGAATTATACACCAGTTTAGTACCCTGTAACAAGAGCATCATGAAAATCCATCAGGACTTTCTTGTATGAGTGATCACTTGTTACAACAGATGAAGAAGTGTAGAAAAATACCTAAACAACTGTTATTGGCTCAACGTTTTTTTCCAAAATGATAAATTAGAAAAAAAAAGTTAAAAGGAAGAGTATTGAGTCTACAAATCAAAACCCATTATTTGATTGTCCTTTATTTTTCATTAGAAACTCTATTGCTTAGGCAGTGTCCATTTAATTATTTCAAACACAGCCTCTTTAAGGTGGTCTCAAATATATTAGATTAATATTTATTTGCAAAATAATGTTAGTGTATTATCTTAAAAGGAAAAAAAACAAAAGAAAGAAGTCCTGAAGGATAGCTTTTTATGCCATGAGTGGCTACAGTGATTTTTATCTCAGTAATATCACTAATTATGACATTCTATGAACTCTTTTTTAAGTAACAGAATGAAAGGTACAGCCTCATACTGCAACAGGTGAGGAGGCATGGATTTTTATTTTGAAGAGGAATTATATGTCTTGGTGTTCCAGGCTGGGATAAAAGCTGTAGGTTTTGATCCACAGAAAAATCAGCTCACCTATTGTATTCTTTCAAACAAGATAAAAATTTCAGGCAAAAAGAGAACACGAAAAGTATTTACTTAGTACAATTTTGTTTGCATTTGATTTGGAGTTCAAAATGCTTCAAATATCAAAACAAAGAACAGTATGGATTTTCTAATTTTTGTCACCACAAGATACAATTTTTACTGTGCAATTAGAGATTTGAAAATATCAGAAATAGAGTCATCAGATAAAGCTGATACAGAATAATTCATGTAACAAAAATATACTTTTTGTACCAAAAAAAGAAAATTCCTGTGGGAAAAGGCTGATTTTGATTAAGTGCTGAGGTTTAATTTATTTCTAAATATGAAAAAACTTTCCAAAACCTTATGTCTTGATAACAGCTATTTTCACATTGCAAACTAGAATGTTATTTTTCATTTCCATATATTTTAAATAAAAATATAATAAAAATGTTTATTCATCGATGGCAACAACCTAGTAAAAGAAAGTTTGTGTCCTGTGTCCCAGTATCACCATGCATAGTTTCAAGCACAGCTTAAAAACAGTCAAGTATGACAGAGAGCTCTGCTGCTTGTTTAATTTTCCCACACAACCAAGACAGCACTAGAATAAAAAGGCCGGATGAAAATCTCCTCCAGAAAACCAACCCTGTAAATGTCGAGCAGGGCAGGCATGAGGTCAGGAGTGGTGGACAGCAGTGGGAGACAGAGGCTATCGGGAGGGATTTGACATGAGTGCTCAAGTACAAGGCCTGAAAGTCTAGTGATACATGTGCTGTGGCCTGCAGGTTGGGGAGCTGCAGTACTCAGACCATACAGCTTTGTTTCTGACTCCAGAGGTATTTCTGCCTCACTTACAGTGGAAATGGTTTCCTAGAGTTCCATGACACTGGAGTAAGGAATAGTCTTCTTGGGGCCATTGTCATCTTGAGTAATTCACACTAAGTCCAAGACCTAGGGTCAGATTTAGAATCAAGAAATTACAAATGTTACTTTTGTGCTCATATAATTGTGATATTATTTACGCCAAAGTACATGTACTGTAAAAGAGCTTCATACCTGGCACCTTGTTTTTATTCTTACCTCTTATTTTATGTTACTCTTCAACATATTGTGAAAGTGTGATTTAATTTCTGTGAGCAACATTGTTCTGAGAAAACAATATCTTGGTATAAAAGTATATTCAAAGATTTTTAGCTATAGACTTAGATTTACAACTTGGTTTAGCTTGTCATGTGTAATCTATAATAATTTAATCTAATACACTACAAAATCCATTATTCTATTAGTGATACTTATTGCAAAAAGCTTTGCACATCAGAGTGTACAAAAAGATGTTTTTGACATCAGAGATAAAATTAGGATGAAGATAATGCATTAAGATTAAGGTAATGCATAAAATTGGGAGGGTGGGGTTGTATTCTTCCAGTTTAATGAAAAATGCAGTATTTCCTAATTTATCACAAATGTTCAGTTTCTACTTGTGAAATTGGAAATCTAAGTGTTGGTGAAGACATACTTCACAGAATTAATGCAAGATTTCCAGGGATTGAAATCAGATACCTTTTTGTATTAGCAGTTGAAATAGCTGTGTTTATAGTTTCACTGGTCTAAATTTTAGTACATTTGATGGCCAGATTATCATATTAGAAATTTTATTCTATGAAAAAATGGGATAATTTATATTACAAGAGTTTGAAGGAGCTCACTGTAGATCAATAGCATAGGGAAAAAAATAAAGTAAAAATGAAGCACCACAAAATGAGTCCAAATATGCTCCTAGAATATAGATCTGAAATGTCAACTGAGGCAAACCAAAATATCTCCATTCACATTGAAACCAGCTTCCAGATTATTTTGTTGAGTGCAAAACAAATACCAATAGCATCAAAAACTCTTTCACCTCTTAGGAAGCCTTTCTATGAAGGAAGAACAAACACCCTGATACAGAGATTAGTTACACTCTATTTCTGTTCTGAAAGGCTGATTTCAAAATTTAAGGTGTTCAGTTTTGCATATCCGTCTATTATACACATGATTCCTAGAGACTGAAGTAGATGACATGTTTCAAAAAGCTGGCTTTCCCTCATATAGACTTGATTCAACAACAATGCCAAAACATTCCCATTGTTTTGTTTCCTTAGAAGAGCTTTTTCAAGTATTCTGGACATATCATAGAAAGGCCAGCTTAAGGTTTCATACATATCAATATACAAATGTGATAATCTATATACTGTCAATGATAAATTGCCTTTCCTAAATGGCAATTATTAGGTCGCAACATTGCCCCATTTGCTATTTCATCATCATTGGCAGTAACTTTTTATGAGATGTGGGAAGTTGAAAGGAAATTAATGTGCAGTTCAATACAATTAAGTTCCCTACTTTGCTAAGTAGGCTTAAAAGAAATTAATATAGTTTGAAAACATAAGAAGACAATTCACATAATTTGGATCAGTGATGTCCAGGAAAACAAAACAGAGTGTTCAGTCTTTACATTCAAACCCAATGGCAGTCTGGAGGATAAATAATAAGAAACGTTATTGAAATAATAGGAACAACATCTTAAATGGAAAGTCAGACATCCCAGGCATCAGTGTGCTTAATTATTCTTTTGTTCTTTAGGAACAAAAGAATACTGTGCTGTCAGATCATGCAGTGCTTGTTTGATGCACCTTTCTTATGGAAGCTGGAAATACAGATTCAAATCTGACATTCGTAATCATGATCAATGCAAAAAAATGCAGAAAAAAAGACTTAAACAAGTATTGATTCACTACAAATGGCACAACCATTTTTTCTATTTCATTTGGACTAAAATCTTTAAAATTAGATTCAGAATTTTAAAATATTTTATTACTACTATTTTTCTTTCTGGTCACCATTATTTCAAAGCTTTCCTAAACCGAAGTTTTTCTCATATGAGTTCTCAGTTTTTGATTGTTACTGATATATCAACAAAATTTTACTTCAGATTTATATTTATATTTTGCTAAAATTCAGAAAATTGAATTAATTCATTTATTATTTGAGGATACGTTTTACTGTTTTTCTTCTCCTTTAATTTTACCCTCTGTTGTCCTGCTAAAGTTTCTTGTAGAACTAGCTGAGAAAATGTTGGTTTTAAATGTTCCTTGTTAGAGAATCCTGTGATTTGTATATAAATTTTGTACTATCATTAAATTGTAAACCCCATAGATACATGTTTTAATTCTCAAACTAACTAAAAGGAGGTTGACTTTAATGGCAGTTGAGCAGCTTAATCCCCTAATCAGCTTTGGAAATCTAAATGCAAAAGTCATGCTGACAAAATAAATCAACCTACTTATCCTTTTCATTCCCCAAATACAGAGAAAAGCTTGATAAAAGGAAAAATGAAAATAAAGGTTGATTCTATACATGAAGTTTAGCAGAGCAGAATCCATTTTAAGCAACCAGCTTCTGCAG
Source organism: Platysteira castanea (assembly GCA_013397175.1). Classification (NCBI taxonomy): domain Eukaryota; kingdom Metazoa; phylum Chordata; class Aves; order Passeriformes; genus Platysteira; species Platysteira castanea. The sequence goes on from VYXC01001382.1 coordinate 33,467, forward strand.
GCTGAAGCATTTCCTTGGATTACAAAAGCAGCAAACCTGAGCTGTCTCACCAAAATGACAAAATGGGGTCTAACTGGGACCTTCCCCTTGTTTTCCTATATAATTATACCAAAAATGGAAATCAGACAAACAGAGTCTGATAGTTTGGCTTTTAAAAATGTGTGTATATATATATATATAAGGTCATTCAAAGTCTGTTGTCTGCCACACATATCTCTGCTCCCATTATCAATCTGTCCTTAGCTTTGCTGGGCTCTTTGGATATCTAGTATGCGTTCAAAGCATCACATAGTTAAGAAGAATAGGAAGAGACATCAATGTGTCCTTAATTACACCATGGGCCCGAGTCACTGAAATTTTACAGCATATTTTACAGTTGCCTAGAACTGTTGAGTCTGCTATTTCAGTTTTGTCAGAAACTTCCTAGATATCATTTGTACCACTAACAATCATGCCTGTCATTCAAGTTAGAATCAGAGATTATTTCCCCTGTTATTGAGTAATATATTTTAATCATGTTAATTATCTATGACTGCCAATCTTGTCATTTAAGATGTATGTCTGTACATTAATCTTCTGATGCTCTTGCATGTGATACAATCGGATATTAGCTGCATTCAAGATGGAAAGGAACGGTTTAAAACCATTTGTGTTCATAATTTTTTCTTTCCTAGATTTTATATTTGGCGTTCCTATTTCATATAGTCAGTGAGATTTAAATGTTGTTTCTGTGAAGGGCCATTCAGTCATAAAAGTTTGTTTTTTCCAACATCATTAGAGCAATGTGGCTCTAATTCTGACACTACAGAAAACCTTTGCTTGCAGAGTCTAGAAAGTTGCTCAGGCAACATCTTTTCCTTGTCATCAGTGACTTGCATCTAATGCAAGTCACTTAATTCTGGAAAACTCTTCTGAGTAAAAATTTGTATTTAATGTATTTGTTTGTCTGAAACACGGTATAATTAAAATATAGTCAGTAGTGCTGAACTTGACTTTAAAGTAATTTGTAATGAAATTAGAAATTATAAATCTGTGCAGGTCTATTCATTCAGTGGATTTACATGTGGTCTCAGCAAAGTAGGTTTGTTAGCATCATGCTGTGTTCTGAATATTTGCTCATTTGTTCATTCAATTATGAATATCACATCCTAAGGAAAAAAATAAACCAACAAACTCTTCAGAAAGTGGCACTGATTCTTCTTTAGAACTACTTCACTTGTCTTCAAATAGCCCTTCTGTAGGATAAAAAAAAAAGATAATATATGGCATGTATATAAGTAAGTATAAGAAAGAGAAATGTAAATGTTCAAAATACGGGGTTTTGTATAACATTCTTCTGATTTGAATCCTTGTAATTGCTGATGAAGTCTAAATATTTGCCTCATCCATATCCACTGAGCTTCACTATACTGAAAAAGTAGCACTGAAACTGCTTTGTATATATTATATAAACATGCAAAAGAGAAATAAGTCCTGATGTGTAACAAAATTACTTGTCACCTAAATTATAGACCCCTTGCGTGTATTAATGAAATGCACACAAGAAACATAAAGGTTTCCTAATTTGTTTAACATACCCTGAACTTTAAAGAGATAAAGAAGGAAAGATATGTCAATGAGATACAGAAGAAATGTTTCTACAAGGTTCAGATAAATAATAGAGGCCACAGTACTCTCTGCTGCGTGACTATCCTCTGCAATGAGCCTTTGCTAAGCAGAGCTTTCTGTTTCATTCTTTACAAAATATATTAATCAAAATTCATCAGACTTAGTGATTCTTCACCTTCTTCAGTAAAAATTCAAGCTTATTGTCTTCACCTTTGAAATACTATGTAGCTATTCCATTAGGAAAATTCATCATTTTCCTAATTCAGTTTTTGTTGCTGTATTCTTTTTCATTAACACCTCATTAACACCTGCCTTTGGAGCATTCTTTTACTCCTATTCATATCTGTTTCTTAAGAAGTCAGGCTGAGCTCCTGTATATCACAGAAAGCTACCCATCAAGCAGCTGCCACTATGTTGTGCCCAATCAGTTGTCCTTGACACATGATTATCCCCCCACGATCATTTTCATTCAAAACCCTCTTCAAGACCACCTCATTCACTTGCATAGTTCTCATTCCCAGTCTAACTCCAATAAAACTGTTATATTAGTGGCAGGAAGGGATGTGAAGGTTAAAAACTGGACTGCATCTTTTTATCTGCACTGCTGAACACCAGCAATCATGAGATGCTGAATGAAAAGGCAGCTTCTCCCTATGTCAGGTACTGTACAGTATGAACACACCTTGACTAATGCATCTTATTTTCAATATCACAACTTGAAAGCATATGAAGTAAACAATTTTTCAAATATTTTTCATAGCTATCAAATCTCTGTGCTCTGATTGGAAGACTGTGTGGCATAAGACTCATGATAATTTCTCTTTCAGATGGTGCTTAATTTTTAAAAATTAGCAAAACTTTAAAAAAATGTGGTGCTAACCTGAATCCAAAGGGAAAATTTCTTTGCAAATCTGATATTTAGTAGTAAATTACAAATATATGGAAATCTGTTCTTGATATCAATGCAGATTTCAAAATTAAGGAGCTTGTTTTGTTTAGTTACTGGTTATATACATGATCCTCCCATACCTTTCTGGGTTTTTTTTCTTTCTTTTTCTCTTGGTACTTTCTTTTTTGTGAAAAAAGTATTCTTGAAGAATTCAGTCAATACAACAGCAAATCCATTTAGAGCCCTCCAATCTCATAGACTCTCTCAAACGCAGCTGTAACTGTAGTTTTATAAAGATAAATTACCCCTCTTTCCTCAGACTTCAGATTACTTATTGTGTGTGCATTAGCCAATTCATAGAAGTATCTATTAACTCTGTGGCACTAGAACCTCTAACACAGGTTCAGTTCAATTAGACACCAAAGTTACTGATTCTAATCATATTTTTTGACTCGAATTCTATTTCTTTACTGGACAGTACTTAACACACTATTTTACCAGACACTGAAAAGTAAAATACACAAATGCCTTGGTTCAAGATCAAAATACCATTCCATCAGATATCAAAACACAGCCACTCAAAAGTATTTTATCAGGGAATTATCTATAAAATCAGGAAGTGTTAACAGATGATACAACATATATTTGAAGATGGATAGGTCAGTAGTTCCCATCAGTCAGAATAATTTATTTTCTTATCACAAGAGGAACAAGGACATGCTTACATATGAAATATTTGAAGGTCAGAACACAGAGATTTTATTTTTCTGATCTCTTCTTTTTGCACAGACCAGTAGAAAGTCTAGTGAAGAGTTTATCAACATCCATGTGTATCTTCTGTACATTTATTGTACACATTAAGGTAGCTTAAGTATGCCTTCCTAATTAAACTTCTGAAGATTTCATTAAGTTTTTCAACCCCTTATTAATCTCTGAAATTCGAAAAAAGTTATGGAAACATTCTGAATTGTTCGCACTTCATCTGCAAAAATGTTTTTTGTTAGATAAGACAAAAAACATGCTCTATAACTCTCACCACAAAAACGTAATCAATGACAGTAATATTCAAATATGTCATAGCAATATAAGCTGAAAACCAAGGAAAAAAAAAATGACAGTGACCAAAACCTGCAAAAGAACATTTTACAGAACGATCAATATCAGTCTACACCACTGGTGTTATTTATCCTTGTTACTTTGGGTGAACAAACTTCCCTTCTTTACAGGACTATGCTGACATGTAGGAAAAACCTGGTGCTTGACATACTCCTAGAGGAACACTTACCCTCATAATAACATCTTAATCCCACCTACATATGCCCAGATATTGTCCTTTTCTACTGCCTACTAACTCATCACTGAACAGGCTATTCTTCAGAGAATTTGACTATGTTACCTGAGTACATAAGGAGTGAAATGGTTGCCAAAATCAAGGAATTAATTTTTAGTAAGTGAAAAAATCCCTGTTGCCTTCTGAATAGAATTTGATTTTAAAATGCTCCTCCAATCCCAGATACTGAACATCTCTGAATGATAATGAGTTATTTTTTTACAAAATGACATTGAAGGAAGTGAAGCAGCTGTTACAGATGTGCTCAGCAATAGCTCACAGACAATCTTCGGTATCAGAGCAAGTTTTACAGAAAGAAGAGATGCTGCCCACAAGAGTGCTATTATCTCCAGCTCTTATCTGGAAATGTCTCTTATGATTTTTAGCATGCATTTGGATAACTGCCAGAGAGCTTACTTTAAAATGTCACCTAAAGTACAGATGGCTCTTCTATCAGTAGAGCACTGCAGAGTGCCACTTTGAGACTTGAACCCATGACACTGTGTCAGGTGCAAAAATCATAACAAATGAACCAGAGAGAACTTGGCAGCCTACCTCATGACTTCTTATCTTTACACAAATTGCTATGACAAAATGCATCGCTTCTTAAAGAGAAATGTCATTTGCACCCAAACCTGGAATTATAACATCTGGTCTTTATTCTGTTAAAATAACCAGAGGTTAAGGCTGTGTCTTCTTTGATAAACACTTAGGTTAATACTTCAAATCAGGAAAGGGATCTGTGAATGTTAAATACAATTCTCAACAGTGACCTCAACTTTTTACGTTCCCATTTATTTCTGATTGCTGCTATATGTAGTTTTAGAATAGCAGTAATGTCCCTTTAAATAATGAATTGCTAATGCAAGAACTAATTCTTTTATGCTGAATAGCAAAAATGAAAAAAAACCCAACCCAGGATAATGTGTTACTGTATGTGAATTAATAGCAAAACTCATTAATTCAAAGATAAGAATTTGATAGATATACATTCCTGGATATATATTCAAAATATTGGATAATTATTAATTCAAAGCACATTTTGTGTATAACACAGATAATATATTTTGCACCTCTTTTTTTAGCTTGTCCTAATGACTACTGAGCTTAACTTTTTGTTTTATTCAGAAGGCCTAAATAAGGATGAGACCAATATATTACTTAGTATTTGTATTACCACCATCAACCAGTAAACACTTCCATTTTTAGTGAGATCTTTCCATACATATTAGAAAATAGCTTAAAAATTGACCTCATTCTTTTTGTGATTGCCATATATTTGCATGCCTTTAATTCCTCCATCTACCAGTCTAAAAAGCTGAAAATACTCTGACTAAACACAGGGCTATCTTTAGGCATAGTTCTAAAAGGGAAAGCTTTCCCAACATAGCTATGCCATCTCTCTGTAAAAACACACCTTCTATGTAATACTGCTGTCACTGCTATATTGCCAAACAGCTGTATGAGAGCACAGTGGAGTTTGCTGTCTGTGGTTTTGTTGAGGTCACATGTGAGAGCTTTTGAACCAGTGATAGAAGCTAGGCAAGTAATTTTTCTATCACAATATTTTTAACTCTGCTCATCGTTCACTTGCTGAAATATCTATTTCACTGTGCTCATTTTCTTCAATCATACAACTGTGCATTTAAGAGTATACTGAAATTTCAGCTAGACAACAATACCATATTACTCTGCAGAAATAATCCTTTTTTTTCTGCCACTGATTTCCATAGAATAGATGGTACCCAGGGCTCAAAGTTATTTCATATATAATTTGTTCCTTCTTTTAGGTGCAAGATTTCTTTAAATACAAACATAAGTAATCTGTCATGCCATCAAGCTTCTAAAAAAACTGAGATTCCAAGAAGTCTGTTATCCTAAGCCCTAATTTTAGCTTATGTTCTGTACAACTACCCATCCAGCAAAGTACTTCTGCAGCGTCTAACACTGTGCATGTTTGATACAATGTTCAGTAATATATTCTGATTATCCAAATATTTTTATTTCTAACAAGAAACAGGGAAGTTTATAAAAAGGTTTGACAGTGCCACCTGCATCCTGACACATAAACAATAATTTACAATGCTTGTGATGTTTTCAACAGCATCTTCCTTTTAAATAATAAAAAGTACATCAAGAATTTTTCATTAAAATTCTGAAACCCCTCAAGCTAAAAATTTTTTTAGGTAAACAAATTGTATGCCGGAATGAAGTATGTGTGCCACCACACATCTTGTGGGGCAGTAGTTCTAACATGCATTTCCTTTGTGCATACAGTAATTTTTCTTTTGAAAACACTTTTTTTCCTAAGTACAAAATTCTATTTTTAAGCACTTAATTTAATTTTTCATTAATTTCTTCACCAGCACACATTGCTAATGGATAACTTGGGAAACCATAGCCCTCTCCAATCTTATATGTACTAACTGTGGAAAACAGGGATGGTTTAAGGGATGGTTTAAATTTCTCCATCATTCACCTCTCAGGGAATACATTATTGCTCAACAAAGAACTTAAACCTCTAAGTTTTACCTTCAGTGTCATCACTGCAGAAGAAAGATTTCATGACACAGGTATAGTGTTGCCCTGGTTTTTGCTAAGCCTTCTGTTTTTAACCTTGGAGTCAGATTCTTTCACACAGTTCATGTATATAATAACCAATGTTTACTTAACGGTATTTTCTGTTTTTCATTCCTTTTGTGATAAGAGAAGTTTGATGAGCACCTTTTTTCTCCAGTGGGATTGAGAAGGAAGTAACATGTCCTCCAATCCTTTGTGGAGTTGGGAATTAAATAAGAAGGTGAGATATGTCAATAATAAAGGATTCCCCTCCTTTCTGCTAAACCTGGCAGGTGTGAGAGCCTTTTTATTGTGTCTTCCCAGACACAGTATAGTTAAAATAAATATGAAAATGGGAGATACGTGAGTCAGTGCAGCATATCTCAGGTAAATAGATTTTCAGAGGCAAGTCTCAGTAGATAGGGCCCAGCATAATGATTTATGTTTTCTGGGATTTACTTTAGTGTTTATCCACAACTTTGAAACATGTTCCATGAAGCAGCCATTTCTTAGGGCCCTATTCAGGGCTGCTCACTTTGTGCTGTGTTACAAGCTGTGAACGTGTCCTCAGGATTCAGCCGACAGAAGAAAGAACTAGGACAAATGTCATTACTTTTACATTATAGCAGGTATAAGAACTTGACTGATTTATTTTACATGAGTCATCAAACAGCTTTCAAGTAGATGTAATGTTCTGACACTACTGATTTAAGGAATTTCTTAATTTAATTAGGCCATTATCAGACAAATATGAATGGCTGAATTTGGAGATTCCATTAATTCAAGCTTAATCTGTGAGAACACATTCTGCACTAATATTCATCATGTTTAGAGTGAAACCAAAATGGACTATTGTTATCACTGCAAACTTCTTTAGAAATGAACAGACGATATCAGTGATTAATATTCTCTATTTTTTCTGTGACCTAATAAAGGGAAAGGATATGTTTTGTGTATTTGATTTCTTTCTGTTAAATTTTCTGTAACCCTAGAACTTATCTTCACTGCTTTGTCTGAAACTCTGTTCTCTTGAAATGCACTGCTCATACTCCTAGATGTGCTCAAGCCAGCTTTATTTTTGCTGTAAATTGATCATGTCAGCATCACAATTGGAAGTATTTGGTAATAGTTACTGTAACCAACAGAAGTCCATTTACAAGTTAATCTTTACAGAATCAAAGCTCCAAGTATTGATCTGGAAGAATGTTCTTTCTAAAGCTCCATGATTCAATTCACAAAGTGAATTTCCAGAAGGGCAGAATTGACAGAAATAAAATACCTGAGGAAAAGACATTAATCATACATGTTTTTAATGAGTTCTGGTCCTTGTTACAATTAAAAATATAAAAGAAATGAAAGTCTTAAAATAAGTACAAATCTTTGCAGACTTGTAACTATTTAACAAAGCAAAAAAGATGCTCAACACTGACATAAGTATATCTACTGCATTTTGATTAAAATTTGGTAATATCCCCAAGGGTATAGGAAAGTAACGTGAGATTAGATGAAAAATATAAAAACCACAAGTATTAAATCACTCTGATTAATACCAAACAGAGAAAAAATGAAAAAATATTTAAAATATCAACACTCTCTACCTTTGCTTTTCTCGCACTTGAGTTGATCAATTACTCATTTCCAGTAAAATGGCTTTAGGTTGCCATAATTCAAATTTAAATTATATCTCCTGCAGTATAAAAAGAAAAGAAAAGAAAATACATTAAATGTGATTCTAAGTGGGAAATTTTAGCATGCAACCCTGCTTGACAGACACTTGTGTGTATTGTGTATTACTTAATTTTTTTCAGCTTAATATATGTTCCCATACAGAATTCTTTCTTTTCAGACAAAGCTGAGTTACTCTCCAGCTTAATGTGACTATTTTATTGTTATGATTTGAGCCTACTTAATAAATTAATATTTTCCTCCACCTCTGAGAAGAGAGAAAATAAATTTTTTAAAAAGACTTCATAAAAGAGTAAATGATGAACGAGTAAGTGATGTTTTTCTGTTTTGCTGCTACATAGTGGGTAAAACGGTTTGGCTATGAATTTAGGAGAGACCTTGTGCACCACATTGCAAACAGATATGGAGGATAACATGGTACCCATCTCAGAATCAGTTTCTGGGGAAAAAAAACAACATAAGAGACAAGGAAATAAGTACAGAAATTTACGTATAGTTTTTCTTCATTAAAACACTGTAAGAACAGGCAAATAATAACATCATGCCTCTCTGCTATCTCCCATGGCAACTATAGATTCAGAGAATTTTGCATGTGCACATGAACAAATTGTTGTAAACGGGATTATTTCGAAGGCCAGTATATGATACTATTTTGGAACTGTTGTGAAAGAAAGGAAGATAGAACAGTAGCCATGAATAGAATTTTATATTTTAGTTAATTTTAACCTGAAGAAGTACATAGACCAATCATAGAGTAGAAATTAAAAGTGAAGCTGATAAACAAATTATCTATTTTCAAAAGCTGAGAAGCTTACTGTAAGTATTAAAGGCTTGCTTTTAAAAATGTTCTGAAGAAAGTTGGAAAAAGAATTTGTTATTCCTCTCCCTGTCCTTATCTTCTCTGTCAGTTATTTTAATTTGAAAAAATGAAAGACATGTCAGCAGAGGGAGGCTGAAGAGCAAGAATGAGAAATCTTTTAAAAATGAGAAAATTTAATGAAAATAATGTTTTAACCTCTTTTAAATATAGACGATTTTGTACAATTTTAGGAACCTATAGAATGCATATTTTTAGTCATTGAACAAAAGTCTTGGGAGACCAGGGTACATATTTGACACGGATTCATATGAAGGGTAGTATAATTATACCGCTGCATAGAAAAATAGAGATGAATGTCATTAGGGCAAATACAGAGAAGCAGAAAAATCTTGAAGCTGTGAAAGAACTGTTCAGCAATAACCAACAGTGTGTTATCAACAGTGTTTTCACCACAAATTCAATCCATAGCACCATGCAAGCTACAATAAAGAAAATTACCTCTATCCTCACAAAAAACAGTGCAAAATGTTGTTTAATTGAAATGTAAAGGTCACATTCCTAATAAAGAAATCCATTTCAAAGTACTTCTCACATCACTTAAAATAGTCACAAATATTTGAAATTATTGTTGTAATCTAATTCTTTTCAATATTTTCTTGATATTAAGACTAATTGAAAATATCTGAATATCACTGGAGAGAATCAGAATAGAATAGAATACAATAGAATAGGATATTTCTGTTGAAAGGGACTGAAAATAATCAGTCAGTTCACCTGCTTGACAACTTCAGGGCTGACCAAAGGCTACAGTGGGTTGTCAAGGGCATTGTCCAATTATCTTTTAAACACTGACATGTTAGGGCATAGATCACTTCTCTAGGAAGCCTGTTCCAGTGTTTGACTGCACTCTGGAAAAATATGTTGAGGTTGAACTTTCCTTGAGGCAGCTTTGAGCCATTCCCACACATCCTGTCGCTGGATACCAGGGAGAAGAAATCAGTACCTCCCTCTCCACTTGCCCTCCTCAGGAAGCTGTAGAGAGCAATGAAATCACCCTCAAACATCTTTTCTCCGAACTAAACAAGCCTGAAGTTCTCATACACTCCTTACAGGACATCCCTTCCAGCCCTTCCACCAGCTGTGATGGAGTCATTCAAGGACCTGCAGCTCCTTCCTGACTCGCGAAGCCCAGAACTGCACACAGTGCTCCAGGTGAGGCCACACCAACACTGAGCACAGCAGGCTAAGTACCTCTTTTGAGTGGCTGGTCATGCGGTGTTTGATGTGCCCCAGCTTGAGATTTGCCCTCTGGCCTGCCATAGTAATGCTGACTCCCACTCAGCCTCCTGCTGGCCAGCACCCCCTGATCACTTTTTGAAGGGCTGGTCTCCTTGTGCCCTGCATTACTCCATTCTAGGTGCAGAATCCAACAAAGAATAGGATTACTTCTTACATTTGTAAGAACAAAATGTTATGTTTCACTTTGTGTTAAATTTCTGTGTTAAAAGTGTCTTAACGTCATTTTTGTTCTTTCCTGTCCCTTTATATTATTGTCAATTGGTGCAGATGGTTTTTTTCAAGGGAAAAAAGAAAGAGGTATACTTTTATCTCATAGAAACATTTTTTCTAGTGATGGGTAAATTAAATATGAAAGTCAAGAAGGCACTTTCAGATGATTTTCAGCCACTCCTCTCCCAGTTTATACTTGTGTCTGGCATTACTCTGCACCAGGTTCAGAATCCAGCATTTGTTGTTAAAGTTCATGCCATTGATGAGGCACAGGAACTGTTCAGCAATAACTTAAGCATAGGCATTACTAAGGCTGCCTTCATAAAAAATCCAAACCATAGCAACCTTGAAGCTATACTTGTCCCTTGAGAGAACCCCTCCCAGTTTGATATCATCAACCAATCTGCATCCAGATTGTTGATGGATATACTGAACAGAACTATCCTTAGATTTGAGCCCTGAGGAGCACTGCTGGTGACCAGTTGCCAGCCAGATGTAGCCACATTCAACAAAACACTTTGATCCCTGCCCTTCAGCCAGTTCTTCACCAAGCACACTGTGTATCTGCTCATATCCCAGTTGGACAGCTTCTCCAGAAGGGTTCTGTGAGGGAGAGCATCAAAGATCTGACTAAAATCCAGAAAAACTTCATCCATTGTCTTCTGCTCATCCACTAGCCAAGTGACCTTCCTGCAGAAGGCTATCAAATTAGTTAGACAGGAACTTCCCTTCGTGAGTTTGTGTTGACTGTGCCTGAGGAGTGCATTGCCTTTTAAATGCCTTTCCATAGCACCCAGTGTGTCTTTCTCTGTAATTTTTTCCAGTTACAGAGGTTAGGCTAGCAGGTCTGTGGTTTCTATATTGCACTTCTTTATCACTTAGCAGAAAATTCACAACTCAGGAGAAAGTGGTATTTGTTTTACCTTGCTCTTGACAGACATTAGCAGAATTTAGACAGCAACAAGGATTGCTTGTCATTATTGGAACCAGGATCAATCCTTCATCAGGAGATATGTACCTACTGAAAATCTTTGCAGTTCTGTATATTGCAGACCTAGTTCCAGATTTTTCTTCAAGATTTTCTCTGGATTTTGTAAGGATACACCATCAAGGACCATTCTTTAGTGATTGTATCTAGTGATTATACCTACACTGTATAGGAAGTAGTCTAATATTTCACACTTTCTCAGGTCCATCTTTGTGCTTCCTTAACACCTAGGTAAGGGCAGAGGATCTGGCTTCCACTTTTCACTGAATACCAAGCAAGACTCAGATTACCTAGAGATCATTTTTTTTTTTTTTGTAAGATGTAAGCAACTGTCTGTGACCAGATGTATAGACCTGTATCATTGCCAAGAGGCTAGGTGAGATACAGACTAAGGTCAGGCCAGATCAGTTTATGCTGCAGGTAAGGGTAAGGCTGAGGTCTTCACTGTGATCTTACAAAGGACTTTTTCTCAATGACAGTGAAATAAAGCTCTGGGCATGTACTGCTTCTATGCATTGGAGCTCAAGCTTATCTCACTTCTTATGTGATGTTTTGTGATGTTGTATGATCTTATGGCTGTTTTCAAATACTGAGGTGAAGATTTTATCAAATTTTGTAACATATCTACTTGCAAATATTTTAAAAATACCTAAAGTGAGATACAGAAGAACAGTTAATAAAGAGAACATTTTCCATGCAGGTTTTGTTTGTGAGAAAGGGTACAATTTTTCTCTATTTTAAGACTTTATATCTATCTATCTATCTATCTATCTATCTATCTATCTATCTATCTATCTATCTATCTACCTACCTACCTACCTATCTACCTATCTACCTATCTACCTATCTACCTATCTATTAAACATCTACTTTACTTGAAGTGCCTGTTTCTCATGGCTAACTACAAATTGACAACAGAGTAACTAGTCCAGATGTAGACAAACATCCATATTGTAGACATCTCTTTATATTTTTTTCTGTAAATAATTCAAAGGAAATCACACAAGAGAAAGTAATATTGTGACATTATTTTGTGTTTGAACATTATGCTCCTTTTTTACTCCATTCTGAGAATTTTTACCAACTTTGCCAGAAATTTGTCGAAAGCCAACAAGAAAACAGCTAAGTTAGGCTTGCAGAAGAGATATACCAAAATACCAAAAAGATAGAACTATACCATTGACTGCCACAAAACAATGTTTTGGATTTGGTTGGTTGGTTGGTTGGTTGGTTGGTTGGTTTTTTTTAAGTAGTAGTTCTTCTGGGTTTGGGGTTTTTTTAAGCTGGATTTCCAAATAGAGAGATAACTGAACTAACCCTAAATTTAAGAAAACGTAGTTTTTATTTATGGAATATTGAAGATTAAATATATGCAATCTATAGTATAAATTTTCAAAAATAAAGAGAGTCCAGTATGAGAGAACTCACGCTCAATGATCTCTTCTATGTTCTCACTAGCCTATTACAACTTTGACCTTCACTAATTAGCTGCCTAAGCAAAACTGAATTCTTAAAAAAGCACTTCCAAGGAGAGTTATTCTTAACTTGCAGACCAGATGAAGGGTTTATGGTTTGTGACTGTTAGATTTAACATTGCTAGATATGTGTGGACAGAGCTATTAACAGTATTCATATTGATCTCTGCAGTACTGACTGTATTTTGTGCATGTGCTGAAGACATGAAGGAATAAAAATTCCCCAATGAAAAAGTTTGCAGTCTGTCTTGACAGCATGAACAAGAAGAGAAAAATGCTGAACAGCTAAACCCAGAAAAAAATGAGGAAGACATGCATGAGTACCACTACCTCAAAGAAATTCTCACTTGATTTTGATGCCTCAGTTTTAGAATTCAGAGTTTATTTACTCATAATTTGGTAAGACTCAGTTTACTTGTGTAGCTCATTATTTGCAGTTATTTACAGTAACCACTAATAATCATTTACAGACTATTTAATTATGGAGCCACTTTAGCAAAATGGGTTCTATTTTAATTAGTATTATTATATTAAATGCTGGCATGAGTAAGTTTCTGTTAGATGAGAAATCCAATTTATAACCAACATGACTCCACTTGGGTCATGACCTCCAGTAAAGAACTACCAGCTTAAGCTATGACTTCACAGAGCAGCTCTAGGCACTGAAGAGATATATGGATTAAAGACCTGTACATCAAACAGACATCTCCAGAAATACTCTGTCTTTAGTAATCTGATCATTTAAACCAAGAAATTCCCCTGTGCTCAGAAGGGAAAGAGATACATTTCTCTAAAAAATGAAACTCATCATATCATCTTTGTGCAAAATGAAGAACCAAGTCCTATTAGTAATGACTGCAGCACTTTCTCACAATCAACAGCTAGTCCCTTGAATCATTAATGTGACGAGTTCAAAGTCCCAGAAACTAATAATTTGTGTACTTTCATCACTAAGTGAACTCATCTTTCTTGTCTAGCTCTTCCAGTGTCAGAGACATTCTGGATATAATGCGCCATATCAGTGATAACTTCTGAATTACCAGTGTAATTGCACTTGGCATTCAAGTTCCTTCTGTGCCAGGCAGTGAACAAAGCAAGAAAGAAGACAACTTGTCTCCAGCACCATAAGATAGGATTCAACTGTCTTTAAATTTCTACAGTGTAGGTGGCAGTGTATGAGACAGATGTCTAGGTTTCCAAGATATGCAGAAGAGAGTGAATAAAAAATAGTTAATTATTCTCCAGTTAACGTAATATGGAGGGTAATTTATCTCTCCATAATTAGGTAGGCAGGCATAGAGTCACTCGCATGAACATATTATGAGATGTTCTACCATATTTAAGATTTCTCAGGGATGTTGAATTAAATGAGGTTGGACTAGGTGATCTCCAGAGGTTCCTTCCAACCTTAACAATTCTGTAAGTCTGTGATTATGTGTTACTCCAGCACAATGTTGAAAAACGTCGTATTGGATCTACAGAGAACTTGTCCTCTTCTGACCTAGCAGCTGAAGGAAAAGTGGGACACGGAAGAGCATATCTGACATTTCAGTGTAAAAATAAAAATATAATCTAAACCGGTGCTTTAATAGATAAGAAAATAATGACATGTAAGGTTTATTAATTGATTTTTTTCATATATTTGTTGGCATACTAAAGAAATAATGGAGGGGGGGGAAGATGTTGAAGAATTTGAAGAAAGTAATTTAATTTTCCTTAAAAAGTTCAGATGAGCTTGTTGCACAAAAAGACTTTGAGCACAACTTGGGGTATGAAGGTGGTCATTAGCCGCAGTATGCTAACAAATCTTGAGGAATTTGTGTAAATATATAAATCCTCAGGGTTTTTATAGCCAAAGACAAAGAAATGGTCTTCAATTTTAATTTGGAATTTAGATTCTTCTGAGAAGGCTTCAATACCCCATCCATCTATTTCAAATAATCAACAGCTGACTTACTTCATTAGTCTGATAAGAGCTACAGATACTATGAACCACTAATCCAGGTCTTGGCTATAGATACCTAAAAAACCATGAAACTTTTTTTTTCTTTTGCTTTGGTATAATCCCCTGATTTAAAGTATTTCTGTTCATTCCTTTCTTGAGGCATTGTCCATAGGAACAAGCAATTTTGAGGGGTATCCAGTCACTCCAAGAACAATTAAAAAAGGATTTGATGCAATTAAAACCAAAGAAACCTTAGATCTACAGCAAAGAACGTTTTGACAAAAAGATTAAGAAAGAGAAGAAGGGTTTGAGGAATGTTACCGATTAAACAGCAACACTAACTTAACCCTGTATGTACTCCATGTGTTAGCCATACATTTTCAGGGGAAGGTAAAGTTAAGCCCATTTAAACTGATATTTTTTTTCATTATACATATCTCTTGATTTCAAAATACTGATGAAAGAAAAAATGGTGCATTAAAAAGCTTTGTGGACAAGCAGCAAAACAAATTCTCTGTAAAATATTGTTCTGATCTGTTGTACTGCTTCTCTGTTGTACTGTACTTCCCACAAAAGCTCTCTAGTAACCTAACATGCTTCTTTCTTATACATCTTGTTTTGATTGAGGTATGATATATTTTTACCACATGTGAAATTATTCAAACACGTATTTATTCCTGTTCATATAAAGCAATTTCTTTCATGTCAGTACACCAATTCTCTCTTGCTGTTATTTTGGTGGAGGTTTTTTTTCAACCATCATCAAAAGATCAATCTGTTTGCAACACCGTGGGCAGATGCAATCCATTTAAAAAATAATTTTCAGTGTAAAATACCAAAGAACAATCATACAGTAATTTTATTTTGGGCTTAAAAGTTAATTTATTAACCTACAGTAATTCTATATCTTCAGGCAAGAAATAGCTACTGTTAAGACTTTGATGCCTAGTGTTTCAAAGTGCACCCTGAATTTCACACTTTTGGGACAGAAATTTGTCTAGGTCACATTTTAACAGCAATGCAAAATAAGTGGTTCTTTAAGGGAAAAGACTCAGGTTTATCAGGGACACATTGCTGAGATTAGGGAGTACTGGAGGAGGTGAAACATGACAGCTCTCAACTGTCCTTACAGCTTCTCATCTTGTGGAGCCAAATTACGCCTGCTCACAACTTGAAGCTCTCCTTTGTTTCCTGCAGCAGACAACCCAAAGGGACTAATCTGGCAGCCAGAACAAGAGCTGCCTGATACTCAGGGAGTGTGGAGCAGAGGTGATGCAGAACAATATTTCCCAGATCCATAACCTGGGAGGAACCTGCATGTAATAGGGAATCAAAGCCTGGTTGTTTGAACGCTTTGAGTTCACTTTGCAGTTCCATTAACTTTAAAGGAAAAGATGAGGGTTTACCTCAGTATAGAGGAGAAATAAATTTTACAGTTCTGGTTTATTAACTTTGGACCCCTTTGGGGGTAAAGCATAGAAATGTGGAAGGAAAAGATATATGCTCTGATGCCAGATCTTAATCTATTTTTTAATTTTTAAACTAAATTCTTATAGCTAATTTTTTAAGGAAATTTTTTAGATTTTCAAGAAAATTTTCTTAATTAAGGAAAAAAATCCACAAAAACCCAAGGCAAAACTGAAAAAAGCAAAATACAGTAGTCTGATTCAAATTTATACTAGGCAGTTTTATGCTACTCTACTACCACAGAGAGGTTTGGAAATACTTGCAAAAGTAATTTATGCTGACTTTAAAGCCCATTTATGCTGCTAGAACAATGATAACTGAGTCACTGAGCTTCTGAGAGTCACAGCAGTCAACATTCATCAAAAAATTCTAAGTGTGCACTTATTACAAGTGTCTAAAAACATTATTCATCATGAACACATAAAAAATTACAGTCAGTAACTCAGGGAGGAAAAGCTGTCATGTGAGCCAAGCATCCAGTTGTAGAGGATTTTGCTCTGGAATTTTCAAATTGTAAAGCTTTAATTAACTTTGCTGGGAGCAGAAAAGACTTCTGCAGAGTGGTCTTAAACTTCCCTTTAAGAGAATACAACCAATTGGAATTAACTTTGCACAATCTGTAGATTGCAAATTATTTGGACAAAATTTCAATGTTCATTTAAAAATGGCAAATGTAGAAGCAAATAAAATTCAGAATAGGTGAACAATCAAATCTGTATTGATTTAACTATTGCTATTCATTATAAATAGCTATATCAGCTCTTCACAACAGTTATTGTAGAAGGAAACATAATTAAAATCGTTATGACTAGCAGCAAAAGTTGACATATTTCTCTGATCCAAACTTCTGATGTACATCTATTTTGCAAAAGTAAAAAAGAGCTAAGTAACTTGTTTGATGAAAAAAATTTATGAAAAAGAAAAGCCAAAATTCTAAAGTTACATGATTCCAATATTTTGCAAACAATTATATCTTTTTCAGAGATATTCTTCTTGACTTTATCCCTTTCTCTCACCTAATTTACTCTCTATTCAAAAAGATCAAGATTGTTCATTTTTAAAGATATTTCTAGTGGCAAAAATATATTAAGTCTCATATAATGCAGCTGGAAAATTGAAAAGTATTTAATTTATAAATGTCATTCTTCAGTAGACTACTTGTTGAAATTGGGAACACTTTGTAAAAAGCTATCCACATTTAAGAGGCAAAGATTCATCACGTAATGATTAAATCCCTGATAGTCATTAAAATTAAGGAGCCTGCTGAAGAGCAGCTTCAGATAAAGACTTGCAGAGAATAAAGATTATCACAGACAGACAAACACATGGTACATGTGACATTAGTTCCAAAGAACTTACCTCTTTATTCTGCAAGCTAATTCCAGGCATAGTCAGCTAATGAGCAGTAGCTCATGACATAACTGAGACAGAGGTTTTTCTTCTTTGCTTGTCTTCACCTTCTTTAATATTAATGCCAATTCACAATGCTAAAAAACTTTCAACTCACACACTGCAAGTTGAAACTTAGAATATAATCCTACAATTGGAACAATGTGACAGATCAACTGGGATTTGCAGTTTACATTTCTATAATTTCAAGTATCTTTAAATGCCCACGTTAGGTTTCGTGTTAGCCTTTTGTCTTGGTGATGCTGGAACATACCAGGCTGTTTCTAAAACTGTGGTAAACAATCTGGACTGCATATGTGAAACAGAGTAAGTTCTCTTGTGTTATTTGATGGGTTTCTTTGCACTATACTATTTACTAGATATAGCATGAGCCTCCTCCTTCTGCTGATCCCTTCCCTCTGGAAGAAACACCACACATGGGCTGTTCATTAGAGAACACCAGAGTACACCTTCTAGAAGCACATATCTCAGTGTCACAGAAACCAATTTTTATATGCCTTCACAAATTCTGCATTCCTTCCAGGCCATCTGCTTAACAGATAATAGAAACAGCTGACACATATTGAACAAAGTGTCATTCAGGTTTAAGGGAAAAGAGATTTCCTGGATTAATGATTAAGAAATGATGGCATTAACTGATTGATAAATCTTTCATAACCTTCTTATATATATAACATGATGAGGAGAAGGCTTCTCCCTGCCTGACTTTAGACAGCCTTGCTGAAGAGTTTCTTTAAAGAAGTGGAATTGAGAAGATAAGGGCCAAAGATTACAGAGTTCAAACATCAGTAGGTGTGCAGGAACAGACTAAGAAAGAAGACATTTCTATGTTATATTAAATCTCAAAGTCAAAGTTTTTCATATCAAGATGTGCACCATTCATTTCTCAGTCATCTGCCTATAAAACACACATGAAAGTCAGGGAACTGGATTTTCAGTTCTTTAGTCTCTAAACTCAAACACATTGTGCACAGCTAATGTTTCTCCTAGGCAAAAGATTGGAAGCAAAAATCAGTGTGTAAAAAGTGGTCATTGAAAATGTGGTATATTAAATATGTGCTAGGTTTTATGAGTGTGAAACTCAGAAGTTCCTTCGAGCCTGTAAATAGGTAGAACCTTTTACTATAATCAGTTTTCCGCAAAGAAAATTGTAGCTGACCTGAAATGCCACCTTCACATATAAACCACAAAACTCAAAATTACATCTCTCTCTTAAATTATACTGGTGGTTATTGTTATCAATGCCCATTCTATTGACTTTTTCAGTAATAAAATTTTTCATTTATCTATTTTCTCAATTTCTTTCTTACTCATTTTAATGACAACTATTTATACACTGTTCTAAAAGCACGTCAAGAAAATACACTGATAAACATACATATATGTGATACATGAAGGGATGAGACCCACCAGCACAGCTGCAGGTGAATCTAAGGTTTATTCAGAAGCATCAGTATATATATATATATATATATCTTTTACTTCTAAGAGGTTTTTTTGGTTACAGTTTACAGACGCCATCACAGTCCTACAATAAATCTGTCTTCTTGACATTTTCCATTGTTCTCATCAAGGCCGTGGTAAAGGAGCGTGAAGAGTGTGAGAGAAGTGTGTGTGTCTTATGTTGACATAGAGGTAGAAACTTGTTCGCTCAGTTCTTTCTCAGGTGCATGCTGTGTCAGAGAGACCTTCTGCTGGAGCTGCTGGCGCTGCTGCTGTCGTCCTCTGTTTAACTCTTTCCTTACACCGACACCTGTTAACCCAACACATATACTGCTAAAATACCCGTTTTATGTTAATTTGGATCTGCTTTAAGCTAATTTTAGTCCACTAAGTGGAAAAGGGGGCAGTAGTGCAGTGCAGGGTGAGAGTGGAGGGAGCTGAAATATTCCTGAAAATAACTGCTTAGCCATAGAATAAAGCAGTATATAAAAAGTTGGGCCTCTTCTCTGCTTGAGTGACTTCTGGCCAGTGGATAGAAGCAAGGCCTAATTTAGCATCAATTTGTATCACATGGGACTTTAGGTAAAATCGTGGGTAGTCTTTGGCATTCACCAGACAACAGTCTCTGCATTTGGGGAGAATTTCTTTTCAGAATTCTGCCTACATCTGTGAATTCATTATTTTAGTGCTGTGTCCTGTCCTAACACCTGCCCCCATGCTGCATTTGATCAACAGTTCAATATAATTTTTGAACTATCATCAACCCTTACCCGAAAGTTTAGTCATGTGAATAAGTATATGCTACTCTCTTGTGCCTACACTTATTCTTCAGCTATTTCTCTAGCTAGACTTTTAAGCACGGAGAGTACAAATATTTCCTTTAAATTCTCTTTAGGATAGTCATATATCATGTTCTGTACTCTCTATGCAATGAGGGTCAAAATGAATCTATTAGGCAACATTTTGGATGCAGTCTCATATTAATAGAAAAAGTTGAAATTACCACTTGGGAGACATAGAAGAACTCTTTTATCCAATCCTTCTTGCTATCTTTAGTTAAACATAATTTCTCTAAAAATAAAAATATGATAAATGAAAGATAACAAAAGGGTTGAATGGAGTGAATGAAAAAAAAACCAAGAGAGAAATGGGGTGAGTGGGATGTAACACAGCAGTGTAAGTAAACTTCTTAATTATGCACTGACAACCCTTCCCATTTCCACCATGACCGAAATATCTCAGATCAAATAATAAGGACTGAGGTATGGTTAGATATTAGATTTTTATAGGTAATATTATTATTGGAAAATTACAAATTATGGTAAAGCTAAATTTATACATTTGTATTTTATTGGAAGATTTAGTCATTCCTAAATTAAAATTTGTTCTCAGGTGTATCTATTGCTTTTTGTCTTTTTCTGATGAACACGAGTTCTCTTGGGGTTTTAATCTATCTTTCTTCTAAAAATTCTACACATCCCCAGCTACTTCGGGGCACCTAAAGCAATTCTGGTTTGTAGTCAGTGCCTGGTAAGTGGAAAGGAATTATCTCAAGTGGAAGACAAAAATGTAACTAAAAATCTGCTGAACTATATTTTAAAAGTACTTTTTGAAAATTGAAATTTCAGCCACTTTTTGAAGAGATATGAACAAAACCAGAAAAAAATTCTTGAAAAAGTTTGATGTGAAAGTGGAAGACAGTGATAGTAAGAATGGAAAAGTAAACTGAAGAAAGTAGGTCTGTTTGAGAAGCCCAAATACCTGAGGTCTTTACCATGAAAGAAAACTTAAATCAAAATGTAATATTTTAAAATTAAGTTAAACCACTCTTTTCAAAGGAGGTGGTGTTGCTTGCATAAAGCATTGGTTGCTACAATCCCATGAAAATAAACAGACTAAATCTTAATCTGGAACATGACAACTGAAATCACCAGACGGCTGATTGCCTTCATTGTCAGACAAAGATGCAAAAATATGCAATATTTGTCATCACTGATGCTCATGAAAATATTCCTAACTGAGCTTGACTTACATCAGACATACTCCATACACTAGATAGGATAGACATATGAGAGATTTAGATGCCAAATTAAAGAGCATAGAAAATAAATTCACAATAAAAGGACTTGCAACAAGCTAGCTTTTCTTACAGAAATTCATGCATCAATTAGGAATAGTTGATTCAAAATAAAAGAAGAATTTTGATGCTTCAGTGGGTCATATCCACCACTAGCAGGATAGTGTTTCTACTGTTTGTTACAGAAACAATAATAAAAAACCTCATGTCTCTGTTTGAGACAAGTTTAGGAGGAAAACACTCTGGAATGAACATCTACCCCAAAGATAGGTTTGGTCACTCCGTCCTCCACCAATGCAAAAGGAATTTATTAGATGAAAGTGACAAAAACTATTTATTTAAAAAATTAAATTCCGGCAGGGGACAAGAAAAATGAATAACTGTTAAAATATTAAACCTCCTCGATGCAGAGAAAGCTGGTGGATTTAGAGTTCCCTCTGTAGTTGGCTCAGCCCCTCCCAAGGTCCAAGGCTGGGATGCGGCATCCCCGCAGCCTCCCTGCCAATCCACGGCGTCTGATGATCTGGTTCTCGGATCACAGCTAGGCCAACAGTTCCAGAAGAGGAAGAAGTTGTTACCAGACGATCTCAGCATGCCAGTATGGGAGAATTTGTTGCCTCAGCTAACGGGCTAGCTAAAAGCAGGAATGTGCTCCCTCGGCTCTGCAGTGGTGAGAACGCAGGGGAGTGTGTGTGAGTCCTTCAACATAAACAGCGCTGAAGAATTCACCTGGCTTCTCTCCCCCCTCTCCTGGACCCAGCTTAAAGCTATGAGACCCATTTCTGGGCTTAAGGCAGACAATAGGGAAAAACAGTATTATCATAAA
>VYXC01001382.1:57537-141387 GCA_013397175.1 Platysteira castanea
CTGTGGATACAAATATGCTGTAGCAAGAACTTTTCTTGCTTCTCTCCTGTCCCGTGTGAAACTTTTCTTTCTCATAGAAGCTACCAGTAGAGTTTCTGTAAACTGTGAACACCTGCAAATTGTTTATAGCACACTAGGAAAATATTCTCACAATGGATGTTTTAGAACTTCAGCCAATCACCCCAAGGGGGTGACTGATCCTTTAACCAATTAGGCTATGAAGAAAAAGACCTATAAATGAGTTGGGAAATAATTTAATAAATGAGTCTTGCTGCACCATTCCCTGCCTCTTCGATCTGTCTCTCCTTCCTCCTACCACTGCGGGATACGGCAACATTGTCACTTACAGATAAAATGATAAATCCAAATAGGAATATGAAAAAGGATCATTTTAGTCAAATGGTTGTCAGTTGCCAGAAGTACAAACACAATACTGATTTAAAGAAAACCAAATGTACACCCATTGACTAGGAGAAAATATTCTCTGATAGACTTCCAGAAAATCAAAAACTTAAAAAAAAAAAAAAAAACCAAAAAAACTTCTAAGCTTCATAAAGTTTTTCAGCCTAAAGAGGTGCCAAGTTTGAGCAGCACAATGTGGCTACAAGATTTCCCAAAGCTACTTAAAACTGAGTGGAATCTAAGGATCATGCTAGGATGCACATAATGCAGTGAAGCTGCCTCATGCACATCCAAATATGCTTCTCAAAGCTCAGCATGGCACTTAAGTTATATTTAAATTTTTAAAAGGAATTGGACATCTCTGCTTTTCAGAACTGAACCAAAAAGTAATTCTGTAAAGGAGTGAATTTAAGTGAAGATAACTGACTGTGCTGTATTGATGTCCTTTTAAGTCAGCAGGCTATTGGAAAGAAAGTGTTGTAAAAGAGTCTGAGAAGCAGTAACTGATTTTTAGAAGGGGAAACAGAAAAAGTATGAGAACCCACAACCTCAGAATACAGAAGACTATGAAAATATAGTCAAGGAGGAAATTAAATGACTGCTGTAAAAGCTTTATAAAAATGGCACAAGCCACTATTCAGTTTTATTAATCCTGTCCAACATCTATGAATATCCTCAAAAAAACCTAAGCAACAGTTTTATCAACTCAACCTTGTTTTCACAGTTTATTTCTCAAGGTCTCATGGAAGCTGAGGGAAACAGTGCTTAAACTTCAGCTTGTAAAACAATTGCACTTCACAGAACACAGGAAACATAAAACTGTAGGTAGAGTAACAGAACACCAGTGCAAATACCTCTGCTACCTCATCATCCTCACTGGCTTTTTCTGCTCAAATTAGATTTCTTAATGAAGTCCAAAATAATTCGTTTCCATTTTTCATCTCATCTATCACTGTCTGCTCTTTCATCAAATCTTGGGGTTTTTTTCTGGTTTATGCTTGGGGCTTTCTTAGGGTTTTTGTTTTTTTGTTCAGTTATTGGTGCAATTTGGTGGTTTTCTGTTTGCTTTTTTCTTGTTTTATTTGTCTGTGTCTCCATCTCTGCTGCTGCAGAGATGCTACAACAAATGCCTGCTGAAGGAAAAAGCACAGAGGCTGGCAACTGGTCTCCCCAGTCCCCAGGAAGGGAATGGGAAGGGGAAGGCGAAGGCGAAGGGGATGGCGAAGGTGAAGGCAAAGACAAAGTGCAAGGGAGAAGGGAAGGGGAATGGGAAGGGGTAAGGGTAAGGGTAAGAGGAAAGGCAAGGGGAAAGGGAAGGGGAAACAAAATTCGAGGGTGAGGGGAAGGCGAATCATAAGGTTAGTCCACACAGCAACCTTGAACAGGGCAGATGGAAAAAAATATTTTTGACTCTCTGGCACAGGTCCTCCTGCTCGCAGCAGGTGAAGCTGGTGGACCTTTGCATCCCCTTGCTCAATGGCTTGGCCCTCCCCAGGTTTCAGACAAGCCATGGCCACCCCGCATGCTCCCCAGATGAGAGAGAAGGGAAGGAAGGCAGGGAGGCCAGGCAGGGGGAATGGAAAAAACCCAACAAAATCTTTTTTCCAGCTAGCGGGAAAAATAAAACCACCAAGAAGACGTGCAGCACCCCCAGTGCACTCCCTCCAAGCATGGCAACAATTGGAGACAGAGCTGTTGGATCTAGCCAATAAACCAACCCAGGTCTCATGGCTCCGGCCCCATTCCTTGGGCCCATCGAGAAGATACAGCACCCGTGGGCACTTAGCATACAGTTAAGGAATAAAGCAGCCCCATAAAATCAGCCAGGGACAATAACAGTAAACCTAATCCTAACCCTAACCACAATCCAACCCTAACCCTAATCTTAACCCTAAATCTAACCCTAACCCAAACCATAACCCCTAACCCCTATCCTAACTCTTAACAGTAACAGTTACCCTAAGTTAAACCTAACCCTAACCCTAACCCTTACCCCTAGCCCTAATTTGAACCTTAACCCTTAACCCTAAGCAATAACCTAAACCCTTACCATAAACCTAACGCTAACCCTCTCACCCTAACCCTCACCCTCACCCTAACCCAAAACTTAAACCCTAACCAAAAACCTAAGCCCTAACCCTATCCCTACCCCTACCCCTATCCCTACCCCTAACCCTAACCCTAACCCTAACCCTAACCCTAACCCTAACCCTAACCCTAACCCTAACCCCTAACCCTTTCCTACCACCTCAAATTCCCTTCTCTTTTGGTATTCCCTACCCTGTCCCTACTGGTCCCTCCTTTGCCTCCCCAAAACCCTCTGGCAGAGGTGGAGGGATCCCAGTATCTGCTGTTCCGGGTCTATGGAAAGGACCCCCACCCTTCTCCCAGTCTGGATCTGCTCCTGGCATGGCAGTGACTGTAGGAAAAGGGCACCCTGCAATGGGACATTTCCGGGTCAGATCTAGACCAAAATGTTAGGGGCAAACTGGGGCAGGGGCACTGCGCTTTGGGCCTCGAAGCTGCCAAAGCTGGGCCTTGCAGTGACCTGTGGGGTGACACAGCCCTGGCTATTTCTCATGCACTGAAGGTGCACAGCCACCCTAGAGCGTGATGCTGGGGGGGTTTTTTCCCTTTATAGTGGGCTATGCACCATTACACACGATGGAACTTAGCTTTCCTTACCATGAAGGTGATTTCCAAGCTTGCATAGAAATATTTTTAATTTCTATTTTGTCTGTTCTTCTGCTCAGATTTCTCTGCACTTCTAATTCTCCTGGTTCATAGGCACACGTCTGTAATATCCCTGAGTGATATTTTCACATTTCCAAAAGAGTAGCTGCAGAACCTGTTCAGGCTTGTCCTTCCAGGCATTTAGTAACAGTATTCATGAAAAAGTTCATAGGTTTTCAATACGTTTCCAGACTTGACAAAGGTTATAAAATGTATTAATTTTTTCAGCACTAATCTTTTGATTTAGGGTGTAAAAACATCATTGTTCTAATAGACTGGTTAAAAAACCCCAACCAAGCAAAAAAAACCAAAAAGAAAGACAGGGTAAGCTCATCTACTAACAGAAAAGGCCTCTTCCTAATATATTTGATTCTGTTTTAAGAACTTGCTTAAGCTAATGCTGTACTAGTTTATCTACAGAAGCAATCTCTTTAAGTAGGGGCAAAACTGGGCATTCATATCCACTTCCTTGTTAAAGAAACTTTTTAAAAGAAGTCCGGTATCAATCACTTTAACATAATTACCAAATATAACTGCCCACTAATTTAAGAATTTACCTGTTTCTCATGATACATTTAAGCATATTTCTATCTCAAGTTTTTTGCCTTCTGCTGCCTTTCCACCAAGAGCTCTACCATGTACATTTATATCCACTGAGGGAATACAAATTATCACAGGTCTCTAATAAAACTGTCAGGACCAATTATATAAACTTAAGCTTGTGAAAAGCAATTTATGTTGACTTTAGTTCTAAGAGAATCATAAAAAAAAAGATAAAAAATTTTATTTGTTGCTAAGCATTAAAAGAAGAAAAGAAGAGAGGGAAAATATTAGGCTTCTTAGAAAAAAAAAAAGTAAGATAAACTAACCTTTCTATGAATTATAGAAAAACATGTATGAATCTGCAGCTAAGTTTTGAACCCTACTTAAAAGTGTGATATTTGCATGTTCCTAAACTTAGAGGGAAATTGTGGTTGTGTGTATGCAGATGACAAGACTGCTGTTCTCTCTCTGGCAAAAATATGTGCAAAGAGCTAAGTCTAATGACTTACTAAAGCATGAATCATTGTTCAGCACAGGGAACAAATCTTAAATAATCTAACAATTTCTTTTAATAATATTATGAATATTATTAAATCCATTGAAGAACAGTTTATTTGAAGCCTCTTGTGCTAGATCCTGGCCTTACCAATTTGCTCTGATGAAACCTTTTTTTTCAGACTAATGCAAACATTACCCTGCAGGCAGGTATAGTATTTTTGCCTGTACCCAGAAGCACAAACGAAGAAGCAGAATACTACTGGCAAAGAATTAGCCATCCCACTGAGAATGGTCTGAATTTCAGGTGCTGCTTTAAAGAAGCAAAATTGCTTGAAACCATGAGTTTAGTTGACTTTTTTTTATTTTGGTAGAAGAGGATATGGATCAGAAATAGTGTATGACACCACATGTGTGTTCTGCACTGATTCATAATGTCTCTTGCGAGTGATGAATGTGGACGTTCCTTTTCCTTAAAATTTATAATTCTTCCATTATCTCCCTTTCCCTGTTCTCAAAGCTGTTAAGTGTTACGCTTTCATAATGGCTCTTTGCACCATCGTTTCTAGTAGCTGTCAATGCTGCGCTCTGAAATCTTACAATGGTTTTTTAAAGAACAGCAAATAAATCTTTCTACATAAAAAACTGGGAACCAGTTTTTATACAAAATGAATGTCTTGCTACTTAAAATATCCTTGAAAATAAGGGGGTCCTGGAAAATGTAAGATTTGAAAGCCTCAAATATCAGCTTGAAATATGTGCCTAAAGAAACTGAGATATTACTTTCCACTTTCTGCACGGATATTCACTGGAGAGAAAACAAATAATAGTTTTGCCAAAATGCTTCCCAGCACCAATTTTAATCATAGGAACTCTCATTAAATTACAGTTCAGAGTAGGAAAGAGAAGAATAGTAGTCCAAAATACAGAAGGGTTTTTTTGGCATTTAAAAAGGCTTTGCAATTAGAATTTTGAGAATATTGGTTCATACTAACTGTTATAAATCAGGTACCTGAAAGGGTAGTCCCAAGATGAATTATTAACTACACTGTTTTCTTTTATTCACAAATCAGTCTATTTGTATGAACCAATGAAACTGCTATTAAATATTATGAATTTTTTTATTATATTGTGGTAGGTTGAAACTTGGTTGATGGATAAGTTGCTAACCCAATGACAAGGCTGGCAACGCCTCTGCAATCACATCTTTATAGGGAAGCAAGTGCAGGAAGTTTCTCTTTGTTTCTTGCTTCAAGGGCTGAGGGGTGGCTGGAGGCAAAGGGCCCGGGCTCGAGCCTGGGCCTGGGGCAAGCCCCCCTCGACCCCTCGGCGTGGTGGCGGCAATGGGCCGGCTCTCTCCCCACAAGGGGAGAGCTGTCCTGGCTCTGCAGGCACTGTGTAACCGAGACCCCGTAGCCGAGATGATCTGAAGCCACCGAGACCCAGCACGGAACTGGCGGGACATCCCTGCATCCAGCACAGCTCCCACCAAAACCCAAGAAACACCACACACCGCAGCCGGCAAGGACACGTTTTCTTTGAAGTCAGTGATGAAGGAAGAGAAAGTAAAGTCCCATGGGACGAAGCTGAACACAGTGACCCCAAGGTTAGAAAGAGAGGGGAAGGGCAAGACCACGTGGGATGGAAGCTGACTGAGGGAAAAGAGGGCNGTCTAACTCTGACCAAAATCCCATTTTTTTTGTTTTGTTTTCACTTGTAAAAGGTTTGTAATAAAGAAGGAGGCAATGGGAAAGAAAGGTGTTTAAAGGTTTGCTTTGATTTCTTATAATTTCTTTTTTTTCTCACTTCTCTTCTGTTAGTAATAAACTTTTCTATATATTGCAACTGTTTAAGTGTGGACCTTGCTTTGCGCTGAAATTCCTTTACATTTTCCTCAATAAATCCATATTCCCCTTATGCATATAATTGGATTTTGTGTGTTTGGCTTTTAAACTGGTGTCAAACCACGAAATATGATTTTTTCTTATAGAATAATATTGAACTAATGAATATGATGTGATGTAGCCTGACTGTAGAGGTAGCATAGTGTTCTAAAATCTAGCTTTCTTTTGCATTAACAAAAATGCTGGGATAGTTCCTTTGGATATTTTAATGATTTTCTTTTGCTCAAGAAAATATTGTGCATCTGCACAGCTGTAGATTAGTAAATGAGATTGAGAGGGCTGTTTCATTTGTGTTGTGTCCTTGAGGGTTCTTTTATTCAGTGCTACAAGCATCCTCACAGTTTTCCAGCAAATTAATGCATGATAAGTTGTACATTGGCATCTTTACAGTTTAATGTATTTAGGGTTTAATATTTTCTAATATNTCCCTTATGCATATAATAGGATTTTGTGAGTTTGGCTTTTAAACTGGTGTCAAACCACGAAATATGATTTTTTCTTATAGAATAATATTGAACTAATGAATATGATGTGATGTAGCCTGACTGTAGATATAGCATAGTGTTCTAAAATCTAGCTTTCTTTTGCATTAACAAAAATGCTGGGATAGTTCCTTTGGATATTTTAATGATTTTCTTTTGCTCAAGAAAATATTGTGCATCTGCACAGCTGTAGATTAGTAAATGAGATTGAGAGGGCTGTTTCATTTGTGTTGTGTCCTTGAGGGTTCTTTTATTCAGTGCTACAAGCATCCTCACAGTTTTCCAGCAAATTAATGCATGATAAGTTGTACATTGGCATCTTGACAGTTTAATGTATTTAGGGTTTAATATTTTCCAATATATTTCATACCAATCATATTTCACAAAAAGCAAACAAACAAACGAACAGCATTACAAAGAAGGACAGTTTAATTTTGTCCTAGGTTACAATGTAAGATGTGATCAAACGTATGTATTCTATCACCATCTTCATAAACTGTTAAAACCGGTGGGACAGTGTCCCCCATCTCCTTCATGACTCATCCCTGGTAAACTCATGGGGATATCTTCTGTTAATGGGCCAGCTGCTGACAGCAGGTGGGGCAGAGTTCTTGATCTCTCCCATGACCCATCTTCCCTCCAGGAGGATATCTTCTGTTAATGGGCCATGGGCCACATGACTGATAAAATTACATCATGCCATTGTGAGATGCTCTGCCCAGAGGGAGGAACCAAGCATTCCATCCTGGATATAATCTGAGATTTCAAACACCACAAGCAGCCTTTCCCACTGGATTTCCAGAGGAAGACCAGACCCTTCTACAGAATCACTGCTTCAACAGAACCATCACTCCAGGAGGACTGCAGCCACCATTTAATTGGACTGCTACCAACCCCCTCACTGTCAGGGGGTCAGGTTGTACTCCGACTCTGTCAGTGGGTTGTGTTTTTTTGTACTATTGCATTTTTTTTTTTCTATTAAATTGTATTTCTGACTTGGGGTCTCTCACTAGTTTGTTTTCAAACTAGTACAGTCTACCTACATGTATCCAACATTTTCAGAATGCAGACACATACAATAAAAACTTTTATGGTCTCTCTGCTAGTTTTCTTTTACCAGTGCTACACTACCAGGGTCATAATTTCTTTTGTACGTCCAAATAACACGTTCTCCCCAGTCAAACAGTAAGTGTCTAAAGGGATTTGGATCCTCATTTTCAGATCATGTAGACAGTGTAGCTGGGCTGGAGTGTGTCTGAATTCTGTTCTATGTTCTTGACTTCTTTTCTTTAAAATAAGAGTAAAAATAGATCTATGCAATAGGATCAAGGAGTTTTGTAATAATTTATACATTTCACTGCTGACCAGTTCCTCCTGTGGATAAAATACAGCCAGAACTAACCCTCCAGACTAAAGGTTAAGACCTCGGACTGGGATCGGAGACCTTAAAATCATTTTAGCTCTAAGCTTTAAATTGTAATTCAGACTAACTTTTTGATCATCTTCTTGCATTTACATAGAAATCCATATCAAAGGTCTTTGGATCTGTCTGGAACAAACATGAATGAAGAACAAAGTTTCTGCTCAGATTTGTTCACAAACTGCTTTGTCAGTGCCTGTCTGTTACTTCTGCCCTTTCGTCATGTAGGTTTTTCAGGTGTGTTTGCTGAAGGAATGGAAAAATGGTGTCTCCTACGTCCTGCTGAAGGATTTAGAAGAGAGAGAATTATGGATGGTGGTGATCCCAATCCTTTGCTGCATACGTGTGATGGAGTGGGAGTTTCTATTCAAGGTATGAAACATTAAAAGTGTGAAATGACGGCCAAGCATCGGCTGTGTAAATGGGGATGAAGGTACATATGTACTTCAAAAACTCCTCTGAAATGTATCAAAAGGCTATTCTGGAAGCTTTGTGGCATCAGTAAATCTGTTTTCAAATTTGCTTCCAATACCTTCTGGTCCTATGTATTCACACTTGTCTGTGGTTGGAAAAGCCTGTGTTTTGTTACTGTTTTCATCATCTGCTACAACAAATCCATGTTTTTCTAATTTTTTAAAAAGAAATTAATTTATTTAATGGCTTATTTTTTTTCCCCATTTTTTTTCTCCTGGATAAAGTCATTGTGCTAGCTAAAAAAAAAAACAACAAAACAAAACCCCGACAACGCCCTCCCCAATTGAATCAGTTTATTCTAAATGAAATATGTTTTTATAAACGTTAATGCATTACTGCTATTGATGAAAATTCTGAAATGAATAATTCTGAAACATTTTAAAAGAACATTTGGTTTGGCTTTAATTCTTTTTGATTATGCCTTGCATCTGCTGTGTAATCAACAAAGGTGGCACTGCCTATCACAGCTGATGGAGGACACTGACAAAAAGTAGTTATTAAAATTACCTCCTACAGTCCCCAAAAATAATTTTAATAGCTATGAAAAACTGAGTCACATAAAAAACTACCTAAAGAGCAAAGACAACATGATCCAAACTAAAAATAAAATTAATAAACATCCAATTCTGATGTTAAAAATTGTTACATACAACTATTTTCAAAAAGCACAAGGAAAAAAAAAAGCTGGTTTGCATACGTTCTTAAAATAGTTTTTAGTATTCATAATATATGATTTACAGTTTTCATTACTTCATGTTCTGTGTCTTATTTGGAGTTTTTTATCTTTTTCTGTTATCTATATTTCACACATCATAGCAACATTTTCAATAGTTTTATAATGTAGGTCAGAGAAGGAGCAAAATACCACTATCTTACTTTTGTAACTTACATAACAGGAATGGTGAATATATATTTATATATATTTTTTCCAATGCTCTGAAATAATATACAACTGCGACAACTAAATATAGTCCTACCAAATAATCTGAAACCGTGAAGCCTGTGATTTCAGTGGAAATTCAAAATGCTAAGAAATACATCCTCTTTAGTTATGGCAGTAAAGTGAAACTATATTTTAGAAAAATGTATTACCTTAAAATGGAATTATGGGAAGAAAGAGACAGAGATTTGACTTTTTTATTCTGTATTTTTCCATTTCAAGAGAGAGGCATGTAACAGGAAAACAGTGTTTGTAAACATTTGTCTGAAGAAAATATCTTTATCTGATTCTATGATATTTTCCATGGGGTTTTTTTCTTTTTCATTTTGTACTCTTTACGAACTTTTGTGTGCCTAGTTTCTAAGAACTGTTGTTGAAAGAGACAAAGCAGCAAGATAAGCGAAAATATGACCTGACAAACAACATTGTTAATAGGGAAACAAACAACATTGTTTTA
This sequence comes from Platysteira castanea, assembly GCA_013397175.1. Lineage (NCBI taxonomy): Eukaryota > Metazoa > Chordata > Aves > Passeriformes > Platysteira > Platysteira castanea. The sequence continues at coordinate 67,388 of VYXC01001382.1, forward strand.
GTACTCTGTCAAGGTATTAAGATGGCTTTTCTGAATTTTTTTATTGGTTTAGAAATTTTTATATCTTGGAGAAGAAAAAATGTTCTCTGAATTGAATAAGATTCATTAAAAACAAAGAGCAAATTATAAAAATACAAGTTTCATAAAGAATAATTACTGCAGGAATTTCTAAAGCAGTCTACAGAGATTATGATGTTATTGCATGAGTTTGATCAATCTTCAGAAATCAAAGTAAGTAAAATGGTAACTTACAAAGACAAGGACAGATTAAATGAGTAATTGTAATTATTGTAAGTAGATTTTTATGGAATTTTCTCTTTCAATTATAGATTATTTTTAATAAAAATACAAATGCTTACCAAAAGAAATGCCCGACATTAAAACTGAAGGTACTAGAGTAAGTAGATCGAAGATCTCTGCTAATATCTTCTCTTTGTTATTAGATTTACACTGGTCTGTGTCCCTGGAAGAACCATCAGAAACGTGCACTATCAGGGGCCTGTGTTTTACCAGCCAACACATGTCAAATGAGTAAACTCGGACTGTAGTAGCTGTGATGATTGCAACACCATCTGCACTGGTTTTTTTCTGGAGACCTTCATGTAACCTTATCTATTAATCTTCTAATTAAGGAATGCATTAGCAAGTGCTAAAATTATTAGGGACTTAAATCCCAGGGATTTCAACTGTACTTTAACATATTCCTAAGTGCTCTAAAGCACTAAATGGAAACAGCAAGAAGAACATATTGTATAAAAAATATATGTGTGCTAGACATATACAGGTCTAGCCTCTCTCCAAATATTTTAAATACCAATATAAATACCTACAAAATCCAATTGAGAGGAAACCCATGCAAGCATCTCAACCACGGGAGAAAAAAAAATTACAGAAAATAGTAAGCAGAAGTTTTCATTCATTGCTAAGACTCCAAACTTTAGAACACTGTGTTTTATTTATTCTGGTGTTCCTGTAGCTGGTTCTGCTCTGTTTTCAAAGAATATATTCCCTGGCAGTTTTTGGGTTATAGAAGATAAGATCTATGATCGAAGATATTTACAGAATGACTGCTAAAATGGTATAAGGTTCTCAAATGTAAAATATACATGGAAGTGGAGGAGGTATCCCTTTCTACATAAAGTGTTGTTAAATAAAAAAATAAAATTAAATTTAAGAAAATTAGCACAGAAATTTTCAAACAGATCAAGTGTCCACCTCTTTCAGATTTTGTAGTGAAGATTCCTCCAAGGTTTCTTGAAGAGTGCCCTTACTACACAAATATGGATTACTACTCTACAGTAAAAGACTTCAATGGAAGTTTATGCTCTTTACATTTTACAGCAGATCATTTTATTTTGTCCATGTTATATTTTATAAATTTTGACCTTACAGATCAAGTTTGACAACGAATTTAAAAGTTAATTTTGTATTTGATAAATCAAGAGGTTTTTGGTTGGTTGGTTGGTGGGTTTTTTTGTTTGTTTGTTTATTTGAGCACTTTGCTTATCTCAAAATATTCATCCAAATATATTTGCCTTCTATCCTTAACTAACAGTGCTTATCCAAATACATATCCAAATTATTCTCCCTGTTCTTCGTAAGCAGTCTTTGCCTCTTCACTTTTTAGGGGGTGCAGGTTACATATCTTCTCCTTCAGGTTCGGTGTCAACATTTTCATCAGACTCTGGTAATGCTTTCATAGTGCAGAAGTTTAGCTTTGTAACACCATGGAGGAAGACAGTCAAGTATAAACTTTGATGAAGGCCTCTTAAACTTTTTAACTGTGAAATTGCCATAAAGCTAAAGTTGGATAATTTCCCTGACATGGATGAAAACAAGAGAAATGTTGGGAAGGGGAAAGGGAGAAGCAGGTCAGAGATTAAGTCACATCGTTCTTCAATGTAAAATCCCAAATCACCTAAAAAACAACGTGGAGCAACCTGGCAACATTACCCACCTCTTCTCTCTGACTGGTGTCTCTACAGTGATTCTGTACTATTCACCTATTTGATGACTTAATAATACCTTCAGGACTACTTTCAGAACATTAAAATTTTTACTGTTTTGCACCACCAACGTGAGTAGAAGAAAAGTTCTCAGCTAAAACGCCATCCAAGTCTTCTTGCTGACAATGAAGAGGTGATTTAGAATGAAAAATGTGGGTTCACATTTTAATTAATTATTTCCAAGACTCATTGCTCTACATTCATTGTCAGATATTATTTTATCATTCCAATTAAGTACTGTCCTGCTAAAATTTTTTAGCAATACTTGGACAAATGTAGATTTGGTGTGTGTGTGTGTCTCTCATGTTTGCCAAAACCAGATAAATAAGTCACAGTCTGTTCATCCCTAGAGGAAATTTTAGGTGGTTTACTTCAATGCTAAAAGAAGATTGTCTCTTTTGGATTTGCCGATATATCGTCAATTTGTAATTCCCAATGATGTTTTTCAGTAAGTTAGCTATATAGTTTCTATTTACCTTACAAAAATGAAAAACATGTATCTGAGTTAACAATAATACAAGGAAAAAAATCTTTTCTGCTCTACATTTCCAAAGGGTGTCCTACTACAGTAATTTCACTGTTCTTCAATATCTACTCATTTACTCCTCTGTAACTTTAGGATGAAGATGTGAAAAGCTGAACCTGTCCCTAGATGTGATTTTTTTTTTCTGCAAAAGAAGGCCAGCACTTACATTAGTAAAAGCATGGTAAAATTAGTCTGATTTGGAAACAAGTAGTGATTTTTATACTGTTGTTGGGTCAGTAGAAGTTCAAGTTTTAAGGCATAAGATTGCATTTCAACCATAAAATCAGTAGTACATATCAACCCTCTATTCTCTTGATGATCTCCAATATTTTCGCTGGTGGTTTTCCAGGTTTTCCTGAATTATCAAACACTTTCAACAAGTTAGATCACATACAGTCCATGAGGACTCAAAAGAAGAGCATGAACAATTGATCATGAAATTTGCAATATAGGATGTCACCGTGCCCACTAATATAGCCGTAACGAGTTGAGAATATATGGGACAATATAATGCTACTGTGTTAAGCGTTTCTGCCATAATAAAAATCCCTGCTACTGCATAAGCACTTAGGCTTTATCAAAAACACATAAGTAAAGGAGTTAAAATGAATCCTCTGAACATGTATTTGTAAGTGCTTACTGAAAAAGCATTGCAACCTCCATCAGCTGTGTCTGCCAAACTCAATAAGCAAAACAATGTGGTATGGTCAATTTGTGCAGGAGACAGATGTTTTGTGCAGTATTTGTTATGCCTGCAGGGAGCTGAGTGACCACAGCTTCCAATCAGCAGTAGATGTAATATAACATCCTAACATTGCTTTCCCCTGCAACAAGATTTAGCATGTTGCACACAATACTAGCAAGATTGCTAGGTTTTCTCTGAATTGTTCCAAAAATGTCTGCTGGAATTGAATGTAAGTAGAAAAATATCACTGGAAAGACAAGAATGAAATGCTACATTACTCTTTCCTTTTTAGTTCATCTGTCAAACTGTTAGCTGTTTTTATCTTGTGGCAGTCTAATTCAATGAAAATAAAAAGGATTATAGGATACAAATTCCTAAACATATATTTACTTGTTCTTAATAACCATGCATTTCTTATTTCTCCTTTGAAAATCAGTCCATACTACATCTCATATATACAGACTCCATCCTACAGAATTGTTCAAACCTGATGATATAAAGAAGAAAAAGTTCTCACAGATTTCAAAGATGAATTCAGAAGAAAAAGATAATTTCTAACAGAGGAACTCAGATTTAACCTTTAGCTCATGAATCAGAAATTTATTTCAGAAGTGCAGGATTATTCTGTCTCACTGCAGCCAAATTTCGTTTCTTCCCAGTTTTCATCTTACTTTCATTTCAGATAAACTATTTTGATAGACTACTGTTTACCTAGTCTGTTTAGATAGTATGTTCACATTTTCAAAACAGAAGCACTGAATCTAAAAATAATGAAAATAGTTAATTTTTTCCTCAGAAATTTCCTACTTTTTGTGGATGATATGCCTAAGACTTGTTTGACTGTATTTTCAGTATTTTTAAATAATCTAGGAATAACAAAATGGAATGTAAAAAACTCCTATGCTTCCTGACATGCAGGAAATATTGGTTTACCACTGCTTCAGGCATAATTGGTGATTATGGTTCCAAGGCACTATGGCCTTCAAATGGCTTAGTCCTTTATCAGCTTAAACTCCTTCGAATGTGGTTTTCATGGTTTTTTTCCCCACACATTAACATTTAAGGAAGTTACTTCAGTGAACAATATGGCAATTTAAGTAGGTTTGGCTGAATATGTGATGCTTGGCTAGTAACATTTTTATACCTTTTACAGCTGATGCATCATTCTTGTCTTTACTCAGCATCTCTGACATTAAGTCTGTTTGTTCTTTTTCTCCCAACACTTTTATTATAAGCATGAGTTGAAACAGGCAGAAAGAGCTTTCCTAAATAGATGAATTTGTAAAAAAATTGTTGTCGATTTAAGCTGGCTTATTATCTCTTATTTAGAAAATGTTTGACATGTTTCTGTCCTATACAATCGGACTGGTCGAATTTAGAAACTGAGAATGTCTCCACTGGTTTAGGAGAATATCTTCATAGATTTAGGATGAAATAAATCAAAGAGGGTGTATCTGAAAGTTTCATAACTCTCTTGCGTTTGACAGATTTGGTGATACATGATACACATCTGCAGATATTTATTCACTTTGCTTCAAAATATCTAAAGCTTGAAGCTTCAGAAACCCATTCTTCACAAAAGAACCACTTGTCAAATGGGGGCTGAGAGTACAGAACAGGGGTCATGACTAACAACAATCAGAAGGGACAACTCTTACAGTTGAAGATAAAATTAATTCCCCATGATGTCATCCAGAGTGTTACTGGAACTACTGTGTAACGTTTATATAATCCTTAAAACTATAATACGTATCTTACATAAAGTCATGTTGTTATATTTTGAATAGAGTCTTGAGTGTTAGATAAATGTCATAATTTTCAGTGAAGTCTTTTCTAACTGAAAACCTGTGCAGTACATGTTCAAATAGCAAACTACTCCCCTGCTTCAGCTATGTAATCTCCAAATGGCTGGACACCAAAATTCCTTTCAGAGAGATTCCTTCTAACCTTCTAACTTTTCGTGCCAAGTTTCAATAGTCTGCGAATTTTTGAAACCTAGAATAACAGGGCTTATAATAGAAATACGGACACTCTTGTGGCTATAGATGTGCCAGCTACTGCTGTAATAATCAGTAGATAATTACTTTTAGCTTTCTAATCAATGAATGAGTAGAGATGAAATTTTTCATTAGAAGAGGAGATTTGCTGTAAGAAAGTTCATTTCAGGACACGTCCACAATAATAAACTAACTGCAGCTTGTTCTGTGATTTCTCAAAACATCTTTTTCTGTGTGTTATTTTTTTAATTCAGAAGGACTAGCGTGACTGAAGATATTCAGAATGAAAGGACAGGTAGCTGAGTGCAGCTCACTTGTCCATTAAACATGATCCATCAGCATAGAGCTCATAGGTCAGTGTGATCAGCTGAAATGAACTGTGGTTTGATGAATCACCTCATGTGGAGAGTAGCCTGCAGATGTTTTCAAGAAGTTCTAAGAGCAGCTTGATATCTAGCTGAAAAAAAATCCAAACAATGCTGTTTGTCTGACAGCATGAAAATCACCCAACCTACCTAATTTTATAAGAATACTGATTTTTAGTTGACACAGGCGCAAGCTGCCCAGAGACTTGCACAGCGTTTGACTGCAGAAGGTGTCCCGGAGGACAGGATTTAACTGCAGGACAGCAGATGTAGCTGGCTTCCTCACAAGCCACATGAGCTGATGTAAAAGAAGCGTTGGCAGAAGCAAAGGATGAGAGAGGGACTCTCTGCGCGATTCCAATCCTTTACTGTAGGTGAAACATAAGAGCAGAAGAGTGAAGAGCAAAGCCGTGTGGGGATTTTTGTATGGGGGTAAAAAGGCGTGGAATAAAGGGTTACAACCAATGGGGTTCAGTAAACTGCGAGGTGACGGGGAAAACATCCAATGGGACAAACCCAGGGGAGGGTTCTATTCGAATTAACAAATAGGGTACCGAATACAGCAGAAATTTCCAGAAATCATACTTATTCCATAAGGGATCTGCATAAACACAAGGGTATACATAAAACTGGGTGGGGAAATCTTAAATCTATGACAAAACAATATGCAAAACCCAGTTCCTGAGGGAACATGGGAACTCGCCGTGACCAAAAGTTAGACCCCAGTGCCCTGAGTGCTTGTCCACTAATAATTTGTTGGTGTGGACCCTGGGGCTATTGCCACATGCACTGCAACATTTAGTCATTTTATTGGGAATGAAAACAGTTAACCATCACCCCCAGAAAAACAGTGATTACATTATGGATTCTAACCTTTAAAATATTTCACTATTGTTAAATAGTCATTATTATGGCAAATCATACCAGGAGTGCATTTAGCAAAATAACATCTATTATTATAATTTACCACTGTTTTAGCTAACCAATCAATGCTCAAGGTATTTTTTTCTGAATGTAAATTTGAACTACAGGAACAATTTAAACTGTGTCAGGTGATGATTTTTTTCATCATGAGAGGAGTTAACATTTTATCTAGAAAAACATTCTTTTTAATAAAAATTTCGCAGAGTAATTAGTTATTTATTATTTTTTTGCTTCCTACTGTTGCTTTCTAATTTAATTTGACCTCTAGAAAGCCTCCACAAGTGTTGAGGTAAGGGAAAAAAGAACCAATGGACAAATGCAATATATTTGTGTCTACCCTTTTCTGCTTTCTTATGTACTGATACTAGGTGGCATGCAGCAGCCCAGAGCTACTTTAAAAAAAAAGTTACAGTAGATAGAGATAAAATCATCTTGCATTTTCACTAGTTTAGGAATGCAAATCTATCTTCAGTTTTATTAGAAAATTTATAATAATTTCAATTGAGCTCCTCTCTGTGAATTGAAACTAATATATAATTTATAATTTTAAAATGCTTAGAAAGAACAGCTGCTTCTATTATCCTCAAGTTTTATTTTGCTTCTTACCTCCAAACAAAATACAAAAAGATTCTCCGTTTTCTTTTCAAATCCCATCCATGCATATTTCAGATGAACGTTCTCAAAATAGGGTGGTTACAATGACTGCAAAAAGACCAACACTTTCAGGAATCAAATTAAATCAAGTTGGGTTTGCTAGAGGAAGGATTCAAGAAGTGGTGGTAACAAAACTGGAAAACTGACTAATTTGGCAACACATATCTGACATTGAAAGTTACTATGCCGTTTAGTTCACTAAATCATCATATCTTCAGTCACACTGCTCTCAGCCTTGGTTTCCATTTCCTTCTTTTCATTTTGTGTCTACAATGTGCTCTCCTGCAAGGTGTCAAATGGGTTTTTCAGAAGGCTATAATTCTGTCATTAATTTTTCAGTTACACAGACCCTTTATGACAAATTCTTTTCTTTGTATTCTCCATTTTCCTCCTCCCTTGCTCTGCTCTGCTAAACCTCCAGACTACAAAGTTTTGGTTATATGAGAAAAGTTCTCTTATCTATACATTCAAATCGGAAAAGATTGTTTAGATTTGATCAAATCACAGATATTTCAACCATTATTTAAAAAAATTTAAATATGTATATATATATCTTTTGCTGAAGAGCAGAATAGAAATTTCACTCTTTTCCCTTTTGATTCTACTGGAAATTAAATTAACTTTTTTTTTCAAACTATTTCATATGAAGTCTGGAAAAAATACCCTACTTTCTCAAAATGGATAAGGTAAATTTATTATTATTTAGTCTCTCTAGTATAAAGAGAATTATTTACTTTTATATATATATGTACGCAGCAGGAAATTTTCAAGAAGGGCAAAGAAATTTCTTCCCAAAATAAAAATAATTTTTCCTTTTTGGACAGTACTATTCCTGTAATATGAGAACAGCACAGCCGCCGTTCTTTGGCAATAGAGGAATAGGACCAATATATATATTTCAAAGGAGGGAATGACCTGCCACAGGAGTTCTGTTGTGTCTTGCTAGGTGTATATTTCCTCCTATTTAGTTTAACTGGAAGGTTAATTTGTAAACCAGTTTTGCCCAGACATAGAAAGACACTGGGAAAGAGCATGAGATATTTCCCCTTTCTGTTGCTTTTGAAATGTCTTGAGAAGAACAAGTAATTTGAGATTATGTTATTTCACGTTATTTTCATAAACTACTAGATGGTTTTTCATCTTTGGTCCACTCACATCCTACTGCCGAAGAGACCCTTTTGTGCTCTACCAGACCATAGGGAGATATTAATGTTGTCCAGTTTGTCAGAGAAAGTAAAAAATGATAATTGCCCACGTTCTTTGCTTGCTCTGAGTTTTTCAGGATGTTTCACTGAAGTTGATCCATGATATTCTAATTCAGGCAATCAAATTTACAGATGTTCTCCTCCCACATACAGAAGTGATTCCTGAGGCTTACAGACTAAAACCAGAATGTAATTTGATTTTCATAAAATGATAAGTGTATTGACATGCTAATTAAGAAGCTCAGATTTTGCTTTGGAAGTTAAGAAGTATTGGGATTTAAATTTTCTAAAGCACCTGAAAATAAAAAAGGGAACGGCAATATTTTTCCAAGTCATTTGCTAGACTACAGAGAGATTCATGATGCCTAATACTTAAGAGAAGGAGCACAGTGCATAAAGTTATAATAATTAATAATATTAGGATGTAAAATATCTCTCTGCACCTTTGTTTAATTCTGCAGTAGCCTAAATATCATGCTTATAGTGATAAACATCATTAAGCTAATTGAATTTCCAATTGAACCATTTATGCAAATTGAGGAACTTTTGGCAAGAACAATACTGTACTTGTTGTAAGATGATATTTATACTTGGTCAAATTATTTTGCACTTCTCATCTCTTTAACTGAAAATATGTAACACCTGTGGGGGTTTACGGTGGTTTTGTGACTTCTGTTGGAGTTGATACCCGCCAAACTCAGTTTATTTATTTGTTTAACTTATGGGCACAGTGCGGTGAACACATATTAAAAGTACAGGTAGATTCTCAGATATAAACCGTTTCTAAACCAGATGTGTAAAATCAGTCTTGAGGAGATTTGATTTTCAGTTTAACTCAAAGGTGTGTATGTATAGCTGCTTTTCTCCTTTTGCACGAATATGAACTATAGCCTTTCAACTGATACTGGTGTGAAAAGGATCAGACACCTACTGAAACTTAAATTATCGGGCTGTCACACAAGATTTAATCTTTCTCTGTGTTAAACTAACATATTAAAACTGAAAGCAGAAGTAGAAATAAAATAGTAAATGACTCTAGGTCTACTACATTTGACCATTGTCACTAACTCGGTTCTTTTAAAAATAAACTAAATTAAAACCAGAGCAACTGTTGCTACCAAGCATTTTGAATCTCAGTGGAAAAAACTATTTCTCAAAGGTTAATAAAGACTGCTGGCAATGAAAGGTTGTGTTATGCAATTGTTATCCAGCAGTGGCTAAAAATGAAACCAACATGAACAAATAACACACAGAGTATGTTATTGCATTTTCATAATGCAGTTTAATTTTGCAGTCCTTCAACAATAAAAGTAAGTGATTCAAGTTTAATAAAAAAAAATGAGTCAAAGTGAATGAAATATCTTACTTTTACAGCCACGGGAACAACTTGTAATGCAGCACATCCAAGTGCAATAATAGGTTATGAGAGCAAGACTGACAGGAAAGAAATAATTTTATAGTGTTAAGACTGGCAAAAAAAGAGAACTGAATTAAACTCATTTGTGGAATAGCATCAACCTGTACTTGAAAATGCTGTATTAATATTAATTTTTTTTTTCTCTTCTTTCTCTCATAAGTGCATGTTTGGTTTGCTTGGCATGGGTTTGGTAGCAGGTGTGCTGGAGAAGTGGCTCTGTGAGAAGAGACCAAGAGATGTTCCCGTGTCTGACACCGACTTTTCCAGCTGGCTCTGAAAAGCTGCTGCTGCCCAAAGCTGAGCCCCTCAGCAACACTGGTGGTGCCACTATGATAACATATTTAAGAAGGGGTAAAAAATGCTGTGCAGCAGCTATGACAGTAAGAGAAGCAGCTATGACAGAAGAGGAAAATGTGAAAGAAGGTAAAGAATTAAATATATGAAGGGTAAGTTAGGATAAACTAGAATACTGAAAAGCAGATTCTCAAACCAGAAAATGAATGTAAGTTTCCCTCTGGTCTAGTTTTAGCCTTCAAGATTTTTAGGGAAGTACTATCGCAAAATACTATGTAACTCAAAAATATCCACTAAACTTTGCAGTTCACTGTAGCTCTTGGTGGTTATCTTCTGAGTTTGAAGATCAAACCTAAATTTAAGTTTAAAACAAAAAATCCAGCATTAACTCCTCGATTCTTTTTGTACCCATGGTGAGGTATCAGCTCTTCAGATAGTGCAGTCAGTGCAATTTTGTAGATATGCTCTACCACAATTAATATAATTCTGAATTCTTTGTGTAATTTGAAATATTTTACAACTAACATGTCCAGAGATTCCTACACTTTTACACAGTTCCTGGAAGCCACAGTCTTCATCAGGCATGGGTAAAACAGGAAGGTGCTCTGGGTAGAAAATCAGTGGTAGTAGAAGAATTGCATTCCTAAGTACAGCAAATAGATCCTATGTATACATTTACCTGTCAAAAAAAAAAAAGTTTAAAAGGACAGGGGGGCAAGCTTGGGCACCAGATGCTAGCTCATCCAAAACACTTATTTTTTTTGCTTCAAGGCTCTTGTTTATATCACCTCAATGGTGTGTCTTTGCAAAAAGACTCAAGCGTGGCTCTTGTCGTGACTGTAGCTCCTTATAAGAACTTCTTCCTAGAGGCAATATTGTGATGTAGCACTATAATGGGCTTCTCCAAGAGTTTTCTAGCACTATTCCAGCAGTCTTTGTCACTGTTTACATCTTGAATGATGCCACATCGTCAAACTAGTCCTATAAAGCACTAGTCTGGCACATTCTTGCAGGCACTTTGAAGTGGGAAAGAACACAAAGAATTACTATTTGTGTCTTAGGTCCTCAGGACTCAGAGATAAAAACAATGTTGTGTGACATACCAACTCACACCAGCCATAAACAGTGTGAGTCAGTATGTGTGAGCTGAGTTTTTGTATTTACTTGTCTGGCCACTTAGAAACAAGCTTGTGTTCATTTCACATGCGCTTAAGATGTCTGAAAGCATATGAGTGCATTAGAGGTTGACAGATACGCTCCATCATAGGCATTTTTTTGAACATATTCTGGGCATGCATTTAAGCACCCAGAACCTCCACTGATCTACTCCCCCAAGCTCTGCTCTCCCAGACACTGTAGGAATGGACAGCAGTGCAGGAAACAGAGAGAGAGAGGTTGGGGTTTTTTTCCTGGTTGGCAGCATTAGTGGCACAGGCAGAGTGAGCCAGACTGTTGTGTGGATAGCTAATGTGATCAAAGGCATCTAGCATTTCAGCCAAGGAATTCACTTGGTTTCAACCTGCCCTGAAGCTACTGCAGAATTAAACTTTGTTGGTTCATGAACTGAGGACAATAAAAAAGAATTTTATATACTTTGTAAAGGCACACTTAATCAACTCTGCTAAGTCTAAAAGCAAAAACTACTTGCAAGTGTGGGAGCTAGTTTTTAACCAAGTATCGAATGCTATCCAAAATTTCAATTCTTCATGTTAAAATTATTAATAAAAGTATAGTAAATTACTAGTTTCATGTCAGACATATGAATAACAAGAAGTGTGGCTTGTGACGGGCACACCAACATGTCACCACTAATATGCAAAGGTACTTTGATGGAGTACTCCGATGAAATGCTGTTTCCCTGCAGATATCATTACAGGGATTCAGCATTGTCCTATCCTCTAGAGTTTAGTGCCCCTCCTTTATCTATACCATAGCTTCTACTCAGAACACGAGGTGCTGGTCTGTATGACAAAGGACATAAGTTTCTAGTCCCAGTTATGCTGCTACAGTGAAAGCACAATTGAACACGATGGAATAAACATCCCTACAGAATAAAGAACTGTGTGAACTCTTGTCTAATTGTCTTTTCTCCTCCAGAAACAACTTCAAGCAAAGAATTTAGAAGTAAAATAATTTTAATTGGCCCTTAACTTATTTAAACCTTAAAATCAGTAGAAATTATACACATACACACACAAACATATATACATATATATAATTGAATAAGCTGTCACATTTTAATGCTCCCTAGTTTAGTCTTCCCATATCTTGAGTGTGCAGGATCAGAAACCATCTTTCTTTTAATCAAATTATTCTCCTGGGAGATATTTGAACTTCATATGACATATCTGGATCAAACTACTAACTCATTTTGCAGTCACATGAAAAGTCATTGCTTCGTACCCTGTTGTCTTTTCAATCTGCTAAAATTTCTGTATTTCAAAAATTGAAAAAATATAGAATTGCATTTTTATACCATTTACATTTGAAAAATATTTGTATTTTCTTTGAAGTATTGTATTGCCATTTTTTCTTTACTGTCTAAAAATATTAATTCCTAACATAATACTATACTTATATTTGGTGGATATATCTAAATAACTTTATAAAATAGGGAGTTTACTATATCATATCAGATTTTATCAAGATCCTTCAATATTTTGACATACCAGAATAAAACAGTGATAAAAAATATCTATTAATAATTTCCTTCCCTTTATTATTATTCTAAATGCATATTCTTGCTGCTCTGTTGCCTTCTGATTTAAACCTTTCTGAAATGAGCAAAGTCAGCAGCCAAGGTATATACAGCTTATCTACTGCACTATTTACTCAAATGAAAATATATTGTTGGCATTCTTTATGAAATCAGATACCTGACACTCTGTAAGAGGGGGAAAAAATCTAAATTGCAACCTGAAGAAAAGAATACAGATTCTGTTCTGTGGAATCACTCTTCATGGGTATGTGGATGTACAAAACCTGATGGCCTTTAATGACACTTCAAAGAGATTTAAAAAATTCCAGGATCAACACATGCAAGGCAATAAAATAGTCGTAGTAGTAGTCGTAGTCGCAGTCGTAGTCGTAGCAGTATTTTAGGCTATGGCTGAGACACTTTATCAGTTTCAAGATTCATCACCTTTTTCAACTAAGAGAAGCATCAAATACCTCTGGGAGGAAATTTTATGCATTGTTGTAATTCCTTCCTTTTCATAATCATGGAATTATAGAATATGTGGAGTTGGAAGGAACACATTAGGATCACTAAGTCCACCTCCTGACCCTAACAAGATAGGCTCAAGAATCACATCATAATGTCTTGTGCTCTTTTCCTTCACTTTTCACTTCTCACAACATTACATGTTTATATTTTAGTGGCATATAAAATCTGCAAAAATTTTTGAATAACCCTAATTCTTCAGAACTATCTTTTACGTTGTGAATATATACAGCTTATATTCTCTATCTTATAACATGGGATAGCATTGCTTTTCAATAGGAGTGCAGTGAAATTCCTATGTTTCAAACTCACATACATGCATGTATGTGTTTATCAGTTTCTTTTTTTACTCTACTGATAATGAGATAAGAAGATCTTGCATGCATCTAATTTTCCTTCTACAGGAAGGACATATTTTATGGCACTGCAAAAAAAAAAGTGCCTTGCATTTTTTGGAGATGCCTTTGTAGCCCTAAGGCTCTGATCATTTAAAATACCACAGACATTTCATAATTCCACCCCTGCTCCAACAAAACATACATCAATGGAAAAAAAAATCTGTCACATGCAGTACTGTGTCAATAAACAGTTTATCCTTTTTAGACGACAAACTAGCTAAATATAAAAACCTAAATATTCTGACAAACATTTCAGAAAAAGAAAAAAAGTGCAGCAAATTGCACATCACTTTCTCTGCCATATGAGACATGTACCTTTCCCTGACTGGCCTAGTTTCTACCTTAAGGTCTTTATATATTCATATATTGCCAGAAACCCCTACCTGAACCCAATTTTCAAACTGCTCCACCCTAATTAAAACAATAGGATTTTGGAACCAATTCAGCTTCCGTGTACACCTCTTCACCTTGGTTTTGTGCTGTTCATCTCTAATATTACCCTACCATTTTTTCAGCTGCTGCAACAGCTTGATCTCTCACAGAATTTTCAGTTTTATGTTTTAATAAGCTGGAAGAGACTGGTCTAGAATTAGTTATTTGTTGTTGTTGTTGTTTGTTTGTTATTCTTGTTTGAGGGGCTTATTGTTGCTTTAGTTTTTAAAATGTGTGAACATTAAAGGTAAACTTACATTTCTACTATAGTTATTAAGATTAAATACATGATACCTGATTTTGGTAATGATGGCAACTTCTGAATGGTAAGTTGTAGATGCAACTCTCTTTCCTCACCCTTGACAGGTTCAATCTTTGCAAAGTCAAGTCTATTCCTCACATAACTTTCAGTATTTTACTCAGTTGACAGTGCCTCCAACAAATTTTATTGTTTGTTAAAATTATATATTATATGCAAAATGTATCTTAAATAATTTTTTTAATCTATAAGTATTTTCCTGTCTAGTATATTTCAGTCCTTTTTGTGCTTCAGCTGCAAATTACAATATTTAGAAATTCTTCAAAAACTTACTTTATATCTTGTCTCCCTATGCTCTAAAAGAGGGTTGGGGCTCACTTTAGTTAGTTACTGCCTTTGCTATCTCTGATATTGTGCATTAGAGTATGTTGGTAAAATATTTTCTTGGAGATACGACTGGCTCTGACGGAATGATGTAATATATTTGTCTCGCAATGTTAATTAGTATCCACTGATTTCAGAAGATGCATTTGGCAGTTGACAGATGGGTCAAACATCCTGTCTGCTTACACATGTACACAGCTAGCCAGGGTGCTTGTTTCTTTTCACAATAAAGATAAAAACCTTCATACAGTTCAGTTAGTCCATCTCCTCTGTGCCATCAATATGCTTATTCATATTTCTTATGCTGTTCAATGTCTTATTTATTGAGATGCTTATTTAAATTTCTTAAGAGAAAGAAAAAAACCAAACAACCATACAGCCAGACACAAGCTACAACTTCCCTGTAGGAATTAATAATATTTTTGTGTGTATTTACATTGTTGAAAATGATGGATTGCTCCTGAAAATGAAACAATTATGAAAGAAGCAAAAGCTGAAGGTAAATGTAAGAGTCTGTTCCACAATGGAATTTTTGAACACAGGTTTAAAAATGTCACACATCTTCGAATCCAGGTACAGCCAATGTGTTCCCCTCAACACTAAGCAAAGCTGCTTCTAGGCAACAAAGGGAAATTTGGGAACTCTCTTTGATTTTATTCAGTGCATATCTGTAGCAGTGTTATGTCTTATCTGAATCACTCTCCAGGTGAAAATCCATTACTGAAAATGAGAAATATCTGAAAAATCATTTTGAGAAAATCCAAATATGGAGAAGTGCAAATATCTGAAGGTCTATTTATCTATATGGTTAGACTTTGCATTTTCTTATGCTGCAATATTCTAGCAATAGAAGTCATGAATTCAAGGAAGCTTCAGTGGAGTTGTGGCAATAATATTCCTGTGACTATTGAAAATATCCCAAACATAAATGTAGCAATTTCTTAGTATGTGGTCCAAATTGATTCAGTTGGAGAAACCTTTCTTTGGCATTGCTCCCGCTGTTCTGATGACTTCCCTTTCTTGTAGACAGCATGTGTGCAAAGAGCATATTCGATAAGACTCAGTCTGAAGCACTGGGCACATTTGAGTTGCTCAGTCCTGCAATCATACAAGTCCGGTGTGTATATGACCATATGTAGAGCAAGGCCAAACCTACTGCAAATAGAGGATGTTATAAGTGGAAGAACAATATAGGAGAGCAACAGGAAATAGAAATAGAACTAAGAGCCTTGAGGGAAAAAGATACAGGCAGCACAGGAGAGGTTACAGGGAGAAACTCGACTATCAGCTACATGGCTGGATAACAGCAACATAAAAAGAGGGAAAGAGCAATTCATATCTGAAAGGAGCACAGGGAGGATAAAAGGCATCAATAAACCTCTTTTTTAAAAATCATTTTCTCTGCAAAATAGTCCAGAGTACAGAGGAGAGTACTTCTGAGATATATGGCCTCAAGAGACGAGAATTAAATGGCAACTTGGGAGTCATGAATGGGAGCAATATATGGGACTCTCTGACATATGATAGGTTGACTGGGAATAAATTTATTTGAGCATAGTTTTAAACTCTTCTCTAGGCTTACCAGGTTCATAAACAGACTTGTTTACTGAAATTCAATGGAGCATGTTAAAGTCAGACTGAAAAACAGAGTCTGTTTCAGCACAGGGGAAGCCAGATTGGGCTGGTGTCACTCATCACTGCCTCTCAAGGTTATCAGGAAAGATGTAAGGACAGTGTACAGGGAGCCTCGAGATCATTCTGACCCATCTGAGAGTGTCACCGTCTCCCTAACCTCTCATAGCAAAGGCTGTGATAGCTCCATGACTGCCTGTGCCACATGGAGTGGGTCTGTCAATGTAAAGTTGACAAAAAAATTGTGCCCGAGAATTGCTTAAAAGTATAACCTATTAAGATTTTAATGGAATCTGACCCTCTCAGCTACTAAAGGGATGGCAAAGAATCAAAATTTTAGTGTACGTAGTCCAAGATAGAAGTAGCTTTAAGATTTTAGCTAACAAAGAGTGCAAATTCTGCCAGTTTTACATTTGTAAATTTGAAAGTTAAATAATACATGGGTAGCTCTCAAATGAGTGTTGATGTTCTATACAGAGCTCTCACTTTTTGTAGATGTTTACTTCAGCCATGCTTACATATACACATACGCCCACTCATAAAGACCCACTATCTGCCACCAACAAAAATTCCCATACTTATATTTCCAGTATTTTTTGGAAAAGTGACCCTGACTCCAACCAAATTAAACTTAGTGCCAAAATTATCACCCTAGTTTCCTGTGCCTAGATAGCTCTATGAAGCCTTGGTAAGAAATCACATCTGTGCCTCTACGTGGCGAGCCAATGACTTCCTTTTCCAACCCTAACATTTCTCAGTCTGTCCTCAGGCTTGAGATCTTGCTTTGGACTTGTCTCTCCTGTCCAAAGCTTCCTGGTCTAAAGCACATACTAGTCTTCTTCAGACAGAATACTCAGAAAGAGAAAAATAAGTAAGAAATGGAAAGGGAGAAAAGATGGATGGGGATTATTTAGTAGCTTTTATAATTTCTCCCCATTTCTTACTCCCTTGAGAACTGCATAACCTGCAAAGTGCCTTATTCTAAGAGGATTATTCATTCATTTTATGTGCATTAAAATATTCTTTGTGTTTCCACCTCTCCTAGTCTTAATTTCAACTAAATTTTAAATGCCTGATGTGCTGTAATTTATCACTAGAAGATTTTGCATATAGAGAAATACTTTGTATTTTGACAGCCATTTCTGAGTACATGAAGGAGAAAAATGTGCTTGGGAATAGCAAATATAGGCTGATCAAAAGCAAATCTTGCCAGAAAGATCTGGTCACCATTTATGATGAAATGACTCTGGATAAGAGAAGAGCAGTGAATATTGCTTACCTCTCCCATAGTGGGACTTTCCTCACAGTCTTCCACAGCATCCCTGTATCCCAGTTAGTACATTAAAATTGTAGATATGTGGACTATGAGGTGGGTGAAAATCTGGCTGAGTTTTCAGACACATAGTTTGGTGATAAATGGATTTTATATTGCCAATTAGAAGAGTTCCTCAGGGGTCAGTTCAGGAACCATTCAATATCTTTTATTCTGCTCAATATCTTTAACCTAGAAGACGAGATGGAGTGCAGCCTTATCAGACCCAGGAGGTACACAAGGGCCATTCAGAAGGACTTAAGCTGTAGGAAAGGGATGGTATTAGAAGAAAACTGCAGCCTGTATATGGAGGCACATGATTATTCTCCTCTCAGAAGCACTGACTAGTTCACCCAAAATATACTTTTGGGACTACAGGGCAGTAAGTGTTTTGATAAATAGAACCAAATTCATTGGGTCACTGTTGACCTGCTTGGAGTGGGAGGCTAAACCAGGGACCCACTGGGGCTCCTTTTGACCAGAATAGTTGCTAATTCTAAAGTCCACAGTTCATTCATGAGACCTTGTCACTGTTGTAAAGCATTAGGAAGTCTGTAATTCTTGCTTTGTGTGTTTTGTGAGCTTGAGGTATGCCAGATTGCTGAAACTGTTCCCTGAAATTATCTATCTGCCTCTTCTTTTCTAATTATCTTGTGGAAAATGCTAGTCTATACACCCATAAACTGCGGGTTTTTTAATGAAATTCTTATTTGACTGCAGGACTCTTCTGTGTGGTTTTTCTTCTGCTTGTAGTCATAATGGCATTATTTGCATGGACTGATGGAAGAGCCTTCAATCCCAAAACAGATTAATATTTTGCCTTACAGTATGTTACTACCTACAATTCCCCAGTCGTGCTAACATCAGGTTTCTAATACTGAAACCACTCTTATTTTTAGCTCTGTTGAAAAATTTTTTGATGACTGACACTGACTGCTACCTGCCCAGGGGCTGCACAGCATCTTTACTGCAGGAGGTGTCCTTAGATAGGCCTTAGCTGCAGAGTAGCAGACTGTGCTGGCTCCCTGCGAGGAGCAGACTGCAAGCCGAATAACAGAAGAGTGAAGGCAGAGGCGAAAGATGAGGGAGGGACTCTCTGTGTGGTTTCCAATCCCTTATTCTTGGTGGTGGGTCAGAGGCAGAAGAGGAAAGAATAAGCTGTACAGGGGTTTTTATATGGGGGCGGAGCAGGGCAGAGTAAAGGGAAACAGCCAATGGGGTTTGGACAACTGGGAGGTGACAAAGAGAATACAACCGATGAGATGAACTCAGAGGAGGGTTCTACGTACAACAACCAATTGGGTACCGAATAAAGAAGAACTTTCCAGAAGACATGAATATTCAATAAAAGATATTTATAAACGTGAGGTCATGAATAAAAGTGGGAGGGGAAATTTTTAACCTATCACAAAACAATATGCAAACTTAGTTCCCTGGGGGATCTTGGGAACTCACCGTGACTGCAATGTTCTACATCAGTGCCTTGGGTGCTGGACCACCAGCTGTCTGGTTGAGTGGATGCTGTAGCTGTAGCCACATGCCCTGCAACAGATGACTAACTGTTCTTAGTTCAGTGATTCTGTTTCTTAATCTGTTAAAATGCAACAAGAGCTTCAGTCCACAGATTTCTTAGAAAATTCTTTCTCTGACTGAGGTTTCTAAACACTTCCCAGACCAGGTGTGTTATGTGATGTTCTTAAATTCCTCTTTCTCCTGGAGTTGTATTAATTGATGTTTTTTGAAGTATGGTTTGTGTACAAATTTTTGGTGTGTTGGACTGTTGTTTTTTCCTAAGATTTTGGTATGATAGTTTGGTCGATGTTAATTTCTTTTTCACTAAAACATTTCTAAGTGACACTATCTCAAAGAAGTGAGAATAACAGTCTAGAAGTAAAAAAACCCCTCCTTTGCCACCACTTTCCCCCCAAGCCCACTATTACTCTAAGTTCTTTTATTTGAACTTTTTTCTATTTTCCATAGGCTTTTGATGCATGTACTCATTTCTGAGCAGTATAAGTAATCTTTGGCCATTCCCTTTTAAAATTTTTTCATTCTACCAGTGAGCTACTTGTATTGCCTGTTTAGTTATAATTTTTATTTCCCATAGCTTCTTAATAATCACATGCTCATATTTTAGAGCAAGATCTGGTATTGAGAGAATCTGTAAACTCATATGACATACTTGAAAGCAGAGACTTGACCATCCAGTGATAACAATTGTTTTCTGCCAGTACAGGTTCTTATGTCTCCTTACAGCAGAATGAGTGTCTGGCCACATGTGTGAAATGGATTTCTATTTAAACTTAGGGCCTAGTCATATTGTTTGAAACATTTTAACTGCTGAGGGATAACACACAATGCAAAGACTTTCACAGTAATAAGAAGAAGGCAGGGTAAAGAGCAGGGTTTGGGTTTTTTGTAGTTCAGTTCTATTTAAGGCAAATATAACAAGAAATCAATGTTAATCTACCATTTATGAGATTTCTTAGAAGTTGTCCCTATAACTCCAGTTCCCTGGTTGCTTTCATGCCTTTCTTCCTTCTTTCCCTCCTTAATTTCTTTCCTATTTTGATCCAAAATGCTCTGAAAGCGCATATTTATTAACAGGGCAGTTTTTGACTGATGATTTCAGAGGCACAGTCTGGCTCCAAGCACATTTAAAGAGACATCTAATGGCAGCCCTAATGGGTCTAGCCCTTGGCCATAACCTCATCTGAAGCTTCAATTATCCATTCTTGTCCCATAAAAATCATTCCACTGCTTCCTTCACATACATCTTGTCCGGGTTTTGTCTACTATTTTTCTTTTGCATTATATGGGTGATTCAGAAATAGAAAAATAAAATTTAAAAAGGCAGGGTCCTGATACTGCCAAATTGTTTTACGTAGGTTTCAGTACAGTCTGTGAGCATTTTGTCATAGATGACACGGTGAGAAGAATTGGACTCTACATGCTCATTGTAATTCAGTGGCTCAGTTGAAGAGTGCACAGTGTCACTAATAAGCTCCCTTCAGAGAACTGTAATGGGAAACTGGTTTCCTGGCACCAGCTGTGTACCTTACTGTGCCCTGCTTCTGTTGAAAATGAAAATGACATATGAATTCTACTGATCAGAACATATTATGGCAACATGCAGAAAGGAACGAGTTTCATTTTCCACAACAGAAAGGAAGATACACTGTAAAGGCTAAATGTTCCAAAGGACAAGCATCTTGGGTATACTCTGGGTAAAGCATAGGTGTCCTGGGAACACTTTGTATTAAAGAGAGCTGAATGTCTGACAGCAAAGCAGGAACAGTCAGATGAGCAAAACTGCCTAAAACATTAAAGAAAAAAAGCTAATTACATGTTTAACTGAATCAATGGTAAACCTGGGATTGCTGAGACTTCTTTATTGTTGTTTAAGTTTTGTTTTCTTTTGTAGTTCTTGTGTTTTTGTTTTTTGTTTTTTTGTTTTTTTGTAATTGACTGATAGGTGGAGTCTTGATCCTGAAAGGCCAATCTTATTATTCATCTCAATCTTCACCTTTCACATGAGATGAAATCTCAGAGGCAGTCATAGCTATCAACTCTCTCTTCAGTGCCTCTGTAGGCTGCCTTTTGAAGGTTAAGTGAGCACAAAAATGTTACCTTTTGTTTTCTTTTTTTTTTTTCTGTTTGTCACAAGAGTCTGTCTTCCCTTTTGAAGCTTTTGGTGTCCATTTTTTAATGTATTAGCTGTATCCTCTTCTAGTCCTCCTTTCATTTTCTATCTCTCTTTTAGTTTTCCTCTGCTCTTCAAGTTTTATCTGTGCAATTACTTGGAGTTTCATGCTGGAAATACACGACTTGTCTGCAAGCTTTCAAGAGTCACAAATGAAATTAGCTTAGGAACTCTATGTCTCTTGATACCAGGTGCAAAAAATTTGCCTAAATGATGTAGTTTTGCCCGTCAGTTACTGAAGCCTGTGAGAAATACATGGAGTAATAAAATTATGGGACACACTGCAAGGAAAACCAGAAAGTAGAAACAGTCTTGATCTAATGAAGAGGATCATTATTGATTCCTGTCCTCCAGAACAGAGCTTAAAAGCAAATAAATTCCATTACTTTTAATGGCAGATGTTTTTAAAACCTCTGTGGAATGTTTCAAAACATACTGTACTGGAGTTACAGTGTCTTTATTTTTGTACACTTCTGTCTTGTTACAAGTGAAGTTTTTGTTGTACATGGGTTACCACCTTGTCCAGTGTTCTCAGCCAAACAGGATCCAGCTCGTCAAAATATAATCTGCAAGGGAATACTAGAGCTTGCAGAAAAAAATTCTGGAAATCCCTGACTTTGATTCAGCTTTGCCTTCAACCCCCAGCACATAGCGAGGGAGAACCATGGTCTTTGAAGTGTCTCTGAACTAAAAAAGATGAAATTTCCTAAGCTCTTTTAAAAGCTATGGTTTACTTGGGATTGTGTTGTCATCAGTTCTGATTTTCTTTCTTTCTTCCACTTATCCCATCTATTTCCATCAAACATTAGAAGTACCTTCCCATGAAAGGCCTTTCGTGAATCAGATCTTAGAAAACCAGTGTACATTACCTTCATTTATGTTTCCTCTTCATTTCTAAATGGCCTCTGTTTCTTCCTGCAGTAAAAGATGCAGGAGAAATCAGAGTACCTTGGTACTGTAAGAATATCAGGCAGTTTTTGCCCCCGCATTCCACACTTCAAGAGAAAGTACTGCCTTGGCACAATTCTATAGTATTCTCTCGGGCAGAAGAACTTTGAATTGCAGAGTGTTATCTTTCAAGTCTCTTTATTCTTCTCCCCTTTTTTTTCCTTTGTTTTTGTTTGTTCATTTGTTTGATTTTGTTTCATAGTTTTTAGGATGTTTATTTCTTTTTTCTTCTCTAGTTCTTGAAGCATTAGTTACAATATACCCTATACTCATTTTTTATGGGAGATAAAAAAAAAAAACTGATAAAGAAAAATGCAATATTTCAGTGTCAAAACTGTTTGTATAGTGCAAACTGAACTGCCTTGCTACTTTGTAATATGGAAGCCAACAACTGCTAGGATTTACCAGAGAACCCAGGCAGCCTTTACTCCTGTATTAGTCCCTCAGTATGGTATGAGTGTTTCCAATAATTTGACAGAGAGATGGTTGCACAATGTTAGGTCATTATGATTAGATCGGACTTTGCATACATATATGTGGCAGATAAAATTATCTGTATTAAAAAAAAAAAAAAAGAAAAAAAAGAGGAGCATTTGCAAGTCTGTTATTTTCACTTATAGCATAATTTTTAAAATTTTCTTTCTATTTTACAGGAGTGCATGTAAAGAAGAATGGTATTTCACCTGACAAAAGGAAAACTCTAATTCCTTTCTGCCCTCTAACTGAAAGTTTGATCAGTGAGAGGCACTTGTCATCCTTCCTCAGGAATCAGCAACAGAACAAGCTGATCAAGGATGCAACTAAATCTATTCAGTATTTGTCTGATTTAGCCTTTTCCCAACTTGCTTGCGCTTACCCATCTTTGAGGACAGATAAGAAATATCATAAGCCCCTATCAGAACAAGTTAGTGAATAATTTTGTATATCATTACATATTAGTACCGGCTTTCTGCAGGGAATTATCAGACAGGCACTCTGTTCCATATACATAAACACATGAAATAAGCTGCAGCATGTATCTCATTCCCCATACTGTATCACAACTTCATGGTAAAGCCACTGACAGTTTATTTGAAATCCTCTGCAGACATTTTCTCCGTTTTCCACCCAGTGATGTATTTTTATTTTTGTTCTTTTTTTTTTTTTTTTCCTTAACTGAAGAACCTGTGGCTATGAGAAATATTACTTTTATAACTGGGCATAATATTTTGTGATATATGCTCTTTTCCTTAGTATTTGTAAGAAACCAAAGCTGGTACTTGTAACTGATAATTCTTTACAGCAAAAAAAATTCTTTACAGCTATGGAAAGGTTTATTGATTTTTAACAGTAACTTTCACTAAGCAAAACCAGTCTTGTTTTCAAAAATCCTGGGGAGTTTCTAGACTTCACAAGCCTTCTGGAAGTCTCAGTTACCTCTATGGTCACTTATGTATGGCAGTGCAAATTGTCTCCTCGAGATGCATTCACAGAGCATCAATTGTTTCAGATTTTGTCAGGAACAAATTTTCGGATTTTTTGATCGGTGTCTTTTCCAAGTTCTGTCTTCAAATGGCTAACTTACAAAAATCTGAAGCTTTTCCTTCTGCAAACTCCATTTTCTTCTGTATATTTTTTCTAATTCTATTTCAGATGGAAGGTAATGATCATGACTTGGGAATGACATAAAAGTGTGACCTGCAGAAAAACATTATTCTCCATGTGAGATTTATGAAGAATATAATTAAGTGGACCATTAACAGCTGGTCCCTTCCTAGCATCTCAGAACTGAAAAGAGCTGACTCCAAATGTTTTTAACTTCTCACATTAATCAAATGTTCACAAAACTTTCTAATTAATTGTATACATTTGTTTTCAGTTTTTTGAGTGACCTTTCAAACACTGAGTTCTGCAAAAATTAAGAATGTCTATTCTTCCATGTTCTATGAAAAATGGAGACCATTTAATTAAATGAAGAATGACAACATTTAACCATTGTAAACAGTAACTGTATATGTATATGTAAGTGTAAATATAAATATAAACATAAACACACACACACATACACACACAGAGTTTCCAGTGTGTATTCTTCTTCCTAGTTCTTTGCTTGACATCCTAATTTAGAAATCAATAAACCCACTGTAGGTAACAAAAATCCATTATTTCTGTTAGAGCATCACCCTCCCTACCACTGGTATCCAAACGCATATTCATAAAAGTTATCCTTTTTGTTTTGAAATTAAAGGAACACAAACAGGCTTGACAGATGTATTTCAAAGAAGACCTGTTGTAGATATGAATTAAAATAGAAATAAAACCCTAAAATACTCTGTGGGTGTCTTCCATCTTAGCATGTTCTGTGATTCTCTGAAAATAATTTGGAGAGATAATAATAATAATAATAATAATAATAATAATAATAATAANGAGTTTTTAGTGCCTCTGGCAGGGAAGACTCCATGACCTCCCTGGGCAGCCTGTTGCAGTGCTCTGCCACCCTCAATGGAAAGAGAGTCTTCCTCATGTTGAGGTGAAATTTGTTGTGTTGTAGTTTATGGCCATTGCTGCTCGTCCCGTCACTGGGCACCATCCTCTTGACACCTGCCCTTGAGATATTCATAAGCATTAATGACATCCCCTCTCAGTCTTCTCTAGGCTGAACAGGCCCGGCTCCCACAGTGTCTCCTCATAAGATAGATGCCTCAGACCCCAAATCATCCTTGTGGCCCTCACTGGACCCTCTCCAGTAGCTCCTTTTCTTTCTTGCACTGAGGAGCTCAGAACAGGACAGAGGACACCAGATGTAACCTCAGGAGGTCTGAGTAGAGGGAGAGGATCACCTTCCATGACCTGCTGGCAACACTTCCCTATTTATGCCAGGATTCCAATTGCCCTCCTAGCCACAAGGGCACACTGCTGGCTCATGATCAACTTGTTATCCCNTGACCTCTGGTGATCTTTTGGTCCAAGCCACCTGCCAAGGCAGGATGACTTAAAGCAGGCTACACAGGAACACATTCAGGTGAGTTTTTAGTGCCTCTGGCAGGGAAGACTCCATGACCTCCCTGGGCAGCCTGTTGCAGTGCTCTGCCACCCTCAATGGAAAGAGAGTCTTCCTCATGTTGAGGTGAAATTTGTTGTGTTGTAGTTTATGGCCATTGCTGCTCGTCCCGTCACTGGGCACCATCCTCTTGACACCTGCCCTTGAGATATTCATAAGCATTAATGACATCCCCTCTCAGTCTTCTCTAGGCTGAACAGGCCCGGCTCCCACAGTGTCTCCTCATAAGATAGATGCCTCAGACCCCAAATCATCCTTGTGGCCCTCACTGGACCCTCTCCAGTAGCTCCTTTTCTTTCTTGCACTGAGGAGCTCAGAACAGGACAGAGGACACCAGATGTAACCTCAGTAGGTCTGAGTAGAGGGAGAGGATCACCTTCCATGACCTGCTGGCAACACTTCCCTATTTATGCCAGGATTCCAATTGCCCTCCTAGCCACAAGGGCACACTGCTGGCTCATGATCAACTTGTTATCCCCCAAGACTCCCAGGTCCTTTTCCACAGATCTGCTCTCCAGGAGGTCAGCCCCCAGCCTGTGCTGGTACTTGGGGTTATTCCTCCCCACATGCAGGACCCTGCACTTGCCCTTGTTGAACCTCATTAAGCTTCTCTCTGCCCAATTCTCCAGCCTATCAAGGTCCTGCTGAATATCAGCACAGCCTTCAGGTATATCAGTCACTCTGCCCCATTTAGAATCATCAGCAAACTTGTTGTATCCCTTCGTCCAGGTCATTGATAAACAGGTTGAGTAAGACTGGACCCAGTATTGATCCCTGGGAAATGCCACTGACTACAGGCCTCCATCTGGATTCTGTTCTGCTGATCACAAACCTCTGAGCTCTGCCATTCAGACAGTTCTTGATTCACCTCACTGTCCATTCATCTAACCCGTGTTTCCTGAGCTTACCTGCAAGGATTTTACGGGTGACACTGTCAAAAGCCTTGCCAAAGTCAAGGTAGACAACATCCACTGCTCTCCCCTCTTTGACCCATCCTGCCATGCGGTCATAGAAGACTCTAAATTTGCTCAAGCGTGATTGATGCTGATCTTCCATTTAAAATCTCCCTAATTTAGGCTTTCCTCCCTGTAGAGAACAGATTTCTTAACTTTGTCATGCATGCAGAAGATAACGCATGTTCTTGGAGGTGCTTTCCAGACTGTAACACTGGTATATCTACAGCAACCTGAAAGTGTGACTTATGAGCATTAGCAACATCCTCTAGGCAATCTCTCTTGAGATCTTTGAGGAAGAAGCTTAACAGTTCTGATTAAAGAGTCCCATCTACCACGTGTTCTTGGCAGGTGAGCTTGAAAAATGTGCTACAGAAAAGATAACATAAGGAATGATTTAAACTGGCCTACAGATCTAATCAATTTTTCTGTTACATATCAATATAGAGACTTTAGATCATTAGGTGTTTATATACAATTACCTCATTAGAACCATTCAGCATGGGTGTGAGAGGGTTTGCAATTAAATGCATGCAGTGCACATTTGATGAGCTTTATCACTGTGCATGCAAGTACCCATTACTTCATTTCCTGTGGTAGAAGCGGTTCATGTTTTGTCTCTTTTAATTCAGAAAGCTGCTTTCTAGCAATATTTTTATAATCTGTGCAGAAGAATTGAGAACTGGAACCTTTTAATTGTGACAAGATTTTGCACAGCAGGCCAGAATAGAGAATTTAAGCTTCAAAATCCACAAGGGGTTTGGAATTGCCCTGAATATTTCAGACTTTGTTCCATGGGGCGCGATGACACAAAAGCTTATATATAAAATCTCATCTTATGTAGCAATTTCAGCTCTTTAATCCTTGTTACTAGTACATTTCTGTAGCTCTCTTCAAGAAATTAATCATCTTCATAAGTTTAGACTGGAATTAGACCTTTCTACAGTCCACTGTAGCCCAAAACATTTACAGTTAATGAGCCTAATACTGGTGATACCAGTGTTTATCTTAACAGTATTTGTATGCTTTTAATGAGAGATTTTGCATGACTTTTTCACTGGTTTTAATGCTCCAGTAGTTTTCTATTTTCTTGCTGTTCAAATAAATTTGATCTCTTCTTCTGCTTCAGTAATATTACCCAAGTTATCATTTTTATTTGTAATTAATTTGTTTTAGGCTATTAATTTTACTTGCAGTCAAGTTGCTCTAACTGTAAAAAAAAATCTTATATTTATTTCACACATCTTAAAAACATCATTGCTCTTGGAGGAATTTAATTCCTTTTATTTGTGTGGCTTTTCCTTTTTTTCAAATAACTGGACAATAACTTCCTGTCCTGCATTTGCAATAAAATGGATTGTTTTCACTCTCAAATTACAGTGCATATGTATTTTGTAGAAGTGTTGATCTTTTTCAGCCTGGCAGAACAAGCAATCTGATTTTATTTGCAAAATTTTTTCAAGCTAAATGAGTCAATTTTCATGTTCTAGATCCTATAGAACTCAATATGGTCTTGATGACAAGGTAAGGCATGATAATAAAGTGATAGCTGCATGATAGTAAAGCAATATTAGTGAGATCAAGTCTTTTCTCCTGGCATCAACCCCATACACTTGCAGGTAACCGGTGCTCAGAGGGCTACTGCTGACTGTAGTTGCTGTAATCAGTTCTATATTTTTATGCTCTTTTTAGGTAAATAATTTTTAAAGAAACCTCAGTGTCTCCTGGTACTGGAAATTAAGTTATATCAAATGTTGGAGTTAGGAACACGGTGTGTTTTGTTCTGTTTTATAAATATGATTTAGGTGTCTTTACAGAAAAGTGTTGTCCTCTGTGGGATGATTCCTCATTGATTCTGATAAACCAAAAGATGTAACCGACAAAGGAAAAAAATAATCTTTTGGGATCAATGAAGGAATTCTACTTGGTAGTGCTGGCATCAATGGATTTTAAAAACTCAGCTTGTCAAAAAATTTATATTTTATAAAATTCTTAATATACGGCAAATTATAAACTTAAGACTTTTAGAATTACAAATGTAGGTGTGCTAACAGTAACATAACACAGAAATGTGTTCATAAGAAAGGACTCTCTGATAACTTGGTATATATTTTATCAGGAACTTCAAACTGGAACTAAATTGGTAAATTCATGTATTAAGGGCTGTCATTATTCACTAGATTTAAAAAAAACCCCATACTTTGTGAGATAAATTTCTTATCAAAACAAACAAACAGAAAAACCAACAAGGAAATATTCACATATTCCCTCTGAGGGATCTCATGAGACAAAATAATGGAAACATACATAAATGACTGAATAAAGTTTAACTTCTAACAAATACTGTCATTAGCTCTTAACAGCAATATCTATGAGGCTCTACATCAAAGTTTTTTAGATGGCTTCACTGCTTTAATAGATCATGAGACTGTAAGGAAGTAAGAAATTACTTCAGCGTTAACCAACACAGGAATTGGCACCTGGAATTTTCCACTACTATACAACAGTTCAGGATCACAAAATTTAATTTACCTAGATAAAGGAATTTTTTCCCTGTATTTGTACCTATTCATAGCTCTAAAAATAGCTCTTTTAGAGCCATTCATAGCTATTCATAGCTCTAAAAAAAATCTGCACAGTAGTTCCCAATTCAGCCATTAGAGAACAAGTCGCAGCATAAGAATAATCCTGATTTTTAAAAGTCTTCAGATACTATTCTTAAAAATCATGTTATGCAGATCAAGTCTGGCAAACAAGTTGATCAGAAAAGGCTAAAAACATCTATCAAACACTCTTTAGCATGTAAGCAAATGTTGAGATCAGATTTTAAAACTTAAGTTTAGTCTCCAGTTTTTGAAAATACTGCCTGAGATAGGGAAGGCTGGCAAAGAGATTGCCTTTATTAATATTGCCACTTCTGTCTTTTTAAAATGTTCCCTAGTGAACTTCTCTTATGCAACACGGTCAAAAAGAGAAACTTGGGAAAGATCACAAAGAAAATTGAGGAATTTAAACCTTCATAGATCAAAACTTGAAAGTAAGGTCTGCTGGAGGATTAATGAAGCAAATACACTGTGGTTTGTTCTATTTTTATCACAATAGATAATCAGAATCCTAAACATTAGAGCAAAATAGCCACATTTCAACAATCCATGAATGTCTACATCCTCTCTTCCCTCCTAAATGACGTATTTCCCTATTGAGATGACTGTTTAGTATACACAGCAGAAAAACTACAGACTGTAATTGTGAGGCTTTCTCATGTTTTTATTTCTGTTACCCTTCTTCTACCTTGTGTGGACAGGTTGTTTACATACGTGTTGTTCAAAAGCAAATCAGGTTGAGTAAGGTAACGTCAGTAAAAGAAGCAGATATGAAACCTGCTAATTATATCAAAGTTAAGAACTGTCAAATTGGTATTTGGAGGTTGCTTGGCAGTTTTTCTAAATATCTCCTAGGGCCACAGGGCATAAGAATACCTACATCAGTATGGTCATTCTTTTGACATTGATTTTCAAAACACGTGTCGACCAATTTGCACTGTATACTGTACAAATGTCAGTCAGAGGTAGAAAGATGGCCACAAGGGAGGACTGTTAAAATACAGCATAATATCAAAATCCCAGCTTTGGTGGAAAAAAAGTTCAGCAACAGAAGTTAGGATTCAAATAAAGATCAAGGGAATCATAATTAAAGGGGTAAATTTGACTCTTTCTCCTCCTTGCCTCAGCTCATACTACCCCCTTAAATTCTTTGAAATACAGATTTAGTGACAATATTGAACTAAGAACCACAATCAGCCTCCTAAGTTCTATCTCCTCCCTTACCCTTTTCTACTTATGGAAAGAATAAGTCCTTGTAAAACCACCAACTGGATCTTCCTGTGTTGTCAATCAGAGGGAAAAAGACAGTTCTGAGGAATTTGACCTCACAAAATATCAATATCTGGTTGCAGTAGGCAAACAAGATCAAGACCTTTAGAGATGTAGATTCGAATGCATTGCAATCTAAGATGCAATAAATTTTCTTTGTGGTTTGCAGATGTATATGAAGGTTAATTTTGTCAAAAACTGTAGCCCTTGATCAAGAATAAATTAAAAGCAGAGAATTATAAATTTATAGTGAAAGCAAACCAGAATTTTTTTTTTTTCAACCCATGCCATGTTGGTCTCTAGATAGAACTTTCAATTTTCTAGACCTGCACATTAATGAATTTTTGGCTCAAAGGCAACCAGGAATAACAAAACCCATAGTTCTCTTTGATTAATGTAGCTCCAGATACCCCGGCAGTCCCAAGGTTCAAGAAACAAAGCAGTAGTTTCCAGTCATGTAGTCATTGCCTTTCTAAAGTGTATAAATGAACGATTTCAAACATACACACACATACTATATGTAGTGCATAAAAAAGAATATGCAAATATTTTAAAACATTCTTTATGTCTTTCGAAGATGCAATACCAGCTATTCATAAATATTCATATATTTTAGTGTTTACATAAAATTATATAAATAAAGACGAGCATACAAATATAAATATGTATGTTTGTATACATAAATATAATTTGCATGTACTGGTAGGGCAATTCTGCTATCTGTATTTTTTTCATTTTTACAAATTTGGAATGATAATCATGAGTGGAAAGTTATCTATGATTGTACCGTCTATGTACTGTAGCATTTTAGTTTAATGAAGAGCGTAATATCATTGGTCCTTCTGCATTTCTTTTGATATAATAAGTTTTCTAAAGTTTCAGTGATGGAAGGAAGTAAATAGAGTTTTGACAGATATTGAATTTTTGGTCATTGCTTGCTGAGATCATTGTTTAACTCCATCTTTAGTCCTACAGTTTTGTGCCAATCTTGTAAGGGGAATGAAATAATAGTCTGTAGATTCCCATCTAAAGTTGCCTTCCAATACACACAGCATTCACTGAATGGCATCAAGAGTGGATTTGTGTTTAAATGTGGCAAACATTTGCAGTTTGGAGCAGACTGCATAGTAAACTGTTGGAATATACGATGCCTGAAGCCTTGGACAGAGCATTTATCAGTACAGTCTGACTACCCAAACTATTTCCATCTGTCCATAATATGACATCATAATGGGAATTCTGAACAGGAAAGGCAGCCCGGAGTCATTGCTAGAAGAGCTGTGAAGCCATCTGCCCCAAGGGCAGGTGGAAATTGAAGTCAGCTGCAGCTGAGGTTGCACAGAAGGGTAATATTCAGCCCTGCTGTTGTGGAATCACCTGGAGCTTTTTAATCCTCTGAAATAGCTGAGTACAGAAGCCATAGCTGCACAGACACCTTGCTGTTTGCAGTGAGACTTTAAGCTGGAGATTTGTGAATACCTAAAGGGTTCATAAGAATAGCTTTCTTTGAAGAACAGCAAATGCCATTCTCTTTTCAAAAACTATGTAGAAATACACTTCCTCCCCTCTTTATAGCTATTTAAAACTTTAAAATGCAGATGTTTATATATTTCTTTCAATCATTAAATCAATGCAATATATTGATGGAAATATTTTATGTTGGTTTACAAAGCAAGTCAAAGTTTATATATAATATATATACATATATGTAATTTTTACGTATATATAATCAAAATGTTGCCTATGTTCTGTATTACATGAATTATGCTCTGGTAATATTTTCCAAAGGAAGCCACATTAGAAAAGTCACCCCTTGCATATTTATCAGAGCCAGTTCTAAATTCTTATCTCAGTCTAATGCTAGTTGAAATCCATTAATTTAAGTTGATTTACGTTAGTGTAAGACTGGTAGAATATGAGCTAGAAAGAAAGAATCAGGTCAACACTTTTTAATCAGAATTTTAATATTCACACAGTCAGAGTGGTATGTAGGTTAACTTCATAACAGCTCCATAAAGTGAATTGATACACAGTACTGTATCATGCCAACATAGCATTTCAATCTATAATTTAAAACTTTTCCTTTGAAACTAGTTAAATACAGATTAAGAAAATGGATGGAAAGAGTCTCATCATCTATCAAGCAGATAAAACTATACATCAATGAACATGCGTAGGCATTCTTCTTTGTCATCTCCTGTGCTGTGTATGAGTAATACAATCTTGATTAGCTGAGAAACTTTTGTAGAGTTTTACATGCTTATATATTTAATATATTCCATGGTTTAACATAAACTGCTGCTTAATTATACTGATTCTATGCCATAAGAACCATCAACTGTTGATTTTTTCACAAAACAATTAATTGGTGCTATAATTCTTAAATGCTTGAAAATCATGTTTCTCCACTTCTCAGAAAGAAAACAAAGTATCATGCACTAGTTTTGGACATGATGTCGTGTAGGTGTTTGCAATATATTTTCAAACCACAAGGCTACTGCTAATGTTTTTTTAATGCTTTTCTTTATGTTCTGGAAAACAAAAGTTGTTCCAGATATTAGAATGTATCAAAACCTGCTTTTCTTTTTTCCTTTAAAATCAGAAATAGTGGAACACTCTGATCTGGTTTTGTTCAGTGATAGAACCATTCCAATGCAGAATCCATGTATGTGAGATTAAGTATTAACAGATTCTCTGTTAATTTATGCTGAGATGATTTCCCGGAACTGTGACAACAAATGGACTCTTAGGAGCATCGTCTTGGATGATATACTTCTCTTGTTCATGTCCCCTGCTCACGCCTGCATGCTCAGCTACTCCAAAGAAGTCACTCCATATCCAAAATGACTGTTCAAATTCAGTATACTATTCAGTATACTATATCAAATTCAGTATTTTCAAAGTGTTCGTTGCTACTCCTTTCACCATAACTGCCCTCTCACCCTGAAAAGACAGTTTTGGTTTGAATTCTGCTTTTTTTCTGACTCATCCCATATTTCAATGCTACATAACTATCATCTCCCTCTCTGTTCCCAGTGGGTTTAATACAGTATATCTCTCCATTTCATCACTCAGTAGCAGTGAGCATGTATGTGATAAATTAAACTGATGAGCCAAGAGGGGGAAAGAAGTCTGCTTATCTGACTATCATTTTCTTTTAAGTGGTGGAATAAAGCATTCCAAATTAAGAAAAATAATTTTCTGTGGCTTACCAGAAAATGCTGGCTCTGTCCTTGTGATAAATCTATGAGGAACAAAGTTTATGAGGTCTGCAACTAATTATTTTATCAACCTGCTTTTCCAGTGTGAGAAGTCTTCTAAGCAGGAGACTAGCTATCTATTTTGACTCTTTTTGCAGGTTTAGT
Source organism: Platysteira castanea (assembly GCA_013397175.1). NCBI lineage: Eukaryota > Metazoa > Chordata > Aves > Passeriformes > Platysteira > Platysteira castanea. The sequence continues at coordinate 100,985 of VYXC01001382.1, forward strand.
GGTGGACTTGGCAGTGCTGGCTTAGTGGTTGGAACTGATAATCTCAGAGGTCTTTTTCATCCTAAATCACTCTATGATTCTATAATCTGTAACTTTCATGTCATTTTCTTGGACAGTTTCTGGAGGGGTACACAGAAGAACCACTGTCATTGACAGCTATTATAACTATTATGTACCTCTTTATGTTTTCCTTTCAGATTGGAACCAGACTTTTTTTTTTTTCCTTTCAGATTGGAAAAATACTAATGTATTACGTATAAATTGTAAGATTTGGATACTGTGGGGTGATCTTCATGGGCGGCCTCTCTAGGAGGAGGTCAGGAACTGCCTCGCAAAGTGTCCTAGGTTACAGTGTAAGATGTGACNCTCTGTTCTGACTCTGTAAGTGGGGGTTATTTGTACTATTGCATTTTTTTTTTTCCTATTAAATTTTATTTCTGACTTGGAGTCTCTCACTGCCTTGCTTTCAAACTAGTACACACTAGTGTGTTCTAGTACACACAGGTGGTTCCAGATGGCTCCAAAATGGATCCACCACAGGACACAGCCAATCCCACCAGGAAAGATGGTGGTGCCTCTGATAGCATATTTAAGAAAACCCCAGTGAGGAAGGAGAAAAATGGTGAGAAACATCAGAAGGAACAAAGGCGCCAGAGGAGGAGGAGACCTCCATGGCAGAGTAGGAACACACCTGAAGTGACTCATGTCCACAGAGGAGTCATACTGAAGCACAGAAAAAAGGTGATAAGGAAAGGCAGCAGTGGGAAACTGCTAAGCTGAAGAGACCAAGTGCAACCTTGTGGCAATAACAGTGAGGAAAGAGAGGTATCTGAAGTTGAACCTGGCAAGGGGGAGGAAAGTGCCTAAATATTTTGGGTTTTCTTTTTGTTTTTTTTTTCCTACTACATGGATCAATAATTTAATATTTATATTAACTGGCAAATTAAATTACCGAAGTTCAGATTACTTTGCCCACGACAGCAGCTTCCAAGTGATCTCCGTGTCTTTGTTTTGACCCACAAATTTTCTCTCTCCCATTCCCCTGGTTTTCTTCCTCATTCTACTGCAGGTGGAGAAGTGAGCAGCCATGTGGGTGCCTGGCTGCTGGCTGGGGCCAACCCACCACAGTTAGATTGCCAAGTGGTTACCAAGACCCTTATAAGTGACCATCCACTTAGTCTTATCAAATTAAGGATTTCTGCCCGTTATGCACCATTTTGGTCATTTCTGGATGTTCTAGGATAAATGTAACACCGTGCCTGTACTTAGATATTTTTTATCTCAATGCAGCTTTAATTGTAGAATCATCAATAAAAGTTCCATAATTTTAACTTGAGGAGAAGGAGTTAAAACACAGACTGACTTGAAATTTGAGAATAAAATGGAAGAGAATTCAAGTTGGTGAAAGAAATAAAGTACAAGCTGTAGTCAATATTGCCATCAAATCATCAAAAACATCTGAAAAGACAAACAGCAGCAGGTGAGAAATACTTCTCTAATGAAACCCAAATGTCAAAAACATATGACATTTCATCACATTCTTTCAAAAAATCTGCTAGAAAGACCTGCAACACCAATCACCATCTGTTAAAGCATCTATGACATCAAAATTTGATAATGATTTTTCAATATAATCTTTGAAAAGCAACATGACCATTTTTGTATTTTAAACACGTTTAAATACTGTGCTGTTCTTTAATGTCTTTTATAGCTTTATATAGTAAAAATTGTTCTACTATTTTCTTGTCTTTTAAAAACCGGCCTAGCAAATATAAACTTCCACACTACTTTGCTGAGTCAAAGGCCATTTTTTGGTTGTTTTTTTTTGGAAGATATACATTGCCCTTTGAACGCTTATTTAAGAGAACACAAACATTAACATAAAACCAAAAAAATATTCAGTTGTGCCTTTATCCTTGAAATAGGTGTATTTGGCCAAAAAATAGAGCTGCAGTCCTACCTGTATTATGGCTTTTAAAATTAAATAGAAAACATAGCCCATGTCATTTATACAGGGAAAAGACTCTTTTTCCCAGGATAGATTAATTGCTTTTCCAACATCAGTTGCTACTTGACTGAATAAAGATATTTAATAAAGTTACAGTGTTAATTATAACAGAAAGTTTTAAGAGCCATTAGTTAATTTTCACATTTTTCTTTATAGAATTGATGTATTTTAGGGTCTTCAGTTTTTATTTTGATTTGCTTTGTTTTCAGTTGTGTAGAGCTTCAATCAGACTCTCTTCTCCAAATTTTTTAGGAAAAACTCAGAAAGTATTATTTATGATTCATGTCTTTTGAACACCAGGAAGAAGTTTCAATAGTCTCAATTTCTTTCCTGTGATTCTGTTTTTTCAGGCTCTACTTTTCTGTACACAAAATAGTCTTAATCATGCCACATTTACCTCTTAGATAGTTTACATTCATCCTGCTGTCCTTTGAAGAGGCTCAGTTGTTGATTTATGTTTTTCCTTTCCATTCTGCGCCACAATACCTTCTACTCTTGTGATTCTGACTGTAATAAAAGTAATCTTCAGCTTCACAATTTCACAAGTGAGTAGTAGGTTTTAGGGACCTTTTTTTTGAGGCTGACAAGGGAAGTAAATTTGTTGTAAAAGTTTCTTCTGCTCTACTACAAATAGCAAGAAATTCAGACTTCTCGACCTAGGAGTGCATTCCTTCCTAAGAAGAAATCCTACTCTTAGACCTCTGTGTAAAACACATTGAGTTCACTGCTCAGATGCACTTTGCCTAGCTAGCATTCCCTCTGTGTGAGTGTGCATATGCACAAAGGCCTGGCTCTTACTATAGGTGAACTGTGTCCCTGCCCGTGGGACCAAACACAGCTATAGTTTCACTACTCAGCTCAGACAGACTAAATGTTGGGTTGGCTGCCACTTTTGCTGCTTCTGAAGGCAGACCCTGCTTTAAGATGGTCCCAGCAGCTGCACAAATGGAAATAAGGAACAGCAAGTTCACCTCTGCTGAAATTTCTTTCTAGCACCATTTCCTTCACTCATATTAACCCTTCCCAAGAGCATCTTGTCTAGGGGGGAGGCTGGTCAAATCCACTCAGATAGCTTATTCTTGGTACAGTGAAATGCAAGCCCTGAGAGAATTCTGTGCAAATAAAAATACACAATAATTCAGTGATAATTCTGAGAGGAAACATTATGCTATTCTGGAAGCACTTGAAAGCAGAGCTCCCTACAATCATTCCTTTAGTTTAAAGTCATCATGGTACACTATATTCTGGCTGCTCTGCTTGTGTTGTTCTGGACCATGTGTCACACAAAGAAGATAAATTAGGTGAGTCTTATAGCATTTTTACATTTTTGACATTTCTCTTTAAGCATAATACTTTCTGTAAGAGTAAAAAGTACCAACAACAATGTTGTTCTGATCAACAACACTGAATGCATTACATTTACTTAGTACAAATGCTAGATAGGGGTACAGGTCACAGAATGCAGTTAAATATATTTCATATACATCAGTTGTTTCAAAAACAATATATACTATACACGTTCATGGACTCAAGGAGTACTACTGGGTTATTTAATGGCGTTGTATAATATACTACAATTAAAGATTGAAATAACTGAAATAACAGAAATAACTGAGAGGAAGAATTTAAGTCATATGGAATATTCTCTGATATTAATTCTTATTATTGTAATGTGATATTTAGTAATGACTGACCAAACCAGACAATTTAGAATAAAATAACCAATATAATTTTTTTCCTGGTGCAATAGTATCTTTCTAAGAATTCTATGAAAAGTGTTGAATTCTTCTAAAATTCACCATTTCTGTCCTAAAATGTATTCATTTAAAGGCAAGAAGACATGATAGCTGTTCTAGGCTCAGGCTGGATGTCTATATTCAGCATATGCTAGGAGCAGCAGCAGGAGTGATACACTGGCCAATGCCTTGAGATCCTCTGCTCAGAGAGCCCTGAGAAACCAGGATGAGCACTATGCATGTGGCAGCTTCTTGTGCAGCTTCATTCTTTACCTGCAAAACCTTAGCTTGGCTTGTGGGTTCAGAAAGAGGAAAATATCAGACATGGTATCTAAATGCAGTTCTGTGTTTTAACTGAGATATACTGATTTGGAATGCTGAATTTTCATATCACGTAACCTCAAAGCTTTGTGATGTGATTAATGCATCTTGACTTAATGTATGAAGGGAAAAAAAATCTGTGATGAATTGAAAAACTTGCTTTTGAAATTTGTTTCTGATTAGATGGTTTGGGTCTTAAATATTTAGAAGGCATTTTAATATGTTCTCAGATGGCATGAAATAGCCCAGTTCTACAGCAGAGGTCTCAGGTTAGAAGATTATTAGGACATTAAGACATTATCCTTTTTTCTTCCACAGCAGAGTATGATTATGCTCAAGGGAGTAATTGGCTGAGGTGGATAAAGCAGACCAATTTGATTTCTTCAGACAGCCTCTATTCTTCACATTGGCAGCCAAGTGCCCTCCCAGGGCACAAGAAGGAAACCTTTGCAAACTCTCTTCTGGATTCCTGACAAGTGCCTCCTCTGTTTGCTAAAGAAACCCCACGAGTAGTTTCTCTGCTGTCCTGTCCATGTATTTGTGTTATAGATTATACTGTGCTAATTGCAAATGTATGTGCTTCCTCAGCAGCCAGCCAGACAAACCTTGTCTTCTCAGCCATAAATTTCACATTTTAAATATAAAAGGAAAATAAACTTTTCCCCTCCAAAAAAAGCAGGGGTCATATTTGGCCTGCAGTTTACAATGCTTTTCTCTGATAAAATGATGGGAAGCCTGCCATTGAGACAAGTAATCTACAATTACATGTATATTATGAAAATAATATTTTGTATGTATATATAACATATTTAAGCACTGAGAAGATTTCTATTCATGGTCACAGTAAAGGCACCATCCTGGTGTCCTTGTCATCTTAATCACTGGTAGATCACAATGCAACTTGTTTTTCTAAATACTGTTTTTTATACTTCTGTTCTTAATTTTAGCCATAAAATCACAAGATATATATATAAAACACATATATAGCTCATCGTTACATTCATATTTTTAATACAAAAATTATTTTAAAATATAACATTTACTGCAAATATTTAATTCTGTGCTACACGCCACGCCCACTAGCATGCCAATCATTCCATTTTTTTACTTGTTCATACACTCTTTTTTATGCTATTCCCCTTAGGAAAACCTCTGTGGGTAGACAGGCTTTACTGCATAACAGTAGATAGGCTTTGCTCCATAACATGTATATCAATCCATAGAAGAAGCTCCAGAAGGCTGAGGAAGTGAATCTCAATGTTAAAGGTTGTTGTTGACAGTTGTTTCCATAGGTGAATTTAGTGAGGCAAAAAGGAAAAAAAACCCTCCTCTCCTCCTGATATGAAAAGGAGAATGAACAAGTGAGATTTAAAATATTTCAAAAATTCCAGATCTTTTAGTGCTCCAGAAGTGAATGCCAGTACCCTGAATCAAAACACAGAATGAATGCAAGCCAGTAAAGAAAAAAATGGTGCAAATATTTTTATTTTCTTTAAACTGAAACACGTTAAAACCATCTCTCATCATTTGGTAGAGACATGAGCAAATTCAGCCAATCTGAAATATATTCTTGTTATGCTATGTTTGGTTTACTTTTCTGAATGATCTTAGTGATGAGCCATATANTATTTATTTAAAATAAATAAAATATTATTAAATATTTTATAAATGTAAATATTCCTTGGCAGCAGCATGGTAACACAAAGGAACCTTGAGGAGTTTTGTCTCCCTCTTCATCCCATCCCAATTAAGACCATTAATAACTCATTTTATATAATTTCACACTAAACAAACTTTGTTCTACACCACATCCATCTATCTGCTGTACAGAAATAAAATCTCTCATTAAAAGTCCCTGTCACCTACATGGTCTGGGTGTGTTGTCTTACTACATAGGTAGGTGTTAAAAATCAGAGAATATACCTTCAGAATGGGCATAGGCTTCTATTCAATGCTCTAGCATATTTTGAATAGTTGAGTTTTGTCATTAATTTCCTGCATTTCACTCCATCTCCATGATAAAATGTAGAGATTTTGGAAATAATTATGGAAAATATGGTTTAGCTGTGTATTTACATTCATATTTTTAATACAAAAATTATTTTAAAATATAACATTTACTGCAAATATTTAATTCTGTGCTACACGCCACGCCCACTAGCATGCCAATCATTCCATTTTTTTACTTGTTCATACACTCTTTTTTATGCTATTCCCCTTAGGAAAACCTCTGTGGGTAGACAGGCTTTACTGCATAACAGTAGATAGGCTTTGCTCCATAACATGTATATCAATCCATAGAAGAAGCTCCAGAAGGCTGAGGAAGTGAATCTCAATGTTAAAGGTTGTTGTTGACAGTTGTTTCCATAGGTGAATTTAGTGAGGCAAAAAGGAAAAAAAACCCTCCTCTCCTCCTGATATGAAAAGGAGAATGAACAAGTGAGATTTAAAATATTTCAAAAATTCCAGATCTTTTAGTGCTCCAGAAGTGAATGCCAGTACCCTGAATCAAAACACAGAATGAATGCAAGCCAGTAAAGAAAAAAATGGTGCAAATATTTTTATTTTCTTTAAACTGAAACACGTTAAAACCATCTCTCATCATTTGGTAGAGACATGAGCAAATTCAGCCAATCTGAAATATATTCTTGTTATGCTATGTTTGGTTTACTTTTCTGAATGATCTTAGTGATGAGCCATATATATTAACAAATAACATATTCATGATTTTGTTCAATGCACAACATTATCAATATCCTTGTTTTTATGAAATATCAACTTCAGCATGTGTAAAAGTATCCCACTTAGATCTGTGCAGTGCCTCAGGAGTAGGAAGTTTTCTCACTGGTCTACTGATTTGCCAATTATTTCACCAGGCATATGAAATATCTGAATGCGCTTAATACGTGTTTCTAAAGAGCTGAGGATTGTCAAAATATCAGCACTATTTCCTTCTATTTTCAAGGCAAAGAAGTAGCACTGAAGGGGATTACTTGAATTTGAATAGACTTTAACAAAACCCAAGCAAATGTTTGAGCATAGATGTTGGTGCCCTGTCAATGGAGATAGTGACCTTTCAGACTACGGCTCAGTATTCCTGCAGTGCCCAGCATCACAAAACACATTTACAAGATGTTGAAAGGTTGACACTGGGGATGAGCTCGGGAGCTAGTGATAAGTTCTGCATAACCAAAGTTTCCTCCAGAGACTAAAACATAAATATTAAATATTTATTTAAAATAAATAAAATATTATTAAATATTTTATAAATGTAAATATTCCTTGGCAGCAGCATGGTAACACAAAGGAACCTTGAGGAGTTTTGTCTCCCTCTTCATCCCATCCCAATTAAGACCATTAATAACTCATTTTATATAATTTCACACTAAACAAACTTTGTTCTACACCACATCCATCTATCTGCTGTACAGAAATAAAATCTCTCATTAAAAGTCCCTGTCACCTACATGGTCTGGGTGTGTTGTCTTACTACATAGGTAGGTGTTAAAAATCAGAGAATATACCTTCAGAATGGGCATAGGCTTCTATTCAATGCTCTAGCATATTTTGAATAGTTGAGTTTTGTCATTAATTTCCTGCATTTCACTCCATCTCCATGATAAAATGTAGAGATTTTGGAAATAATTATGGAAAATATGGTTTAGCTGTGTATTTGTATAAATACATATGGACATATCTCTATTTCAGAAGACCCACATTTTACCTTCATCAGGACTGCTAGATGAAGTTTTCAATTTATATTCTTAGCTTAAGGAAGGTATTCCTATGACATATGGAGCTGGCAAATTCAATGAGAAATGGGAGGCAGAGAAAACATCCTAAATAACAAAGTAATAATTATGTTACCTCTGTATCATTTATATTGACACAGATAACTAACAACTGTATTTAATTTAAGACAACCCTTCAACTTTGAGAAATTTTTACTGTCAAATGGAAAGAATAAGTTTAAGATCAACATCAACACCCGATAAAATAAAAGATGATTCCTTAGCAGCCGTTAGAGCCATGTGCACACAGTGCAACAGTGTGTGATTTAAAAAAACACAACATGAATTAACCATCAGTAGAACGGCAAATGGAGGTTTCACAAGCCAGTGTTCTATATTCAGGATCCTTCTTCTCCCACCAACAAACATCAGTACTTGCAAACCCTTTGACAGAATTTGTTTTCATCTCATAGACTCAGAGTGGCTGGGGCCAGAAAGAACTTCTTGAGATCATGTGGTCCAACCCTCCTGCCTATGCAGAGTCCTCTCCAGCCAATTTCCCAGGACTATATCCAGATATCATTTGAATATCTTCAAGGAGGAGCCCTCCACAACCTCTCTGCAACTTGGGCAGTGCTTAGTCACCCTCACCCTGCTACAAAGGGGGAAACTATGATGATCTAGATGGCTGGCTCAGCCACAGGCCTTGAGGTTTTTTCAAGATATCCAAGCTCAGTTAGGCATCAAAGAGGTGGTCAAGACACAGAAGAGAATGGCTGAAAATTAATCTTTTGGAGATGTAAAATTAACTTTTTAAAAAGTCTTTAAATAGGTAGTGCCCTATATGTGGATACATTTTATTTTCCTTTCTTCCCACATTTTCACTGTTATAAATTTTCCAGGCTGAAAATTGAAAATTAATACCTACCTATTTCATTAAGCTAAGTATTGTTGTGGGAGTAGCAACATCCCTCCAGCTTTTCATCCTATGCATCTCTAGATCATGATCTACCCTAATTAGAATGTAGGGAAGACTGTTTTCTGTGGAGGTCTTTTGCAATGTCTAGGTAATTGATGTATTAAGCTACTTTCTTCTAAGGATAAACAATCTGAGCAAAACAGCAGTTCAGAAGATCTGGGACATATTTTTTTCTAATCAGCACTTTCTCCTGGTTCAGAGCTCACTGTAAAGCTGGAAATTAGCTTTATATTTGGAGAAGTATCTCTGACAATGTAAGGTAACGATCCTTGCAGACAGACAAACAGAGGAATGTTGTTTCATGGAGACAATATTTAAAAGATTAACGAAATTCAATGTACAAAATACATTTTTTTCCCCTAAAGCCAGGCTTAGGACATTTAATTTATTTCTTCTGCTTAGCTGTGTACTTAAAGAAGAACTACAAAGAACAACTCTAAGGAAATGGATAGGAAAAGACATAACCTGAAGATGATTCTTGCCTTGAGCAAGTAGTGCTATAATAATAGTTTCTTTAGCCCTTTGCATCCTCAGTTATTCAAAGCAAGGCACATCCAAGGTCTCATAAGGAAACATATTCAGACCATGAAAATAAACAACTGATGCTTTAGTGAGTCAATTCATATGATAACAGATCAATAGTTTGCATAAAGGCTGAACAACAGGCTGAAGTGACTGCCTGTAAAAGCAGAAAGAAACTCTGTTTATTGCTAGGGGAGCTAGGCACGGGAATGAGTACTGCTAATGAGCAGGAAGGAAGACTGAACTCATAAACTTTACAAATAGTGTCCCAGATCATGGTGGTAATACTGACTGCCATTGAAAAAAACATGCAACACATTGGCACAGCAAGAGAAAAAAATCCGTATTGCTGCCACTTATGCTGTACCTGTTGTGTGGGTAAATACAGCAAAGAGCTTCTGTTTTGCAAGGCTGCCAGTCTAGCAACTTTACTGAGCACTAAATTTCAAAGGAAAGAATAGCATTTTATTACTTCACTTATCTTCTCCCTGTGGCAGAAATTGTCGAAGAGTTACCCAGGGTTTCAGCTGCTCAGTTACTATTGACTTTAATGACAAAAGCATAGCTAAAACCCTATGCATCTCTATAAAAAACCTAATCCTATCTGCTTAGTTTACTGGAAAAAAACAAGTTGTTATTACTGTCAGTTCAGCACAGCAAATCTAACTGTTAAAGAGCAAACTGAATTGCACTTTGCCTTGCATATTATCAACAAAATTGTCAGCCAGATTTTGATTCCAGAGATTTTACTGCTAGTGATGATTAGTGTTGTGCATAGCTAAATGTCCAGGCAGCTTAGTTTGTTGTGGATGAGGCCCCAAAAGTTCAGAAGGTTCTCTGAACCTTTTCCAAATCCCATGTTTCAGCAAAACTGAGCTGGTATTCTTGTGAGCACTGTGCTCCCAGATATATTACAAGTTCACTAGCACTTCATACTACAGGTCATTTGGAAAACACTGTGAAAATTACTTTTATCAGAGTCATTCTGACTCAACTGTCAGTGTTATTTTCAACAAAGATTTGACAAGGTTCACAAGCATGGGTTTCATATTAAAACACATATATGTTATGTTTATTCATGAAAAATTAACTTTATGTGATCTGTAATACAAGCATTTACCTCAGAAAAGCTGTAGAGAGATTCCTCAGAAGGAGAAGGAACATATTCAGTTCATAGGAAGAGTGGGGGTAACAATGCAAAAGGACCTAATAACGTCTCTTTGTAAGCCCTCCCTACTAAAAAGAAGTAGCAATTCTGTTGGATGACTAGAAGGTTATAAAGGACATCTTTGCAGTCCTCATTAGATTTTTTTTTTTGATTTAGTAAAAGGTCCTTTACCTATATTTCATCCTTCTAACCCATGAAGGTGGTTTTCTGGAAGTTCAGTACTAAAGCAGTAACTGAATTTCTTCTACCAACAGTGCTCTGTGGAAATAGCACTGGCTTGACAGCTTTCTTGCTGGTACCTCACATGTCGCTGAAAGCAAAACAAAATTCAAAAACCAAACCAAAACAAAACAAAAGCACTTTGAAAGAGTTTGTCTGAATATGTTAAATATCAAATTATTTATACATATACCTTTCATAAAGGTGTGATGGGAAAACTAGTATTGAACCAATTTTACCAACACAGCTTTCAATCCAGATCAAAAATTAAGAATAATAAGTTATATAGGCAGCTAATTTCTCTGTCTCATTTTTAAATTTGTAGTTCTTGCTTTTTTATATTGCTACTAGATAGTGTAACAGAATTTCTGGAACAGCAGAACTATCTTAAAAAATCAACCTTAAAGATCAGACTGCACTTTAAACCTGTGTCTGCCATGAGACTTGTAATGCCTAACAAGGAAATAAAGAGCTGGCAATACAGCAACAGCATCTAAAAGAAATTAGAATTGTCACCTAAACATTTGTGCTTGATTTTATGATGTTATATTGTGTGTGTTTGTGTGCAGTAAGGGCAGAGAGATTGTTTGAAAAAAGTTACACACACAAAAAGCCCCAGTTCTTTTTTCTTTCTAAGATCTCATAATTATGAAAGAGAAAATATGACAAAGAAGAGATTGATAGGGAAAGAGAAAGGAAAGAACTACGTGCTCAAAAACATTGATATGCACTGTTACATGCACATCCTGACAGTTATTTGCTTTTATTTTAATTAGAATTTTTTTGTAAAATATTCTGTCATCAGAAGAGATGCAAATCATGCGTGTTCTCAGAAGACAAGAGGGAAGCCCAGAAAGGAAGGCCAGGGCAAACAGAGTGCACTAAGACACGTCTCTGATGTGGAAGGCTGGATGAGGTTGCCTTTAGGAAGAAGGCAGCAAGATAAGGGGACAGCAGCATATTCCTGGGCCTGAGAGTGGCGTCAGCAGGGTGACTCACACGAAATAACACAGAGAAGTACCTCACTTACTGTTTCTTTAACACATGCTTTCTTTTTTTCTGGAGTTCATTCAAATCCCTATTTTTTTTTAAGGCTTTTCTATGCCTAAAATAGATCCACTCTGAGACAGAATTTCCATAGGTTTTTTTTTAGGGTGTGCAGCAGTGGAGATATGAAATCAGGCATCAGGCAAGATTGTACCCTGAGGATGTGACAAAAAGAAAGTTTGTGTCCTCATTCTTTCTACAGCTCTTGCAATCAGGTTTGAAGAGGATCCCTGATAATACACCCAGGATGTACAGTGGGCTGCAATACGTCTTATAAGTGAGCAGATTCTGAGGAAATTTCTTTCTGCTTTTCCATGGGCTCCAAAGCGAATGGCAGCCTCTTATTGTCTTTGCTCAAGTGACATCATTCATCCCTCAGAAACAATGTTTGTCCATATTTATCCCTTAGCTACTAGCAATTCACATCATAGCTGTCTTTGTATATTAATTATGTCAGTTTCCAACAAAGAAATCTGGCCTTTCCTTTCTTCTGTAAAAGTAAATAAATTCATAGATAGCACTTGGAAAATGTTGTGCAAAGATGGACTTGAAGTTAACTGAGGATGGAGTCCTTGAAAAGCAGGTGTGTAACATAACATAGCTTATCAAAATCTATTTCTTGAGCTAGAGTTGATTTAATGAGTATGCATTTCAGCAGCCATTACACGTTGGAAAAGTTTCCAATAATTAAGGATATCTGGCAATGGAAAGAAAATGAACAGATGATAATGGTTCTGCAGCAGACTTCAGCAGCTTGTTCTTTCAGCATGCATTGGGTGAGACAGCAGAGGCAAAAGTTTCTAAGAGGCAATCACCTAAATTTTAATACTCTGCCTCTGCCTTCTTTTTCAGGTGGTTGTTTGTTCTTTTTTATGGTGGAGCAGGGGAAAAGCAGGAAGACTCTTCATAACATCAGAGTAAATGCATTTTGTATCATGTCTGGGCATACTAGCTCCACTGTCAATAAAGTATTTTCATGATATAACCTTCCATTTTAATTAATTTAAATCTTGGCTGTTAAAAGTTTGTTTTAGAATGGAAAAGGAATTGCAAAAAGACACATTCAAGGTCTGCAATCATAGTGTTTACCGTATTTGTTTTGAAGCTAAGATATTCACTCACCCTTAAATTTCTCTCTTGATGCAGCCTATGAAAAAATGATGCCTTTTAACCTCAGAAACTGCATCTGGACATGGCTGTCTATTCCATCCTGCTGTCAATCAAAATGAGTCCAAAGAAACCCCAGAGTTATACTTGCATACAGCAAAAGTATTGAATGATCTGATCTTTTTAAAACACTATAGCGTGCCCAATCTAAATATCAAAGAAGTCTCTGCCTAGTTTCAGTGGGAATTTCTAAGATGTTAATCTGGGAATATTGCTTTGTTCTTGAGTAAGAAAGCTTTGAATTACTTATGCAGGTCATTTAAAAAGTGACAAGAGAACTTCGCAATTGCAAAGCATCATTATGTGTTAGAATATACTACCTATGATACTGAAATATTTTCGATTTAGAAATTCTAGAGTTTTTCACTTTTTAATCAAGTCTTCTTTTATTTGCAACAATTTGTAAAGACAGGAATTTTAGTAAATTTGAGACCCCCTGCACAAAACTCAGAAAAGGAAAACATATTTTCTGTTCTTTATTATGTCATAGTCCTAAAGTCCACCCTCATGAGACACAAAAGGGATAACAAATGAACAATGAAACTCAATTTCTGAAAAGGATAAATCTTCCCAAGCACAGCAGAGATTCAGTATCCAGTTTAAAGTACTTTTTCCATCTAAAGTTAGACACAGAACTAAATCACTTCCACTTGGTCATCTGTAGACACATTAATGAGACACAATTTTCATATTTTAGAGAAGAGAAAAACAAATATTTGGGAGATTTCCTGTTGCCGCGTTCCACTTCGGGGAATTGCAAGGAGTTCTTTTAAAAATGGTCGGGATGGTCGGGAACAGAATGAAGCCAAACGAGGCCAACCTTGCATCTGAGAACTGTTTACTGATAATGAAAATGAGAAGGAAAAGGATTTGCCCGAACTAAAGACAGCTAGAAGAGACAGAAAGGAAGAAAGGAAAATGGAAAAGGACTGGGGGAGAGGAGAGAGAGAGAGGGAGAGGGGACAGAGAGGAAAAGAAGGCGTTTCCACCAGCAAGTCAGGGCAGTGCTGTCAGTGCCCAGGCGGTGGAGGGGGTGTGTGCACGCTGCCTGCCTGGGGATGGGCTGGGTCTTAGCAAGCCTGCGTGGCCCCCGGAGGGACACAGTTCCACAGGTGAGACTCCCGTGGCGATGGCACTGGTCATGCAGTGAGTGGGCACTCAGGAGGACCAAGACCCTGGACAGGGTCATGGCGACCGGCTGGGTCGGGGCTTCAGGGCGGTCAGAGACAGCTGAATTGGTGCAGCAGGGTTGGAAGCAGGCAGATCAGGCAAGGACCCGGGGCGAAGTGGGAAGGGGTTGATCAGGGGCACAGGATGGCAGGATGAGTGTGAGGGTGAACCAGCGACGGCAGGAGAGCCAGAAGGCAGGCTGGGCCAGGGCAGAGGAGGGAGCGAGCAGGCCAGCAAATGAGCAGTAACGAGAGCAAGCAACCACGTAGTTGGTTTTTATATCCCCTGGCCCCTCCCAAAGCCTGACCGCTAACAGGGAACCATTGGTCCAGTCCAAGGTTTCTTTGCCGTCCATTGGTAGACACCTCTTCATGACCTGATTGCAGACGCTCCTCCACAGTGTATCCTACTGACTGCCTCATGGGAGGTGTTGCCAGGTGAAGTCCCCCCAGAGACAAGGGTTCTTCTAGTTGCCTCCTGCGCCCCTCCTCCACATGCCTCTGACAACCATTGTTGAGGCATAACAAACACTGAATTGGCTCCCCACAGCTGTTTTAAATACAACTATCATAGTTTGCTTGAAGGCATTGCCTTTGAAATAAACAAACTGTTGAGTTGTGTAAAGGAGAAGTTATGAAAAGTGAGGTATAGATACCTTAATTTTGGCCTCATGAATTTTACCTTTTGGTAATCTCACTACCTATATGGTAAACTATAATGATTCTGAAGAAGGATTTAGTTTTGGTGAAGTTGAATGTTGGAATTATACATGACAGATTTTCTCACTGGCTTAACTGAACCTTAATAAGTAGTAAAAGTATCGAAGTTCTGTTTTCTGTTTCAAGGAAATGAGGATACATAGTCGAAAATCATGCGTCAAGTGATTCAGTGTGGCAATATAGGAATTTTCTGTTTAATTGCTATCTATTTATATAAGCACTAAGTATTAGGTAGATGAGTACACATAAAGTCTTATGTGTACATAAGTATTGGGGTTTAGTTGGTAATTTCAAGTTAAATCTTGCAGTTTTCTCTGGAGCTATTTTATGTATGAGTTCCAAAAGAATTCATTGTCTGTGAAATTTTTCTTAAAGCCACAGTTTGTGGCTTGAACAGAAAAGAAAAAAAGACCAAAAAAAAATAAAAGGACCAATCCAACCAATGCTTTGTGCACTGTAGCTATTCATCCTTCAGCAGTCTGAAGAATTGTCTGAGCCAGGTTTCCATCAGAATGTACTTCTTTTCAGTGTCAGTAAACACAGACAAGCATTCATACTGCAACTGGGCATTGCAAAGCCCTTCACAAGGTACAGGTGGTAGAGTTCATGACAATTTGTAATGGCAGATCAGAAGACAAACTTCCAAATTTCTTTTACTGCCATAGTAGGCACATAAACAGTAGAAACAAAACTCTAAGTTTATACAGTAGAAAGAATGTAGGATAATATTTTGTTAAGTTGGTAACATTCCATGAAATATGAATGTTCTTTGCTGTATGGGGCTGAATGATTTTAATGTTCAGTGTTCTACAGTTAGGTTTTATCATAGCTTTTTATGTTTTATAATACATGTAGCTTGCTACAGTTTTAGATGATAATTCAACTTGGAAGGGACCCCAGGATCTCCAGTCCTTGTTCAAAGCAGGATTAGCTATGACATCAAGTGAGGCTATGCTGGGGTTGAAACCAGGTTATTCAGGGCTTTGCCCAATGTGATCTTGAAAATCTCCCAAGGATGAAGACTCCACAGCCTCCCTGGCCTGCCTGTGACAATACATTACTGTTCATTGGTGAAAAAGTTTCCTCTGATACTAAATCTGAAACTCTATTCTTACAATTTATGAGTTTTTCCTTTTGTCTTCCAACAGTGTAGCTCTGTGAAGAGACTGGCTCCTTCTCCTCGGAGGTACCGGGAATAAAACAATGAAACTGTAAGTTTTATTGCAACAAAAATGCTGTAAAGGGCATTTAAAGCCACTTTGCTGAACAAACCCCAGTTCTTCAGTGTCTCCTCCCATGACGAATGTTTCACATCCTATCCATCATGGAGGCCTTCCACTGAGCTCTGTGCATGGTAATTAAGTACTCCGTGAATTGCTTATGTTCAGTAATAGAAAGAAAAAATTGACTGATGTACATGCAGAATTCCCATGCATTGCCTTTGGGGGAAAAAATCCACCCAATTACAGTTTTACAAAGGCCTATACTGAGGATATAAAGGGTGATATTTACAGATATGTTAGTTCTTGTCTGTATTCCAAGAAAAATAGAATCAACCAATATTGGCTTCAGAAGTGGTATGACATGAATTTTCACTTATTCTGCCTTTTTGTCTTGTTAGAGATACGCCTTTTAAAAAAATTTGAATAGAAATACCATGGTGAGTTTCTTTTGAGCAACGGACCTTTTTGATTTACCAAATCCCATTCTACTATAATCAGATTATGTCAGACAGAAGGTCACACACACAAAAAAATGCCTTTCATCCTTGTTTTCTCCTAAAAGTATTATGACAAAACATTGGCTAAGAAGACTAGATAAAGCTTCTTTTTTTTTTTTTTTTTCACAGTATCTGACAATCCATTTGGGAGAGTTAAGATATACCTGACCTATCTACACAATCTCTTTAACTTCACTGGATTTATGACTTTGGCTGTTGCTTTTTTACCAGGCCTTCATGTTAATATAATTGTTTGGATGGCAGTAAGAGTCTTACATTAGCTTATGCCACAAAGAGTTTGCTGCTGAGTCTTATTTGTCAAAACTTAGTCTTCTCATGGGATTCATTTTTCCTCTTTGTAAGACTGTCCCTATTAAACTTCTGACTGGGCTTGCTTGATTAGGGTATTTCAAATCTTTTTCACTGGACACCGAGTATACCCATAACAATAACATATTTTCTACTTCATGGTCATCTCTAAATAGGAAAAAGTATATTTTATGCTATGTCATAAATAAAATTTCAATCTCTAATGCCAGTTTTCCATTCTGTTCAGTCTTTAGCCATACCAATATGAGCTATATTTTATCTATCTGCCACTTAATTTGTGTATCTCACTACCTTGTAATTAACACATTAAGAACATACTTTTATTTCAGGACAGATGACTTTGTACCTTGGATATACTTGGATGAATAATTACAGAAGTTTGACCCTGACATTCAGAAGAAGGCTCAGATATCAGAGGAAGCGATGGTTTTCTTGTATTTAAAGAGTTCAAGTAATCAATGAACACACAAATGCACTTCCAAAATAAAGTCCTTTAACATGAGAGTCACCTTACCTGTCTTTCTGCAGTGACTGTAAAGCAGCCTGAGGAAAAGCAGACTGGTAAGAAAAAACACAGGACTTAAAATCCTTTCTCACCTTAAAATCAGTGAAAATCATTTAATCAAATTCAGTGCAAGTAGTGAAAAGAAAACTGTTTCTTCATACCCAAGTGGTGTTCTAGAAAGGCCTGCTTGAGAATTACTAGAGGAGTTCCAAACTGCTTGAAAAGCTTTCAGCAAACATTGTAGTTCTGACTGCAGAGGAGCTCATTTTTTCTTTCAGATTTCAAAGACAAATGCTCTCTGAAAACAGAGACACCACTCTGCTCAGAGATTAGTGATAGAATTAAATGGCAAAATGGAAATTGCTCCTTATCTCTTTAGAAAATAATTACATAAAAATCCAAATTTGAAGGGGATATTCACATGGAAATAATGATTTAAATAAGTAAAATTAACAGGAGCTGATCCATATTTTAGAATGAAAGGATTGACATGAATAAGGCAAAGGTGTGTTTCTGTTAATTATTCTCATTTTTAAATGAACAGTTAAATTCATCCCAAAAGATTATGGCTGAATTCTCATTTACATTAAGTCCTCTTTAAACCTCTTCACAAGTGCATAAGGACTTTGAAATGCACATAACTGTAATTGATGCCAGAACAACTTAAAAGTGGCCTTACTGCAGTTGAGAATAAGGCCCTTAATTTGGAATATTTCAGATGTGTTAAAACTTAACTTGACTTAAAGTACTAGAATATTTTCATATTTGAAGTGGCTTTTTTATAAGAATATAGTTCAAAGGCAGATTTAATTTTTTAAAAACCTAAATGTGAAGTGATTAGTTTGCAATATCCACTAATCTCTTTTGGTAATTTCTCTCAATGTTTATAAGGATTTTTACTATGCTGCATAAAGCCTAATGTTCCTTATGTACATTTACAACATTCAATGCAATTGCTCTGAAAGAGTCACTATGGCTTATTATAAACAGAACAACTCCCTTGGCTCTTAGATAGAATCACTCTAAATTTAGAAAGTCAGCTTTCGAATTTCAAACATTAAAACAAGTTTGTAACATGCCTAGGGATGCTTATGAAATTCTTACAACCTTAGTTTAGTATGTCTCCATCAGATAGTAATTCACTAATGTTTTCACTTAGCACCAGTTTAGGAACAGGACTGCATTGCTGTGAAATAATTTAATCCAAATTCAGCACCAAACTGGATGGGGCAGTCACAAAACAGATGTCGGTCCTCATGACTCGAATTGGCAAGACCAACATGATAAACGCTTTCCTTGGATTCTGGATCTCCTCAGTGCAGGCTTTAGTGTGGTAGCTTTAGAGGCATTGTGCATTTACACCCTGACGCTTTGCCTTGAGGAATGTGATAACTGGCTGGATACGTAGCACTCCTTTCACTGAAAGGACACTGCTGTCTTTCTTCCCTTCTGTGTGGTAACACAATGGTTAGAACATTTGCCCAAGAAAATAGGAATGGGTCCATTTTGTCAGCCCAAGAGACCTTTCTATTCATATGAAAGAAGTCTAACCATCAGGTTATAGGCTAGATCATGTACAAGTTCTATTTGAGCTTGGCTGCTGTCCAGATATGAATGCAGGAGCAAAAATAAGACAAGAATAAGAAGGAAAAATCCTTCCCTAGTAGAGGCAGAAGATGGACTATGCAGACTCAATAACTGTTTCTGTTTCAGTAGTCTGGCCTATTTTAAGCTTGTTGGAAGGAATTTTATAGTTAAGACTTCCAAGCAGATAAAGGAATTTTCTTCTGTGTTACCTTAGAGTAATTTTGTATCCCTTATCCACTCTAAATTTCACTTGGTAGTGCCTATATCTTTTTGGGGCTTGCCCTCACTTTTTGCAAATTTCAGGGAAGTTTCCATGATTTAAGATACTTTTTGAAGAGACCAAGGGTATACAAGAGTGTTTATTCTTCCTTACAAGAGTTTAAATTTTTGAGATTTCTGAACATGAGAAGATGGAGAGTAACTTTATTGACATAGCAAAAGATGTTTGATCTAAATGAAATATTTTAGAGCTTCAGCTGATATAAGAAGTCTAGATCAGTAGACACTTTGGTAAACTCAGATACTAGGTACTCATCCAATTTCCAGTATAAGCAGAAGCTGATCAAAAATGGTTCATATTCTACTTGGCAGCCATACAAACAAGCATGGTCTAATCACTGCATCTTTTATACCACACCTCTTTGTATGGGAGAACAGAAGATAGCATCACACATTTTTCTCAAAAAGGTCACTTGTGCTGGGATCACTTCTGACAGGTACAATGGTAAACATCCCTGGTTGTTTCTCATGGTTCTCATGGGTCAATCAGAAGTGAACTTTGTTAAAGCAGTAGTAATTAAACTTCACATGGAAATGAATATACTATTTTCATTCACTAGTGCGTGCTTTAGGACTTTAAGCATCGATTCCCTTTTCCAGAAAGTAAGAATTTTTATTATTGTCAATCAACTTGGACTTCATAGATATCCAGTTTTGTGTCCCAGTGCATCACAGTAATAAAAATATCTCAATTAAATTTTTTCAGCGTTGTAAATAAGTATAAGCCCCCTTGATAAAAAGAAATTAATAGATTTTGTTCTGTTCATCAGGCTTTAGGCCCTTTTGTTTTCATTTACTGTCACTTAAACACAAAACTAGGAACTCAATTTTTCTACCACATAATCTAGGGTTCACTTTGACAGCCTGCACCAGATAACGACAGAAGAATCTGTAACCCAGATTCTGAGATTGTGAGTTTAGGAAACAGTTAGGACTCTAGACTTTAGGACCTCACAGTTTGGTAAATTGATGGTCAGGTTTCCCTGGGAGACCATAAGGAGGAGCAGAGTTGCTTTGCATGCCTGCTGGATTGCAAAAAAAAACCCCAAAAAATCAACAACCAGTAATTTTTAGCACTCAGGAACAAAGTATCCCATTCTACAAAAAGATAAGACATTTTGGAAGAGGCTAAGCAAAAAAATTCCTAAAGAACTAAATTTCAAAGACAGCATGCATTAAGTGTAATCAAGGACAGGCAATGAAATAGAAAGGCAAAAGCATTCCTTAGTTGTTCGGGTGTGAACACAAAAAAGCCAAGGTATTTTCATTAGTGGCTGGTGATAAAACAAAAAGCAACAGTTACATGTTAGGGCTTGGGATCTTCAGATTGACCTTAGGAAAACATCTCCATTATAAAGTTAGAACAGTAGAGAAATAAATTATCCGTAGAGGTCCTTCCAAGACTCCACTAGACAAAGCAACAACTGACCCAATCTAGTATTGGATATAGTCCTAATTCAAGCAGGGGGATGCCTAGATGACTGTTAAATGTCCTTCCAGCAAATATTTGTATGACTCTGAAAATGTGTGTGCATAGAAACCTGTTTGAAGACTTTCAGAATCAAAATTAGTCACAGTAGCATGAGCAGAACAATGGTGTACAATCTCTTTTTACCCTTTGCCATGTGCAAGGTCATCTTCCTTTTCACTGCTTGCTCTCTCTTACATCCTTTCACTGATTCTTTTTTTTTTTCATCACATCTAGTTCATCTACTTGCTCTTACCTTTCACACTTTTCAAAGATTACTGTTGTGGCTACACCTACCTATTTGTTCTCTGACTCTAATGAGTTGCTCTTTGACGTTTCCACTCCATCAGTGATAGTAGCCTAAACTATTCACTTGACAGTTTCTGCCACAGGAGTCTTAGCACTTTTACAAATAGAGTGCACTCCTTGAATTAGTGCATAAAGCCATTAACCTCTTGTCTTTCAATTCCCATCTTGAGACCCATAGGATTTGGAAATGGCCAACTGATAATGGCAAGGCAAAAGGCCAGTGGGGACTGCTGATACCTATTTTTAATGTTTACAATGATGTAGAATGATCAGGTTAAAAAATACCATCATAGGTAACCTTTATTAAAACTATTATAATCTAATTATGGATCCTGTCCTCACCTTCTGTCTCACTACAGATTTGCTGTCTACTTACATATTTTCTTATCTTTCAAGCTCTGCATTCTAGGCAGCACACTTTTAATGGCCTTTGTAGAATCTCATAGAATATCCTGAGTTGGAAGGAACCCAGAAGGATCATCCAAGTCCAACTCCTGACACACAACTTCCCAATAAGATCCATATCCTTTTTAATCTCAGTTAAACTGATAAGTAGAATAAGCCTAAGAGTCACTATTAGTGTTTAAAAAACTGTTGTGTTTAAACAGTCTTGTTTCAGAAATTAAGAATCATTCCAGTAACTGTGGACATAATTTAAAAATGATTATCATGATTCAACAAAGAAGTTGAAATATCTAGATGCTTTTTATGGAGAGAAATCCATTGTTATTCAGAAAAAAAGGCCCTCTGTGGTGACAAAGTATTCCAAAGGACCCACAGGTTACCATAAACTGTAAAGGGAAGGAAGATAAAACACAGTATAAATCAGATTGAATAGTTATATAAAACCCAAATCTGCATAAATGCAGTAAGCCTGGATAAAATATGCACAACATACTGGACTCGTTTTTTGAGGTTGAACTCATTACCAGTCTTAGATGACAGGAAGATAAGAAAGGACCTGCACATTTGTCAGTAAAGATGTAAGTCGGATTGTAACTTGGCTATCTGCTCTGAACAGCAGGAGTTCAAGGGAACAGTACCCCGGGAGAGCAGAGAAAAAGTTGTGGCTTGGAGGTCACAGACCTTCCTGGATTTCTTTTTGCTCTGGTGGAGGTATAAGTAACTTCATTCTTCCACATAATTCAGCCTATGCCTCTTAGAGCATATATTCAGTTGCACACAATATTTTTGCCTCCTGAACCTCCTGCTACCTGCTGATGTACCTACATATAGAAAAATTGGGTGCAAAGTCCTTTTTGACTCCTCTGAGGAAAGCCACATTTCTTTTGAATAAAAGAGTTTATTTCCCATAAAATATATATAGTCCACACTATGAAAGTTTAAGAATACAGTGATTGTTTGTGAAAAACACATACTGGTAATGTTGAGAAACCCTTTGGTTTTAGTTCTTGCTAAAGTTTTACAGATTGTGAGAGCATAGAGAAAAGTTCAGGCAAAATATGTTCTTACCTACATACAGCCTAGTCTGATCGTTTGCTAATGAGTGCAATTAATGTGTGGCTTTGCGAGATTTATGGTGGCAGAAGAGAAATTTCTCAGGGTTTGGTATTGTATACACATATCATTTAATGTAATGAGTCTTCCTCCTCAAACTCTCCCTACACATTTTGAAATGTACAACTCAGAGTTCTAAGAGGAAAAAAAAAAGTAACAAAAAGAATAACAAAACCAGAAGAGTATAATTTACAGAATAAAAACTAATTAACACAATAAAATTTCCAAAGCCATGAAAGATTCTCTTTTGATCATTCCAAAATTATGGGAAGAATCTACTAGCTACAGTTTCAATCATCTAATGTCCTCAAGACCCATATTAACATGCTGAATGTTATTAAGACAGATGTCTGTAGCTGTGTAAATTCTCTGTGATGAAAAAGTATCTGAATAAGCAGGAAATTAGTCCTGAAATATTGTGAAATCCTGCACTGTTAATATACCCTGAGGAGGATGTTACAGCTGAGGTTTAGATGTACTTATATAAAACTCCTTATCTTGAAGCTAATGAAGAGATACTGACAGTTTTGCTGCAGTGTGAAGTGTTCTAATGACTACAGATTAGTCATTTTCTGAAGCAGCATTCCCCAGTGGTTCCCCACCCCAAAAATCATAACCCAAAACAAGCAATAGAATGTCTTTGATAATTAAAAAACCCCAAACAAACAAAACCAAAACAAAACCACAACAACAAGGAAAAACCAAAATAAACCCCCAGCCTCTCACATCTTTATGTCAGGAAAGCTGGAAGCATTTATAGTTACATTTTCCACAAGAAAGAAAGCCAGAGATGACAGTGGATTTAGTGAAGCAGTCAGTTAATTGTTATGGTGAGGGTTTTAATTTTCTTTTCTATGTAAATCACAATTGAGGAAAGCATCTGCCACCTCTGATATTTCCTGTACAGTAAATTTAAATGGATTAATCACCCTGCTTGTTCTGAAGTTCTGAGTAATGACAGGCACTTGCCAATGGTCTGTGGAGACCCTGGCTCATTGGTTTTTAGCTGTCTTGGGGGAATTGGTGAGGCTGTGGAAAGATTTAAAGAGAAATTTAAAAAATAAATCACACTCAATCCTTTTTTTCCCCACCCATTTCTACACCCTATTATCAGAAACTGATTAAAATATTTTCTAGGAGACCAAGTAGGTTTGCTAGCAGACAATTGGGATAAGACTGTACTTGATCTCAGCCAAATCAGGATTCTTATGTTGACTTTGCACAGGAACATTTTTTTTTCCAGAAAAAAAACCAGTCCAACAGAATTCCTTAATTCCTTAATGACTGATATAAAATGTCTCAGTCAATACCCATTTTTCCAAATAATTTTATGTGATTTTTGTGTTCTATCCATTCCCATTCTTGAGTTCATGGAAATTTAGCAGCTCCCAGAGCCCGTGTGAACCGCTCACAGACAACTGTCTTGCCTTGTCAGATGGTACCTTTCACTTTCTTTGAAATTCCTTTAAATCCCATAAAAAAAGACAGACTGAGGTGTTCAAAAGATGGAAGGGGGTTGGTAAGCCAGCTTTCAGAGTCTGCCAGTGCTCATTTTACAGGTAAATGTAGTTGCCATGGGGTCTTGCACAACTTTAACAGTGAGAGAAGATGATACAAGAAAAAAATTTCCTTTTTAAGGAACATGCTGCACTGCTTAAGGGAAGCTCCTGATCCACAGAGAGGAAATGAGAAATTGGGAACTAGAAAACATGGTACGGTTGACTTGTAAGAAAATCTTTGCTTTTCTAAAGACAGTATATCAGGCTCTTGTGCTTCTGATTTTTTTTCATCATTTTTAGAAAATGTCTTTGTGATCCTCATATTCCTATTTTTAATTTCTTTTCTTTTTTAAAATTGATTTTTGCATTTCACTGCCTTAAAATTTATTTCAGATATGATTTAAAATTCTCCATTAATTATTTTATTTAAAAAACCAAAACAAATACCAGAAAAACTGCTGTTCTATCAACAGTCATTTTCTAATATTTCTGTGTGGTTCTTAAAGTGAGGAGATTTTTTTTCTGTGCCTGAGCTAAAATTAATCACAGTGAAGGCCAATAAATCATTAAAAAACAAATGCTGCCAAAACTCGTCAGACTTGCAGAACTCAAATGATGAGAAGATAAATAGTTATTTTGGTGAGATTAGTTGTATGTTGCATTAATTGTTTGTATGAAAGAGAGAAAAAATCTGCAAGGTGAGGTCACAAATCTATGGCTGAAATATCTTCTGCTGTCATTTTCTAACTGAATCATTGATTTAAGTGATGCCTTAGGTTTTAATTTTTATATTTTTCAAATCCTGTACTGCCTAGTGTGTAGCTCTGAAGTTTTGTGTGGCCTGTTAGCTGCTGTTCTTTCATGCTAGTTAGACATAACAAGTCATTCTAGGTTTACTCTCAAAAGACACCTAGATTGTCCCAGGCCCCAAAATATGCAAACTAAGGCTTCTGAAGAAGAGGTCAAACTTGGGGTTTACTCTTAGCCATGTTCAGATGAATGAGGGATGCTTCAGAGGAAGGACAGCGAACTGCTTCATTTTCTTGTCCCAGTGTCAACAGAGATGTGCAGCTTCTTATTCAGGTTGGAAGTACAGCTAAATATATATATATAGTTATTTGAACACAAGGTTTATAACATACAATATGGATTGAAGGGTATAAATTACGTTGATTTTTCTGCTGGCTGCTGGGTTTGTCAGTACATGAATAAAACAAAGAACAACAGTCTCCATGGCAGTAGTGTGTTATTTAATCCAGACAACATAAAGACTGGCTGATCAGACTATGATCGTGTTTCTAAACTATAACAAAACCTTCTTTTTTTATTTCTTCTCAGAAATCTTTTTCAAAAAAATGTTGTAAAAATATACTCTTTACTGTCAGTATTATATTTGGTCTAACCAGCCCTTTCCTTTCAGCGGTGGACAAGCAATGGCATTTTCTTTTCAGAAAGTATTTTGAAGTGGGATATAAATGAGAAGATATAGTCGATTAGTCAAAGGAATGGTTTCACATGTAATCAATGCAGTAAGTGAATTTGGGCTATTCTTTACAGTTGGTTTTGAGTATGATTGTTTGCCTATCTTCCAGCTCACATGTCTTTCTGGACAGGTTTATGATATACACCTACGTAAACCACTGATAAGACAAAAATACTTGCTAGTAATGAATTCTGAATTATCTCAGGCAGACACAGAATTTCATCCTGGTTTTGTCAGCCAGGCTCCAGTAGTTCATGACTGCCACACCACATACCAATGAACCTGTCACGTGAGTAGGGATAGGTCTGAGTTCTCAGCAGCCCATTTCACCTCTTCCCCCCACCCTCACCCCCAGATCTGTGCAGAAAGAAGGATCCCTCCAGACCTGAGGTAGAATGAGCATCAACAGACAAACAGCTGATAATCTTTCAAGGGAATGGCTGGTGGTGCTAAAGGAGAGCTTGAGCCAGGTATCCTGGGTTGTGCTCTCTCTTGTATATAATATAAATAAGTTTATTCTAATATGTATATTACCTGTGATAATTCTAGGTTAGAAATAACTAAATATATGAAAGTTATTTGTGAATTTTTCACCAAGAAAGTTGGAGAGAGAAGCTGGGAGTTTAAAGCCATATAGCTCAGTCTGATTTTACTGAGATAAAAAGAGCAATGGGGAACAATATAAGATTCCACTGACATAGGACAAGGATTTGGGAAAGCTACAAGTAACATTATTAAGACAATTTAACCTAAATTTTCTCTTGTTAAGTAGATTACAAAAGAATAAAAGACAGCTACAATAGTTTTGTAAGGAAAAGGTCAAAGGAGTAGGGATGAAAACTAAAGGAGTTGAAAAGAGAGGAAACCAAAGCTAAAGAATCTGTGACTAGTCTCCTGGTTGTGTATTTCCTTTCAACGCACAGCTGTAGAAATGTAAAAGCTTTAAGGCTTCATATCAAACTAGGTTTAATTTTGCTCCTGTTTTTCAGGCTGTGAGGAGAAGAGGCTGCTGTCCAGGCTTGACTCAGACCCTTGGCAAGGTCTGACTGACAGGGTAATGGAATCTGTGGGATAATAGGACACATCACAGTTCCTACACACCCACTGTCCTAAAGGGCTGACAGATGGTGCTCACTGTTTCTGCCCATCATTGGTGGTCACCAGATGAGGTGTCCAGCATCTTTGACGTCTCTCTGTTTCTCCTGCTTGTCTCAGATAGAAGCATCCAGAAAGGGAGCTCCTAAGCAGAAGGTATCTATTACTTTTGCTATGCTAGTGAGCATGGCACTTCTTCTTGCTCTATTTCTAAGCTTCTCATGTGTCTAATAAGTTTAGGAACCATCTAACCCTTTCTCTCTGGACTTTTTCGTCTTTGAGTGCCTTATATTCTCTTGTTCTGCATTTAACACAATGTATCTCTGATTTTGATGCTCCCAATCCTTCTGTTGTAGAAATAAATAATAATAATTACAACAATTTTTTCTCCGAGAAATTACTCTTTTAAAAGTAAAATATGTGTTCATTTCAAAGAGTTTCTTATCATACAAATACTGCACCTGTTTTCAGCTAAGAGCAGGATCACAAATGCTATGATTCAGGGAGCAGAGCAGAGACTCAGGAATTTAATAAAATGTGTTGATTGCTTTATGAAGAAGTTGCAAGCTTATGAATCCTTAACACTGTGCAATTAGCAACTACCAGTGAAAACACACCCTCCTCAGGACATCAGCAAATCCATGAATTTCAATAAAGTTACAACTAAACCAATTAACAAGTGAACACAAAATCAATTATTGTGAAACAGGTTAGAACAAAACAATGACAAATGCTAGTTTTAAAGCAAGAACAGAAAAAAATCCCAATGTATTAGCATTTCAAACATAAGTATTAACAGGCTACATGTATTAAAACATATAAGAATGATAGGTCCTATACAAAGATTTACATCTGCATAAAAACGCATCTTAAGATATGGCATTTAAAACAAACCCCACAAATTATTCTACCCCTATACATTTGAAGATGACTTCTCTTTTACCTTCTTAGGTATTAAGAAAGACCTCAAATTTGTGGGTTAAATCAAAGAAATACTAATTAGACAAAGAAAAAATGTTCCTTTATCTTGTAAGTCTTTTAATTTTAGCTTTACATAACAGCAACCGAACTTACAATCAGAGGAAGCCAGTCATAAGAACATATGATGTACTGCAGAGATCATAATTCTTCCTTAAAGTATAGCACACAGAAGATTCCTGGCTTTTTAATTTTTATAATGAGGGGTTTCAGAGCAATGTCCCATGCACACAGCCTCTGGACATCTGAGTATTCGATGTCACTACCTCAACATAAATACAGTCTTGCTCTTAAGAATGATGTCAGAGGACTCATTGTTCATGGCCATTGTTCGTGGTCAAGCTGCTGAGACTTCACAGATAGGAGTCCTCAGATTCCTGCTATTTGGGAAGCTAATGGAGAGAGTCAGAGACTCATGGCTTTGTAACAGATTGCTCCTGTTGATTATGTTTCTAAGGCTAGATGGCAGCATTGTCAACTCTCATGATTTTTATCAAAAGTTTCCTAATATTTGGTGTTTTCCTTAAAATGCCAGCTGTCAGAATACCAAGTTTCCCTGAAAAACTCAACATTTCTTTAAAACTGTATTTTCAATTGTCTGGTGGTCAGAAACATGGCTAGAGATCAAAAAAGAGGGATGATAAAACTGGAGGGGGCAAGTGGAATCTAAGGATCATTTTATGCAACTGACAAATAATAGCATAATTTAAATCACTAAATAAATCACCTACAACATTGAAAAAAATGCTAGTGATAACAAAAGAATCCTCCAGTTCTCCTGTCAGAAATGAGAGGCAAAACCCAGTGCAGGTGGAGAAAAGCATCTCCCTCTTTTGTTCTCGGGATTAATGGCTATTTTTGGGCTGTCAGCTAAAGACAGTTATCTTATACTTCCAAAGAGCTTTATCAACTTATCTGTTCTTATCCTTTTTCCACTTTTCCCTATTGTCATTTTATATAAGATACTCAAGTCAGGGATCATCTATTTTTATATCACTGCCAAATGCCGAATACAACTCCAATGTGAAATAAATAAATAATTACAGTATTAATAACATCAAGTATTCATTAAAAACACTATCACAAAAACCTTCCAGGAATACATTCTTTTATACTTGTTATCAGTTATGAAATATTCATTTGTTGTTGATCCTGTATACAGCAGTTAATTTGGCAGTAATTATGTGAAGAAAGTTACTAAAAATACATACTGCTTAAATACTTATGCTGCTCCCAAGCTCAGGATTGAATTATGAGATATCCCCTACTTAATATATTTTAGCTTCCAGTTGAATATCTCATTTAGATCGCATTACCCATATTTTTCAATTTCTTTAAATGGCATTAACCTTTCTTGTACCCAGATTAAAATTTCTTCACTTACCTCAAATACATGAAACTCATTACATGGTTAAAATAATTCATGGTATAATTTACTGATATAAACTCTAAGCAGGATTGTTCAGTCCTGCTTAAATTTACTGTAGAAGGAAAAATTCTGCCCAATTTTATAGTGGAGTTCTAATTATTCTATATTTTCTTTGAATCTGTTTGGGAGTATTATCAAACACAGTGGATTTTTGCTACATTTTCACATTCAACATTGAATTGCAGATTGTGTATTTCCTCTTTGGCACAGCGACTCTAGTTTTCAGTCTTCAGCTTGTAGACACCTAAGAACTCTTGCAAGCAAAGTGTGGATTCTTGTATAATTTAAACCTATTATGTACTAATTTTCCTAAATTCCTGTCTCAGAGGGCCATGGATTAAGCATTTAGGCACTGATTTTTAGAAGTATTAATGACAATGACTTCTCTTTATAAAAAAATAAATTAAATTGGCCATTCTATGTAAATTAGTGCAAACACTTACTACAGCTGCTATTCTTTAAAAATATATTGGGTAAGTTTTCTATATTGAATATGGAAAACCAAGGGATTTGAAAATTTCAAGGAATTGATGCTAATTTTTTTCAGAAACTCTATTTTCCATTAAATATAAATGAATACATAAACCAATATAATATGCATATTTAAGTATATGAAAGTTGTTTTTAATATGATACAATTTTGCTGATCGATTTAGATTTTCTGCCAGGCAAATTTAAATGGCAGATTTAATTTCAAGATGCTCTGACCAAAAGCAGAATAGTTCATTTTCTTAAATTAAATTTACTTTGCTGTTTCAAATCAACTGACAAACAAATAAGCTGTATTACCCTACCAGAACATCAGATTATGGACAGTGCTCTTATAGACCAAACTCTGATATGGGTAATAAATTCATATAGTGAAGTTTGAATATTCCCCTGATTAAGTTTTTTGGCATACTGTGCAAGGCACAGAATTCTGAATGAATGTCGTGAATTCTGGGAAATATTAGAACAATGCATATATTTTAGGTGTTGATTTTCATAAGAAAGTACCTCTTTTCATAATGCAGCTAAGGGTCAGTAATAATGATACGATATATCTAAATTGCACAACTGATTCATAAACTCACATATAAAGACAAGTGTAAACTGAAAATTGTGTTCAATTATCTGGTTTATTGGAATAGTAAAGGAAGAACCACTTGGTTTAATTTTAATGTGCATAAAAGCAGATATGAATAGTATTCGACTTTTTCACCCAACATATTCAGCTAGTTTAAAATATAAATATAGGATATATTAAAGAAGAAAAAAAGAAATATAGGAATGTGAAAATCTAAAAATAAGTCTTTCACTTGATCTTATGATTCTCTGCTAAACTTGAGTTTGTTTGTTCAAACTGTTTACCTGATTTATTTTTTTTTTAAGGGAAAAAAAAGTGTGGGTCAGTGAAATAAAAATGTTCTGAGCCAGGTTCCTCTCCATCCTCTGATAGAATGCTGGAAATAGTCCTAGAAATGTCAGATTCATGTAAATACACTACCTAAAGATTTCCAGCTATAGCATGCTAAAATAATGTTGAGGTTACTTTGGATGCATCCAGCATGGAAAAGGCAGATGTCTCCCTTACTGTAGTATTCTTTCCCTTCAGAGTAGCAAGCACTGACCACGTACATCTTGCAGTTGAAGATATATACCTCCACAATTAAATTGAGATGGATTTTAGACATTTTCATCTCCTACCTCAAATACCCCTCTGTCGAGCCAGACACTAATTATCAGCCACGCTGATATGCACAAGGGACCAGCAAGGTCAGCTGCACTACAGGATTCAGGGAGCTGGGAGTGAGAAGCTGGGGATGGCAGCACAGCTGAAAGCACTTGCAGTTAGAAGTGACCATATAAGAAAGAAATCATTAGCACTTGTATTGGGTTGGTATGGCTAGATTTTGATAGTGAGATGGCTACAGGGGTAGCTTCTGTAAGAAGCTGCTAGAAGCTTCCACTACATCCCATACAGTCAATGCCAGCTGGCTCCAGGACCCACTACAGGCAAAGGCTCAGCCCGTTGGCAACAGTGGGAGAACCTCTGGGATAACATATTTAGAAAGGAAACCAATTTATTATACAGAAGAAAATTGTGGCCAGAAAAGAGTGAGAATACATCAGAACAACAACTCTGCCAACACCAAGGGCAGGGAAGGAGGAGAGGGACGAGGTGCTCCAGACACTCCCCTGCAGCCCGTGGTGCAGACCATGGTGAGGCAGCCGTGCCCCTGCCTTTTTATGGAGGTCCACAGAGGTCCATCTGCAGCCTGTGCAGGTCACCAGAGGAGGTGGATGCCTGAAGAAGGCTTCCTGGTAGGACCTGTGGACTGTGGAAAGAGGAGCCCAGAGCATCAGGTTTGTGGGCAGGACTGCTGATCCTGTCGAGGGGACATGCAGGAGCACCCTCTTCCTGAAGGACTGAACCCTGTGGAAGAGACACACTGAAGCAGGTTATGAAGAGCTGTAGCCCAGTGGAAAGGACTCACACTGGAGAACATGGATGGCTGTCTCCTCTGGGAAGACCCCCATGCTGGAGAAAGGGAAGGAGAAAGTAGCAGCAGAAAAAAAATTGCAATGAACTGATTTTAACTCCTGTTCCTACCTCCCTGCACTGCAGGGGGTGAAGAGAAGATGAGGGATGAAACTAAGTTAAGGAAGGAGGAAGACATGGAGGGAAGGTGGTGTTAAGATTTGGGCTTATTTCTCATTATGACTGCTTTTATTGCTAACTAATCAATTAATTTCCCAAAGCTGGGTCTGTTTTGCCTATTATGGTAATTGGCGACTGATCTCTCCCTGTCTTACCTCAACCAATGAACCTTTTGTTGTATTTTCTTTCCCCTGTCCAGCTGAGGAGGGGAGTGATAGAGTGGCTTGGTGAGCACCTGGCACGCAGCCAGGGTCAACACACCTTGCAATTTTAACCATCTCAGTACAACCACTATGCCTTTATAAAAATCTTCACCAAACCTCCATAGAGCTATCATAAGTTTGTGCGGTTCCCTAGAAGGGTGTTTGCTTAGAGGATGTCATTCATCATAAAACTGAATAGACTACTCTTTGAGGATAAGTGAAATGAATCAATTTTATGCTTCCCAACACAACAGGACAACCTAAAGGAGAGACAAATAATTTTCTTCCTTGGAAGTGGAATGTAATGAGGCTGTGTTGTTAAATTCAGGTAGTCCACTGCACTGCCTGTGATTTTGATTGCTCTTGAGACAAAGTGTTATCATAGGCTTATGAGAGATGAAAGGAAGAAAAGGGTATGGAGCCTGAATATCAGCAGTAACTGCCTAATAGCCAGAACATTAAAAGGTTTCAGGTTTTTATTTTAAACATTAAACCAATGGACTAATTAAGCAGCACATAGAGATTGCTCAAGGGTTTCAGTTTCACTGCATGTGTCACTTAGGCACCGTAGGACAAAACAATTCAGAGTATACTGCAGGGAACAGCTTAGCATTAGAAGAAGAGAATGATTTTGTAACCTAACTCTTATGGCTCCCTCATACGCTGATTTCCTTGTGCCAGTGGCAACTTGCCCAAGTAAAAAGGGTGAAACAACCATGGGATTTGGTCTCATTTCCTCTGTAGTCGTCATTTTCTGATCTAGTGTGAGTCATCACAATCTCTCTCAATAACTATTGCTCTTTGTATACCCACAGGAAAGACATATTAAGACACTTATTTTTAACTATATTCTTAAGTCATGGTAAGCCAGTGATTTAATTTCATGCTTCTTTCTCCCCCTCCCCTAATTTCTATTGAGCTCAGTTTCTATTTTCTATCTATATTTTAAAATGCCTGATTGCTTGTTTGAAGCCGAAGTGACGTGTTTGAACAATGGAGTCTGGCTTCCTTTCTTCCTCCAAATTTCATTAAAAGGAGGAAAAAAAATAGATGCTGCACTTGATAAAAATCATATTTTGTTCGCCTGGAACAGACAGGAGATTGCTCCAATTTTTATGAGGTTGAATCATGACCTATAACTGCTCACAAATGAAGGTAAATAAGCAAACACTGGATTGATCTTAGAAGACCTAGAAATTTTGAGGGCAATCTACTGCCTGATAATAAATTTGCTACCAGTTTGTAGTCACACAGAGACCAAAAGCCATTTACTATTTGTTTAAAAAACATATTTATAATTTAGGCTATTGATTTCTATGGTCACAACATTCAGCTGATTAAAAAAATAGATAAACTTAAACCATAGCTTTAGGCATGAAGCACTGCCTGAAAAAATTGCATCATCTTCTAAGGGTATCTAGGTTATCAAATGAGAACAATTTAATATGCACTAAAAAAAAACTTTCTCCTAAGAAGTGAAAAAACCCCAAAAAAACTTACTGAGTTGTTGCTAAAACTCATTTGTAGTTTTCCTTTTCATTTCTGATAAACCTTTCCTACTTCTATTGACTACTTGAGTGACATCTCTGAAAGCAAGTTTTTGACTTTAATTTCACTGATGCTGAAGATGTGATACTGAACCTTATTTTGGAGCTTCTCATTGCTACATTGGCACATCTGCTGGGGTGTTTCCTTTAAGAGGAGACTTTTCCTCTGTGAAAAGAAATGTTCTTTCCTTCTAATAAGATTCATCATTTTTCCCACACAAACCATATCATTCTAATAACTTGATCATAGGACATGAAATGAATTTGAAACCTCTTGAAATTTTGCTCAGATGGCAAGCCCTTTCATGAGCAGACAAAGGTTCACTTTAAATATCAATATAATCTATATTTTTAGAACATTTGTTATAAAAATTCCATTTTCCGAACCACATGTCCAGCTGTTTCTCATCTGGTTGGATTCAAATCTCTGAATGCACATATTTCTGCAGAAGAAAATAGGCATATATGACAAGAGAAGGAAATAGCCTTACTGCTTTTACAAAATTGTGTCAGTATGGCTTTGAACTTGTGGGCCATTTGAACTTGATGGCTTCCCCCTTTGTGGGCCCCCCCCCCTCCCCTGGGAAGATGGGACTCTGCAGGGAGGAGCATGCCCTGGGCACACAGGGTTCTCTCTGCTGATGCTAATGTACCCAAGTCCTGTTCCTCTATTGGCCATTCCAAATGTTCCCTCTGCCCCAAGGATCCTTTACTTTACGTTGGAGTTTTCCCATGAGCCTTGTCTTTGCTCCCAGGCTGGGATGCATGCAGGCCAGAAATAAACATCTTTGAAAATCTATGCAAAGACTCTTCCCTATTCTTTCCCACTGGCACAACTGTCTTTGGGAAGGTTGCATCGGACTGCAACAAGTGGTGGAGAACATGGGCAGCCTAGCGATCACCCCTGGAGACAGTTCAACGTCTCAGTGGAGCCACTCTAAGAGAAAAACAGCCAAGATTCTGAAGATCCCCAGGAATTCAGTGAGTAGATCAAAATTCCCTGGGTCTCTCTTCTTGCCTTTGTTTTGCTGTTCCCTCTCAGACTGTGGAAAGAGTCGTGGCTATGGAGGAAATAACTGAGCCACAAAGCAAAGTTTACCTCCAAGTTGAAGAAGCCCTTGTTTACAAAAAACTTTGGTTTTAATTGGGAGGAATTGAAATATTTAGTTGACTGGTTGTTAAGGAATATTCTTTATGTTTCTCAGGACTTAATTTTGACAAAAGATTTTTGGGAGAAAGTTTGGATAGAGTTAAAAAAGGTGTACCAGTGGAAAAATTTTCCCATGCATATTTTATGGCTATTATAGCTGTTGAAGATTATTAGGTATGTCCGAGAAATATTAACCCCCCCGTTGGAAACCCCTTCTCCAAGTTGTCCTGTTCTTACCCACGTGGCAGAAGATGGCTGCCACCGTGAGACCACGCGGTAATCCCAAGACGGTGTGAGTGTTCCCACAGTCTCCCTCTCTGCCCCTTGCCGCGGTGGCGGAGGTGCTGGCACTGGGTGCCCCAGCCCCCTTGGCAGCCCGCATCCTGCCGCGGACTCCGCCTCTATCTCAGAGCCCTCTGCTGCACAGCCACGGACGAGCCCGCAGCATCGCGGGCCCCATAGGTCACGCACTGCAGCGAGGCAGCCCCCAAGGGCAAACAAAAACGGGCTGGAGCGTGAGTTTGCCCCTGCCATGGCCCCGGCGGAAAAAAGTGGCTGTTGCCATGGCACTGCTAAAGGCGGTGCGAGGCAGCACCGAGCCCAGGCAGGAACCGAAGCAGGGCCGTTCGCAAAGCACAGGGTGGTGGCAGCTCAGGGGTGTTGGGGGCAGCAGAGCAGCATCCACCCAAGACCAGCATGAACACCACAGCCACAGAGGAAAAATCATTGCCACTAAGGTTTTGGGAGCTGTAAAATGGTTCAATATAAAACATCATTATGGCTTCATCTCCTGAAATGACACCAAAAAGGATGTGTTTATTCATCAAACTGCGATTAAAAAGAATAACCCCAAGAAGTACCTCCGCAGCGTAGGAGATGGGGAAATTGTAGAATTTGATATAATGCAAGGAACAAAAAGCCCCCAGGCAGCCAATGTTACAGGACCTGGTGGAATCCCAGTGAAAGGCAGCAAATATGCACCAAACCACAATCATTCCAGACGACATCCACGTTGTAAAGGCCGCCCACGCCAGCAGCCGTCTAACCACAACAACAACCTGGAAATGAAAACAGCGCAGAACATCAGACAGCCGTGCCACAACCAGAAGCTGGCCCCTGCGATCACAACACCTCACAAAAGGCTAAGTCACACACCTTTGTGTGCTCACCACCAACCCCTGCAACCTCCCTTCCTCCATCCTACTTTTCCCTTTTATCCTGTACCAGATATAAACCCCTTCTTGAGTTTGTCCAAATCCTATTATCCCCAGTTTATGTTTCCACAAATTCCTACCCCGTTTTTTCCCCCATGGTTTCCCTCCCAAAACCATGCTTTTCCATACCCTTACCATGTAACTACAAACCCATTTCCCCAAAGTCCCTTTTCAATACAGAGTGGAGGATAAAAAGGGGAGAAAAGGAAAAGAAAACCCCCTGAAAAAATCCTCCCTTTTCTTTTAAGAATTAACTATCTTTGTTAGGAGTCCCAACAGGCATTACCTCACACAGGCTCTATCACAACTGAACACACTGCTAACACCAGCAAAAANATGCATGCGGGCCAGAAATAAACATCTTTGAAAATCTATGCAAAGACTCTTTCCTATTCTTTCCCACTGGCACAACTGTCTTTGGGAAGGTTGCATCACACTGCAACATGAAATTTCATCACATTTTCCAAAATGATAAGAAGATGCTCACATTTCAGTGATCTACATAATATCACTTCTTACTTTAGTAGCTCCTAATAGTTCCTCTGCACACAGCAGCTCGAATTTCCTGATGGCTTCAGGGACATATTTTTGACCATTATTGCAAGGGCTTGATTCACTCAAGACCCTAATAAGCACTGAGGTTTTACAATGAAGAATGGCATTATCAAGCAAGTTGAAGAAGAGCTGAAGCCAATTTGGTTCAGTCTTACATTACTCCAAAAAACCCAGGCGCCCGGAGCAGATCTAATTTGTAATTTCCAAATTATATGTAAATTTACCAACCAAAAGAGATCCAACCACACAGGGCATAGAAAGAATGATTGAACCAGGTAAAAAAAAAGTTTCCTACCATACTTCCAGGCTGTGGAGATGTAACAAGAGGGTAGAAAGCTGGTTCTATTTCTGCTATAAACATGTGTCATGTCAGAAAGAAAGAGAACATTCAGTGGAGTCTATGGGGGTGTTTTGCATTTCCATTAGACAAGTGATAACCATATGGTGTAATCTGAAAATGAGAAGCCCTGAAAGCATGCTTGCTTAATTTTTAAACCATGGCTTTACACTGAAATAAATGTTATTAGCTAAAATAATTCTAAATATGGAGGGTTTTTTTTTTTCCTGTGGATTTAACTGCAATAAATACTTTCTATACAAATGGTTTGTAGGGAATAGCTGTCTGTTTGTTTATTTGTTTTTCTCCACTGGCAGTGTAAGTATAGAGAGAGGAATTTTTCCTCACTTGCAATCATTTTCTTTTATCATTAGTAAAGATTCTGCCTTGGGTCTTTCAAAATAATTCTGACAAAGCAGTGGTGGCCAGAATAGTGAACAGCTTGCTCTTATTTTCTGTGCTATTCTAGTTCCACATTACAATGGGAAATATTAGAGATTGCTTCTTTGTTCAAATTTAAATCTAGCTCCTTCAAATTGAATTTGGCCTAGAAAGAAAAGACATGTGTTAGTCACATCTGGCCTGGTTTCAAAACATAAAATTGAGTTTTGGATCAATTAGTACCTGATATGTATATCATTTATATGGTTAACCAAAGGGAAGAAACATTACTAAACAATTTGCTGTTATTAAAACTACTAATTGTTTATAAATCATACAGATGGAAAAAGAACACTGGGGATCCTGAAACTAAGAAACTGTGGACCTAAATATACATATCCTTATATCTCAAGCAGGTCAGGAGTCACCCTACACTTGATTTTTCCCATTGGAATGAATATTATGGAAATGAAATGCGAGGTGGGTCTTTCCCTTATGCAGGTGCAGCCTAAAGAAAGAATGGAGCTCTGTGCAGCATAGAGAATTTTTTGAAAAGTCCCTCAAGATACCTTAATTCCTTTCATGTCCTTAACCCTCCATCAGTATAGGGCTAGGGATTATTGAAAGTTTCTGAAGAGTGTTAAGAGAGAGTCAAATATTAACAATAACTGAGGAGCGAGATTTTGGGAGAACTTTTACAACCTCAAGATGGTTCCTGGTTTCTGAAGATCTCTGTGGGGAGAAAGAAGGAGCCTCTTCCCACTCAAAAAGAGGAAAATTTAAATTCCATCAGTCGAAATGTGGGGTGTTCCTCAGTGGTCTGATGCAATACGCACCTTTGTGCTCCAGCTGTTTCTCAGTGAGCTCTGTGCAATGCATTTACCTGTCCTTCTGAGCTTTCATTGAAAACCCCAAAAGTGGCAGCATCACTGGAAAATGGTATCAAAGGGGTCTATATGTTGGGGTGGAGGAAGAATCGGAAAATATTTTCTAAGCTTATGAAATTACATTGAACTTTTTTTTTTTTTTTTTTTGGTAATAGCTTTTTCTTCATAGTAATGACAAGGTCATCTAGGCATAAGGGTTGTTAGAAGTTTACCACCCCTTTGATCAGCTTTAGTGCATGCTATTTTTTTTGTACTGGTACTTAGAAAACATTATATGTCTAAACTGTTGGTACTAAGAAGTCAAAATTTTCTATTTTGGTAAGTATTTTTCAAATCTGATTTCAGTCCACCATAAAGATAAGAAGAAAAATGGTAGTTCTCAGTTTCAGTTTGGTTTTTTTGTTGAAAATATCAATTTATGCAGAACATTCTTATACAAAGTATTTTTTTGACAAAAAGAAAGATTTTTTTTCCGTTTAAAAGCGTTTGAGTAAGA
This sequence comes from Platysteira castanea, assembly GCA_013397175.1. Taxonomy (NCBI): domain Eukaryota; kingdom Metazoa; phylum Chordata; class Aves; order Passeriformes; genus Platysteira; species Platysteira castanea. The sequence goes on from VYXC01001382.1 coordinate 139,383, forward strand.
CAGATGAGAAGTAAGTTTGAGTGTGAAAAAAATCACCAAATGCTTAAATTTTAGAAGTGAAAAATGGAAATGTATAATAATAACAAAAAGATAGTCTATTCTTACAGCATACAGCTTTTTTAATCTGTTTGTTTTTATTCCAGTGAAGTTCATTTAAGATTCATTTGACTTAGATAGGACCACAGACATTTCATGCACTGCAACTTTTTAATTTATTTTTTAAATGATCTGATGGAAATATAACATTTTAAGATGGACCAGTTCAAGCCATAAAGGGAAAAAATTGGTTCCCCATCTCAGTCTTATTTCTCCAAATATCACGATTCCATCTAGTGGACAGGTTAACATAAAGTATATGTTATGCTGAATTTCTTCAATTACCTCTGCTTAATTTATCTGGCATGGTCACTGACGTCTGTGCTGAGTTTCTGTTTGTACCCAAGGAAATCCCAGTAAAGCTGTAATAGTTCGCATGGCTGAGAGCAACCTAGCGTACGAAAGCAAAAGCTAGGGTCCATGTCTTGAGTATTAAAGATCATCCACCGCGTGCAGTATTCTTCAGATGGTACTTTGAAACCCATTTGGGGTTACAAGCACTCAATTTGTGCTGGCTTAATGCAGCTCTGTGGACTAAAACCAAGGAACTACATTATGCAGGAAACTGCAATAGAAGAACAGAAGACATCTGGAAATGGGAAAGGCTTGAAGAACTGTGGCTCAGTGCCCGCAAACCTATCTGTCTTTGCAGAAGGCTTTTTGAGGCCTTTCTAGGAACGGTATTGCACTGTGTTATTTTATCAATGTTTCTCATATGGAAGTATAATTTATAGGAACACCTTGGCCAGGCACAGTAGGTTTAGCCAATCCATTTTCCAGGTGAATGTGCATGGAGACCCAAACCAAGAGGAAACAAAAGCCTGATATTCCATCCTGCTCTTTGTTAACATTCTTGTTCACAAAGCAGTGAAGTTTACCTCCAAATCAGTAAAATCCATTTCAATGGGTACCCAAAATAGATACAAGCATAAAGCATTTTGGAAATCTAGATTCTAAAAAATCCTGGTTGAATGTTCAGAAGTGACAGTGACTGCAACTGTTGTTAATGGCTTTAGAAACAACAGGTCCTGAAATTTAAACACGTCATATTGCTGAATCTAGTGTTAAATGTGAATTTAATTTCTCAAATTTCTAGACATCAGCAAATATGCACCTGTTATGCCCAGAAGCAAAGAGCTCAGCATAGAGGAATACTGCTGTGATTCACAGCTACTCCTATTTACTTTTGCTTTATTTGTTAAAAACACATTAAGAAAATTTAAATCAAGCTGTATGAAACTGGAAATAGAAACTTTAATCCTCCATTTAAGGTTTCTGAAATTGATTTAAAACAGCATACAGGTTTAAAATAACAAAGAATGATATCTTAATCTTTGAGTCATTCTGCAATGTGCAGTAAACCTGGGATTATCCTCTGCAGAACTGAAGTCTTGAGTTCTTTGCCAGGAGAAAGCATCTTGCTCCTCACCTGCCTCAAGATTAATAATATCATTCCGACAAGATTAGAGCCATTAGTCTTCCTGACCTGACCCAAATGGTACAAATGGGATTTTAAAGACAGTGTCTACTGAAAGATCAAGCAGAATGATGAGGTACACAGAATAGGTACCATGAGGAATCAGCAGTGATAGACTGTCAGTGTTATAAAGAAGAAACCCTATTAAGTTTAGCTATTATCTCTGAAGAAGATTATAGTCATAGATCCTGACCTTTAATTAAATGGACAGCACAAAGACTGAAAGATAAACAAACTTGTGCAAAAAGTGGCAACTTTTACTGACTTGGTAGATAGTCTGTGAAGTGGAAAACGGGAAGTGACCAATGGGATATTTTATAGATTCCTTTTTCTCTCATTTGCTGTTGAGGAAAAAGTGATGATGACCACTGTTTGATTTTAAAAGTTCTGCTCTATTGACTAAACAACAGTATAAGTCTGGATTTCTACTAT
>VYXC01001384.1:0-40415 GCA_013397175.1 Platysteira castanea
CCTTTTCTTTCTTTAAAAAAATTCCTCTTGTGTATTCCTTATCACATTCATGGCAACATTCTCTCTCCTAGGACCTGCTTTGCTTTTCAGCCCCGTTTCATTCCTCCCTAATGACCTTGACTTTTCTTCCCTTGCCTTGGGTTATTGACAAGGGAATCATCAGGTCACACCCTACTTGCTTGCAGGGAAAAGAAATGGGGTGAAGGGCGTGATGGGACCACTAGATGAATGCATACAAGCCATTCTGGCTGTTCATTTGTCACACAGGCCAGCTGCCTATTCACTTTCCTATGCTGCCGTGTTGCCCTTTTCATGCTTCTCCCTCACATAACTACTATGTTTCCAGATGGAATTTTATCCCTAAACACTGTTAGAGGGCAGGCACCAGACGCCTTCTGACCCCTTCATAGGCGTACCAGGAGCCTGTGAAAGCAGGCTTTTGCTAAGACACAAGAAGTCTCTCCTGCAGAAGTTGTGGTCAGTCCCATGAAGGTGACAGATTTTTAATAAGGATTTCCCTTCATTATTGCACACAGCCAGGCTTCCAGAAATTGCCCAGTGCTATGAGAAGGGGGGAAACAGATAAAATATCTGGGGAAGGGGAAGAAAAAAAAAAGGAGAGAGAGAGAAATATAAACCATTAATATATGAAATAGAAATTGGAAGGAACTGAGTCCATTTGAAATAGGAGAAAGCCTATCAAGTAGAGCCTGCCTTTTTCCTTTTAGCTACACTGCCTTTTTCCTTTTAGCCTGGGTGATGGCTCTTATGCAAAAGAAATGGCACTCAAATAGTTGGTTTAGAGATGGAGCAAGAACAGAGAAAGCGAATCCTCCTAAATGGAGATAATGTAGTCATGGAAAAATGACTACACAAGAACATATACTCACTCTAAATATTTGCAGTTCTGGGAAACTTTCATTGAATATACAAAATCAACATTGTTAAGACATTCAATAGCTCTGTCTTCCTGCTTATTGCACTGAGATCAAAAGGCAGACTGTGTTAGTCATTGGAGATAGAATTTCTCATACCTTTCTAGTTAGTTAATTAACCAGAGTGCACTGAATTCATTTTCACTGTGATCTTAATTTGAAAATATGCCAATGCTCTGCTTTAGTGAGTATTTCCTCATTTTACAAATCTCCTTCAGCATACAGGGACAATTCTCATTTTCAGTGAAGTTAAACCTCACATTGATCTTTATCTGGATTCAGAACTGAACTCCTGACATGATGTGATCTGCTTAACTAAGAGAGGCAAGGGCTTTTTAAAAAAAATTCCTAGGGTCGTACTTGAGGTGGACAGACCACCTCTGAACAGTTTTTCTGTAGGAGCAAATTGTAGTTAGCCTTGGCCTAATAGCAATGAAAGAAGAAGACATGCAGCAGCTCTTCCCTGCATCCCAGTACATCTGAGGATACCTTTGCCAGCTGTAATAACTATGGTTATGGCAAAGTTTGCAACAGGCAATCTACTTTGTCCACTTTCCTGAGTAGATAGCTGAGCCACAGTCTGGCAATATCCACCAGGAACACTGGAAACCCCAAGGTTGGCCACTGAGATGATACTTACAGAGTACTTTTTGTACCAGCACAGTTCCATTAGTTAAAGCACTGATGAGCACAGATTCAGGCTGACCAAGGATAACTGAACCCTCTAAGCAACCTTACTTGGTACATAAACTAAATAAGTGTTTCAGATACCTGGACCCCAGTAGACACAGCAGGACCTCACTCTTTAACTGGCTTATAAGTGTGTCCTTGAAACCTCAGCAAAATAAGAACAGACGCATACAGCAGCTATAGCACAGAAAAGACTGTGGTAAAGAAATGGCGGAAAACACAGGCATAATGGAAATGATCGTGCTTCAGCATGACACTTCATGAGTCAGTCCACTTCCCAAAACAAGATGTTAGGAATTGGTGCAACATGCACAGGTCTGGGCTTCTGACAGTGAGAAGAAGCCTTCCTCCACCCATTAGCTCCTGGCCCATCCTGACAAAAAATTCAGAACTGGGAAGGAACACATGGTCAGAATACCAGCAAAGGAACAGTCTTTTTATTGCAACTGATGAGCTGTAGGCATGTGAGTCTTGGTATCATTCATTTATAAGCCAGTAGCTAAGAGAGAGATCACACTTGTAATTTTGATGTTAAAGTGCATGGGTGTTTTTCACCCTCCTAAGTGGTGCTTTGAATGTCTTAAATATTTCAAGTTCTCTCTTCAAAATTACATCAGACATCTGGGATAGCTGACTGTTCTTGCTAATTAATTCTTATGTTTAGTGCTCTGCTGTTGTCACCATTTGTTCATGGACTTATCATAATATTTGTTTATCTGACTAAAAGCAAACAATAACATTCTGAAGTACGGTACACTAAATGCAGCTTCCAGTGCAGGCAGAAAAGCATACATGAAAGTCTCTTTAGCAAAACATGTGCCTGCCAAACCACATGCAGTGATGCTTCTAAATGAGTAAATTTAGGTAATTAACACAAAGCTAAGCCAAAGAAATACAACAGGAATGAGCTGCCAGGCACCAATTACCTGTATAGCTAAAAATGGGGACTAGAATTCACAAAGGCTTCCATATCAAAGTGATGGGGTTTGTTCAGCACTTTCTTTTTTTTCAATCAAAAGCCTCTCAGCTCTGTCTTATGGCCAGTTTTTCCTTATGATAAGGCAAGACTGGGGACAAATGCAGAAACAGATAAAGTCGTTTCAGTGGAGCTAAATACCTGCAAACTCACAAGGCACACTTTGAAGCCAAAACTGACTCTTGCAATAGGGCTTAATAGTTAGAAAGCACTATGCATTCTTCATTATTATAGCAGAATGGAAGTTTAAAGAACATTCTTCACCATTTATGGAAATATGGGACCCAGGAGAGCCTTCCTGCAATGTGTAGATATAAAATATATCAGTAGTGTAGCAAAAAGCATAGTCTTTGTGGTATCTGCTGTGGTGGCACATGCTCCAGGCCACTCCTGCAAAGCTGCATGTGAAGAGCTGCAGAAGTCTCCTCTGCCACAGCGTAGCACACACTCAGCCATCACAGGCCAGGTTCATCATCAAGACCAAATAATAAAATATTCCCAGTTTGTTTTATACTGCATGCTGGACTATTCTGGTTCCTAAATTCAGGAATTCCCCCACCCACCTTTCTTTAAAGTGATTTCACCTAAGCACTAACATCTTGATCCTACGAAGTCTGTTCCTGAAATGCTGTCTAATTGGAGAGACTGAAAAGGCAAGTTCCCTTGATGTTTCCCGTGACATTCACAGAGAAATCTCAACATGTCTTTCTAAGACCAGCAACCTCCTCAAACACTAAGAAAAATGAATAAAACTGCCAGCTAGCTTCTCCACTAAGTTTAAATACTCATTCTTAGAAAGGCAAAGCTTAAATAATCCTGTTGTCTTTAAATTTAAGGGTTTTTCAAGTAACTTAGGTCAAAGTCCTCTCCTTGCTGTATAAAGTAAGGATTTTTCATCAGACTCCAAAACCCTTCTTCTCTACTCTTCCTTCAAATTTACAAATATTAATTGTATAATCACATAGGCAGAGGTATCCTCCTTATCTGATTCATTCACATTAGAATGGAGGAAATATGACTGGAAAAGTCAAAACAAATTTAGCTTGTTTTTTAATTGCATTTACAAAATAAGAAAAATTATTCCTCAGCTTTCTGACTTTATCATCAAATCCCAAGAGCTCTCCTAGGAGAAATACACATGGAAACCTGGTTCTCCTCTTACTTACCCTAATTTTACATTGATGTAATTTCACTGACCTTAAACGAGTTACTTCAGACTTATGTCAGCAAAAATGATTGGAGATAGGAAAAAAGACTGTTGGGCTGAAACCATTATTCACATACTCAGATTCAATCATGGGCAAGTTTTACAGTCTCTTTCTCCTCTGTAAAATTCAGCAAAATCACTGATAGTCAATCAGTCCTCTAAGATTTATGAGGACATCTCTGATACCACATTCGAAGTCTAGAGACATATGCATAGACAGGCATGAATGAGCAAAACCCCCCGGGAATTACAATACACCTTACATATGAACCACCAGAATTACAAACTCTACCTAAGCAGTGAGATAAGGAGTAAGCAGGGAGACCTTAATGCAAGAGAGAACAGATAGGATCTGGGCAATGAAGAATTAAATGTAAAAATTAAATTGCTAACACTTTTATTTCCCTGTAATTATATTAATTTATTTGCAATTATTCACTGCAATAACACTGATCTCAATTAATTCATTTGGTATTAATGCTGCTATGAGAAACACTTCCAAAAGAGTTCCCCAGTAATTCAGAATTAGTTAAATGTACCATTAAACCAAAATATGATCAGTTCATTTCTGTTGTTATTTGCAAGATCTATTGAAAAAATATTTCCTTTCAGTCAGGTTTCTGAGGCACTCATCACCCCCATAGTTTCAGGCTGTGCCTCTCATTTATCCTTATTCCTCGTTCACTTTTCATCCTGCTGCATTAGTATTAAATCATAAATAAATGGCAAATGAATATTGCTTTAGCTACACAAAAGAACAATCATTAAAGAAATCTCTCATAAGGTATGAATCAGAGACAGTAAGCCTTTATTATTTTTTCACTCAGACTTCCCTGGCTGAGGAACTGCCTGCAGGAGCATGCTCCACTTATATTCATGTCTGGTCTTATTTTTTCATTCTCAAACCATTTTTACCAGTTTCTCAGCAGCTTTTGTAAAATATACCCAGGCATACCCGGGCAATAGACAATCTTCTACTGACTGGTATAGTATGATTTTATACCAGTCTGTTCTCAGTCTAAAATGTAATCCAGCATGAGGAAGCATGAAAACAAGAAGGAAATGAAGGCAAAGAAACAGGCATCATGATGTGAAAAACATATCTAATTAATAAAGTGAGATATGCAGAAAATTTAAACCATTTATCCTAGTGACCTCTGCAGAAGATAGAGCAATGAGACTGGCAAGTTTATGTTTAGCATGCGGAGATGCACATTAATTTTTGCTATTTCTTTTGAACAGCTCAAAGCAATATTCGATAACCTATATCCCTGCATAGCCTTCTAATGCTTCTGAAAATCAGTGAAAAGATGTAAACCATAACAGGATCAGTTCTTTGCTCTTAATATTCCATACACATCTTCTGTTTCCACTTATCCTTCTCCCTTATTTCATTTGCTTCATTGTGTGTTCTGTTTCTTGAAGGAGTCAGAGAAGTTCTTGTGTCCTTAAACTGAGAATAATTACCTTTGAACTAACAGAAGTTGCTGGCCTCAGCACTGTGACAACTTGGTTGAATACAAACTACATTATACAGTAAAGATTAGATGTTTTTTGGACTCCAAATCTCTGCAATACAGAATTTTCACATCTTATCCTCAGGTCTTGAGTATATTTAAGATTTTTATAAATCAGGAATGGTTCACTGATTCCACTTCATCTGCACAGGTCTACACAACCAGACAGATGCAATGTTTGCTTGCTGAAAAATGAGGAAGGGAGGGTGAGAGGGAGGCAGGAAGTGATGCAGGAAGGAAGGCAGGCAGGAATGCAGTAAAGCAGGCAGGAAGGAAGATGTTTGCATGTCCTATTTTACTATTCAAGATAGTAATGCCTCTGCTGAAGGCACTCTAGCTCTGCTGCTGTGAAACTCAAATACAGAGAGAACTGAACAGGGTTCATGTCAGAATTAAACCTTGCAGGAGTCCCACATTTCTAAAGAAGATCATCACATGGCAGAACATAACCACATGTTCAAAACCCAAGGGATGCATTTTTCAGAAGCCAATATCCAAAGAGATCACCATGTGCAAATTTCTGCCATCTCAAATCTGAGTCCAAAGAAAATAACAAACAGCAGATGCTGCTACTGGCACAAGCACATCACAAGCTATGGCTTGCCCTCCAGATTCAGGGTGTTCATGATGTCCTTGAACAGTGCTCTAGAAAAGGAGTGCAAAAGAGAAGAGGGACCCAAACAGCAGCATAACGTTAAAATCAATAGCACATAAAATCATTTTTGCAGAAAAAATAACATGCTCTAAATCACATAATACCTTGGGCCCCGTCCATGGTGATCTAGGCGATTATTGATTTCTGTGGAGTTTATGCTGACATATCATTAGCTAAAAGCCTGGTCAAGAATTCAGAAAGAATGCTAAAAGTGTTAGATTTATCCTGACTGTGGCATTACTAACACCAACACCTTGTGATTTATACCGGTATGAGAGAGAAAAACCCTGTAATACAGACACAGAACAATTGAGCAACTAAAGATCGTGAGAACAGCAGGCTTTCTTTACTATGAAACACTCAGAACACTCAGAAAAACAAAAACATATGTTATTTTATATCACTTTTCCTAACTTTCATTTGAACAGAGGCATGGATAAATGAAAGAAAACAAAAGCTTAAGGTGGCACAGGAAAAAAGAGAACTGACTCAAGAAAAACCAAAATTAATGCCAGAAATAATTTCCTGTCTTGAGATCTGGTTAGTCTTGGCCTAGCACTCAAAAAAAGACTACATAAAGTTCATGGATGTCATGTTGAGAACAATCTTGTAGCATCAGAAAGATAACATCTGCATTATCTACAATTCTGTAATCTAGGATTAGAAAAAGAAAGTAACGTCTCAGTAGCGCTGAGCAAAAAAAATTTTGGCACAGCATACTTCTTGTTAAAGCCAAAGAAAGATGCCTTCAAAGAAATAAGCTGAGAAAATGAGAGGAGTGCCTAGTCTTAATCAAAAGCCTCTATAATATCAAAATAAACACAAACTGACTGCCAGGGCAGTCCTGTTCCAGCTAATATCTACTGTACCCACTCAAGACAGAATAGCCCCAAAACATGTACCCATGTCAAGCCCCAAGAATGATCAAGAATGACTGCAATCACACCTTTTATGGGTGTTTGTATTCCCCTCCAGATTGCAAAGTTTAGCACACAGTTATCAATTAGTATACTGGGCGGTGGGGGGGGGCGGGGGGACAAAAATAGCGGGTCACCTGTAAAACAAAAAAAAAATGTTTAGTGCACTAATATTTCATCTTTGGCAGGTAGTACAAAGAAACAATGCAGCTAAAAAAGTAGCAAAGGCAAACATTTTTGCTTCTCTAGTATTCATTCAAAAGAGGAAAGAATGTAAATTCAAATAGAACGAAAAAAGGATGCTACAAACACAGAGGTATGTTGGGTAAATTAATCAGGGTAGTTTTTTTCTTAAAAGGTCTTTCTTAAAGGTGCTTAAATCAAAAAGCAAATAAGCCATCTTGTCTTTTGAAGTTTATTGCAGCAGCTTATCAGCAAGGAAGAAAAAATACATGGAGGAAGAAAGGAATATTTAGAGCAAAAGACCAGCACTCTCAATCAATAAATATTTTATTTATAATAATAGAGGGATGCATAGTCCTGCTTCAGTTTTTAAATCTAATTTCAGTTTTGACACATTATGTGAAAATTATTTTTTTTTTAAATCTTGATATTAATTTCTGCTGATACCTGTGCCAGTGTATTTGCTAAAAACTGTTTGAACTCCATTTCTACTAAATACACAGTATTTGCTAGGTGTATGTCAAGCACATTGGACACTGCTATCTCTCTTAATAGAAATTTGCAGGTATTCCAAGCAATGCAGTCAACAGAAGTCCTCTTTAACAATGATGTTGCAAAACAAATAGTAGCCCAAAAGATGATAATCTCACTCTGCCTTTCTGGTAAGAACCTCTGATAAGGTGGATTCTCCAAGCTATCCCTCTTCTGCACACCAAGCAACACTGACAGTGGGGTTCTTACAAACAGCAGTGAACAGCATTCAGTACCTTTTGGGGGTTTAAAATGTTGAAAATAAATATTGGGATAAATATAATATTGAGATTAAAAANAGGAGAGGGTCAAGATCCATTTTTATGCAAAAATCCAAGAAATAAGGTTGAACTTTTGGATCTGGGAGAGATTTCAAGGGAGGCTAACACACATCATATTGTAGCCAGATAGTAATGGCTGTAACTGCCAGCCATTTAAAAAGAATGTGGAAAGCAATGTATGCATCTATAATAAAAAATATTTTTATATATTATCTCCATATTTTGAAATGGATTGTGACATTCATAGAATCACAGAATGTTAAGGGATTGGAATGAACCTTAAAGATCATCTAGTCCCAACTTCCCCTGCTATGTCCAGGGACACCTCCCACTAGACAAGGGTCTTTCCCTTGTATCTCTTCTAAAAAAGGCAGGAATATTTCTTCACCAGATCTAAGGTACTTCTATAGATAATGTGGATCAACTGTCAAACAAATGATCTCTTATATGGAAATAGTTTTTTCTTACGATAGTTCTTCCATTGTCTGCACTTTAAAGGATGCTGGTTTTCTTCTGATTCTTTGTTTCANTAAAAAATTGTTAGTGGAAGCATCCCAAAACAAACATTGGATTTTTCCAGTCTTGCAATTCTAAAAAAGAAAAAAAAAAGCAATAAATTACTGTTATTTTGTGACACAAAATAAACATTATTACTGAAAACAGTAGGGGAAGGATGTAAAATAAACAGCTCTAAGGCCTGCAAAGCAAATGCTTTCATTGTGGTATTGCTGTTGCTTCATATGTATACCAGGTATATGTTTAAACCAAAAAGATAATAATAATAATNGTCTTTCCCTTGTATCTCTTCTAAAAAAGGCAGGAATATTTCTTCACCAGATCTAAGGTACTTCTATAGATAATGTGGATCAACTGTCAAACAAATGATCTCTTATATGGAAATAGTTTTTTCTTACGATAGTTCTTCCATTGTCTGCACTTTAAAGGATGCTGGTTTTCTTCTGATTCTTTGTTTCATTTTTTCGTTAATCATCTGATGCAGGATCTCCTTTCCAGTAAGTTCTAACTAATTGACAGGTATTTCCAACAATACATAAGATAGTGGGAGAAGTTCAGAGAACAATCTACATGCTCAGCTGCTAAAAGAAGATGCCACAGGAAGCATCACCAAATTTAAATCTTGGGAGAGTCTTCCAATGCAGCTTGGAGCAGAAACTTGGCAGTAGCTTTGCTATTTTCTGTTTAATATATAGAGAGTATTTACAGTCACGGTGTCTATTAAGTTGTATTATTAAAATGTACGTGGTGCTCTGCGAAATCACAGGATGAGTAATATTCCCTGATTCCAATTATCTGTCTTATTTAGCAGGCAATAGCTCACATAAGAGAAACAACTGGTGAGAAAAGAGGTGATAGGAAGACTTACTACTAGGAAGACTTACTGCTAGTCCTTGCTGGAGGAAAGAGATAAAGACAAAGATTGAAAGTGAGCATGGGGTAAGATAGCATTAGGTGCTGACAAGAACTAAGTCATAGAGCACTTTGAAACAATAGGTCTTACGGCTGCAGTCCTGAGGCAAGGAAGTGGAAATGGGGGAGTGATCAGGCAAATCAAGAAGTAAAGAGTCTGAAAAGTGTCTTTTTCTTTCTGAAGTAGAAAAGCAGGAAGGAAAATGAGAGGCATTGAAGGAAAGGTATAGTGATCAGGGAGATGGAGAGATCAAAAGGAGAGCTGATCAGCAAAAGAGACGGAAGCAGAATTTTAGAGTGAAATAGGTGTCTGATTTTCCCTAAAATACGTCCAAATGCATGTCAAGGTCATGCCAGAAACTCTAAGATGCGGATGAAACCACTCAATTCTTAATTCAAAAAAAAGAGTTTGTGCAATGAAGAGATAGTGAATTGAAAAAAGTAGGGGAAGTCTTTGGGGTAAAAGCAGGAAACCACACCTACTCGTTATCATGAGAAGTATTTGCCTAGGATTTTTCAGACAGAAATATGTACACATTAGCTATTGAAAGCTTCCACCGTAAATTCAATCCATGGGAAACTGTACCTACACGAACAGTAAGCCCTTACTTTGGTTCACAGTGAATATATGCAAAGTGGTCATGTCTGGACTTCTCAAACATATAACTGCCTAGTTGTAACTTCTGAACAGTAGGAATCTCAGAAAAATACAGTTTCCAAGATAGAATTATGAGACAGAAAGAGAAATAGGAAATAGAAAGGTCTAGGGAACTCCAAACATCTTGTAGTCTTCTTAATGTCAGATTTATCATTTGTATAGATAGTGCTGCTATGTACCTTCAATGTGTTTTCCAAAGCTTTCCTGCCTGTACATAGACTCAAATTATCACTGGACAAATATTCCATAATATTTTTGGCAACTTTTAAGTACCTAGAACAGGTACCCAGTGACCCTGGAAATTCAGAGGGCAGCACAGATTTTGGATTGGCAAGATTGAAATAGGACTCCATTTTGACAGCCTTTTCTTTCTTAGTAATTGGAGAGTGGAAGAGCTACAAACACTGCTGATTTTCTGTGGAAGGAGGTTCCTGAGCAAAAACATGTTGGAAATATTTTCATTGGCAAAGTACAAGCACATGCCAGAAAATGGTTTTACATAGAAACTTCACAACACATTTCCATGTTGCCCATGAGAAATCTAAATCCAGCACGACATTAAAGCATAGATGAAGAATTGTTTACATGCAAACTTTAAAATACACTAACATAGACTAAGAGCAGCAAAGCAGAGCAGAGAGACACAAGTATTACAATCAAACAGAAAATCAAATTGTAAAGAAATGTACTTTAGAGCAACTAAGATATAAGAGTCCAGAACATGTGAGGTCTGGAAATTATCAGGAAATGTCCTTGCTCAATATAGGGTGTTTGAATTAAATGACCTTTAAAGATCCTTCTAACATAAAATATTCTATGATGCTATGATTTCAAAAGCCTAGATCTAAGTTATAATCCTGTAGAAAAAACTAACAATGTTATCTATGTACTTGTTTAATAGTACAAAAATGTATCTTTTAAATATTAGCTTCACAGTAAATTTTAGAGTGAGAGAGAATTTGTTTTAATTCCTCCAACTCTATATGTCCCACAGCATAGAAAATTCTATTAAGAGGAAAAAGGAAAATGGTATAAATAATACTGAGATCACTGTTGGATCACAGGTAAAGGACAATCCCAGTGATCTCAAAATTTTAACCAGACAGATCAGTTCTTTGATGAGCACACCCTCCTGACTGCTTTCCATTTCACTTTTCACAGTGAACACAAAAACCTAGAGAGCAGTTTTATACTGTGTAGCTCTTGACCTGGATCATCTTCAGTATCCTATTCACTAATGCCACCTTCAGCTTCCAACTTCACTCTTGCACACATACTAATTATTCCCGATAAGCAAATACATATTTTGCAAGCATATGAAAATAACAGCTTCCACATTTATGTGAATAATACTAAAATGATCAGTGGACAGCTATTCTCTACCAATATGAATGTATGTGGCATTCCTTTATCAAACAAAATCCACTTTGCTGATAACCTTAAGGAATCAACATTTTCCTAATGTTGTTTACATGTAAGATGATTCTATGCCTCCATCTGATTAAAGAACATAATTTAACACCTATTCTGCCTTTTTCTAATGTTTTTTGTTATCTATCCTTTACGGAATTAATTGCATCTCATTTTGACCTCATTTCCACTTGAGCAGGTTAAAATTTCAAAATTACTGCAGGTTGAATAGATTTAATAATTTTTCAGATTGGATAATTAACTTGGAAAAAAAGGTGTTCTGTCCAACTTTGCAAGAAACTTCAAGAAGATGATTAAAAACAAAAAATCTGGAGAGTGTGAGTTTGAGGTAAGACATGACAACCCCACCAGAACTAAATTAAGAGAGAAGGATCTGGCCATGGTCCTAACACAGGAGTCCAGAGTACTACAGTAAGTCGACAGTCACAAAGAAATGTTCATATAACCATAGATATATCTACCAGTAACCTTTTTCCTTATGGAAAATGGAACAAAATGGAACGGAACAGAATGGAACAGAACAGAACAGAATAGCACAGAATATTAACAGAATATTAAATGTGAAAGGGACCTGCAATGTTCTTCTGCACCAACTTGTGGAGGCTGGTGGGCCTGTTGACAGAGGGACCACGAGGGTCCCCTGGAGGGAAGAATCCTAAGTGGCACCCCCAGGATAGGGCGACAGAAAAGGCCTCTCCCAGGACTCCTTAGTACATTCTGTTGATGTACCCCAGCTCTGCTTCCCTGGTTGGCCTGTTGGCCTCTACACCCCTTATTATCTTACATGTCCCTGATCTAGAAAGTTCTCCCTTTCCTGTTCTCCCACTGGCCCTTGCTCCCTCGCCACTCTCCCAGAGTTTCCCTACTGGTTCCCATACCCTAGCCCCACCTGTGTACCGCCCTCATGCCCACAGATCATTGGTCCCTGATGCTCTCTCCACCCCTACTGACCCCATATCTAAACCTGGACCCTCCCATGTTCTTGGTCTTCATCCCTGGACCCCTTCCTCTGCGTGGCTTCCCAAAGACCCTTCCCATCTCTTTGTCATCGATCCATTACGGAAGGCATCAGGTGTGTGCAAGTTTGCGTGAGGGTAGTGGCCCTACCGAGCGGCTTCCTACTGGAGATGCTTTCGGAAGGTCGCGGCACCCTGCCATCCAGTCCGCCACCACGACACCAACTGCCAGTGCTGCCACATTATTTTAAAGGCACAGAAGTTTCATCCGTGAACTGCCATCATGCTCTCTCTTGTAAGTGTGCTTGCTCTTCTGTAGAAAATGTATTCTATCCCAAACTGCCCTGTGGCTGTTGTATTTCCAGGAACAGACCAGGCGAATTACCACCACTGCCAGCAGGAAAGAATGCTTTTCTTTACACCCACTTTGCCTGCCTGCCTTTTAGAGTGATGTATAAAGACAAAGATGTATGCAGTCTGGCATACCAACATGAGACTGCACCCATCCACTCAATTAATGATCAAATGTCAGTGTCAACTTAATCCAAAAATGGAATTCATTACTAACCAAGAGGCCAGACTCTAACATGGTTTTTAATCTTCATGTGGTTATGCAACAGAAATAAATACAGCATGTTCATGATGTACTGAGTACCAGTTTGGCAGGTTAACAGGTATGGGACAAGGGAACAAGGAGTAGAAATGCTACTTATCAGAGAACATATTGAAGAGAAAGCTCATTTTTCACAAATTATGGGCTTTTTATTGCTGGTAATGCAGAGAATATTAAAGTGAAGTCTATATTTCAGAAATGGGAAGACCAAATGATTTAAAACCCTTTTTATAATGACCTGCCTGGGAGTGAAGAATCAATTTCTTTTACAGCAAGAATCTGTTAATACCATGGGAGTGAAGAATATAAGACAATGAGGAAAAGAAAGGACAGATTCTTTCTTCTGTCCATATTTTTGTATTTTATGTGTCTAATTACAGAGACTGCTGTCATTATTTCTGTACTATTTTTAAGCAAATAAATTATTCTTTAAAAAAAAGAAGAAACATGCTTAAAATTTAGAAAGTGTTCTTAAAAGAAGTGCGGTTACAATCTTTTGCAAGCTGTCTTTTTATTAACAAGCTATAGATTGTACATTTCTTTCAGAAATATAGCCCCCTTAATTGGACTGATAGTCTTCTGTAATACTGAAAATTATCCCCAGTACAGTATCTTAAATCTCACTTTCCTTATGGCAATATAGGCCAAAACTGTCAGTACCCAAAGCTAGTTAATGTGATATCTGTCTCAGCTCTGGCAATGCTGAATTCTCCTTTTTAAAGTCACCATACTGATCTTCACACTAAAGCACACTGAGTTTTGACAACTTTCTTGTTCTTTTTCAGGCATTACAGAAAACAGAGGCCAGAGCTCATCATCACTGCAGCTTGCAGAGTATTCTGCAAGTCAAAGCTTTGCTGTCCACCACCAAGACTCACCTCTTCAACATCCACTGCCATTTCTGCACTGTTACACGTAGACACTGTCTTCATCCTTTGACACTAGTGGGTTCAGTGGATATCTTTCACCAGGGATAACCAGGCTGCATTCATCCTGATGACTCAGCAGACACCTAATCACAAGTAGGGCATGTCAGACCTCTTTCTCCAATACCAAAAGGTACATCTAGGGAAGCAGACTACTAGACATTATTCACTCCCTATTTCCCTAAACTGTGTTTCCTTCAGATTTCTCATCATTTTCATACTTACCTAATCCCATTGTCTCCAATAATCAGCATTCCATAACCCTTTCCCACTACTCTGAATCATCTTTTTTTTTTTTTAATTAATTTAGACAAGATTGAAGGAGAAATCTTTTCCTATTAATGATAGGGAATGTGAAAAATCCTAGGCCCACACACCTGTACCAACACTCCACAAAGGACATCTGAGGCACATAAAACTGGCCTTCCAAGCAACAACAAAACAGAACAAAACAGATTATTTCCAGAGCATTATGGGTCTAAGCAGAGAGACAATGAAATACTGGTAACAGCATCTCAGTCAGACCTGATGACCTTTGCGCAAAACTCTGCAGGAGAATTTTTAAGACATGATTTTATATTAAATAATAGATTTTACAGTTATTATATGTTACCTTATTAAATTCCCTGTTTCTGCTTGCTATAGGAAGCATAAGGCAAAATAAAAACATCAAAAATTGTGTAAGACAATGAAAATCTTTCTTATGGTAGTCAAACAACAGGTCTGTCAGAAGAATATGCATCTATCCTTGTGCTGAGCAAATAAAGAAGGATTGCAGTGCTTCTTTCCGCTCATAGCAAAGCTGCAGAAAGGGCTTTACAGAGGTACAACACTCTGCAAGGTTCTTTTTAACCTTACCACAAGCTCCCATATCTTTTCAAAAATTCAAAAACAGCTGTTTAATCACAACACTCCAGCCACACTGAACATTAGGGATGTAAAGCTGACATTCTTGCTAGGCATATGTTTCTAGTTATTTAGTTTACACTTTGCATTTTATAAAGTTCCATAAAGTTATCATTATTAAAATAAATCCACAAATTGCAAATGCCAATTACCAGGATCTCAAAGCAATGTGTAAAGGTCTTGCTAACTTAAAACAACTTGAAAGCAACAATAGTATTTATATGAAATAGGTTAATTTTGTCAAGAATACTGGTCACAATAACATCATGTTAGCACAAAACAGCTTCATATGTTATAAAAGATATTTATTTTCTAACGAGAGATAGGAACTGTATCTTGCAGGGAGTTTTTCAGTGAGGTAGACATTCAAGGAGAAGGCTGAAGGCTTAATGTATATACTACAAAGAGATTGTTCAGAGTTCAGCCACATGCAACAATATAAAACTCACTCTCTCCCAACAGAAATAGATGACAGCAATGACAGGTTAGGAGAGATTAGGTCAGATCCTAATCACATGGCAGTACCAAAATTTGATACCATTTAACAGGCTAATATGAAGTTATAACCAGTACTTCATTATTCCCCTCAGTCACACTTCTTCATGGCCATGAAGTACTCCAGTAGAAGTGGAAGGAGAAAAATTAGGACAGGAACAGGAAGCTGTCAGTTGCTTAGAATATGAATCATTTGTGAAAATAATATACTTTGAGTAAAATTACCAAGATGTCACTAACTTAATATTTTCTCTAGGCTGTAAGGTATGAAGCAGCTGAGGATCTGTAACAAAGCTGCAGGTTAAATGCAAGGAAAATAATATTTTTTTAAATACAATATAATTTTTCCCCACAAATTTTCATGCTCCTCAGTGATCTATCACAACCAGATATTACACCCAAATCTATAACATGTCCTTGAGGTTATCACAGCCAACCACAGTGGAGCAGCAGGGGATTGGAAGAGTCTTGAACTGTTATTGTACTTAATTTAGTTTTGATTTTTGTTTACTTTGTCTACTAGAAATACAAGATGCTCAACACCAAAAATCACCAGTCTTACACCAGCTTCAAGAAAGATGTTACTATCTCCCCCTCATGTGGATATAGTTTTCTGCAGAAACATCCAAAGGAAGAAGTGCTCCAGAAAGGAAAAGAAGNCTTTATCTAGCTGAGGCAAAAATAATTAATATATGCCCAATTTGTTATCTGCCATTTGAAGACAAGCCAGAGGTACTCTGATGGCAAAGAACTGGGATAATGAAAGAAAGGAAGGACATTTGTTATACATTACCTGCTACTGATTTTTTTCTGTGAAGTCATCAAGGACATCTGTTGCAGCCATCACATCACTTCACAAGCACCACTTTTACTCCAAAGTTCAAGATAAAACAGAAAAGACATGAGCAATGAGAAACAAAAATAAGGGAGACACATGTAAGGAAATTTTTAAAAAATAAAGAAGAGACACAAAAAACCCCACAAAATACTATGAAGAGGAAAGGGGTAAATAAAGGCCAGTTGAAATAAAACTTACAAAATTTGGAAGATGGGAAGAAAAAGAAGTAAGATTCAGTATAGCAAGGCTTATGTACTAAATGTTATCGTTTTGTCAATTCCCCAAAGCTGTTAAAAGCTGTCTTTGTGTATATTTCAAAAGTCACAAAAGGAAGTAAGAAAATAATTAAATGCACTAGCT
Organism: Platysteira castanea; assembly: GCA_013397175.1. Taxonomy (NCBI): domain Eukaryota; kingdom Metazoa; phylum Chordata; class Aves; order Passeriformes; genus Platysteira; species Platysteira castanea. The sequence continues at coordinate 16,504 of VYXC01001384.1, forward strand.
TCCTTGGATTTTTTTTAGAAGATAAATGTTGCTAACAGAGCTCTTTGTGATGTTTCAAAATGAATAAGTAACACCCTGTCTGCCATTTTTTTTATTATAATGTTTTTCTCCTGCTTTTTTAAATGCTTTCCCTAAAAATGTTTTAATGCTTTTTTTTTTACAGAATGTTTTACAATTTTGTCTTCTTAAATTTCACCAGAGACTTGTAAATCAAACCAGATCTCACCGATTTTGATAGCTGCCTTTATGTGGTCCAGTGGAACACAATGGGTTAGCATCATTGTCTCTGGAAGGAAAGTTTATTAGCAAAGCTCTCCCTCCCCTGTTTCTCTAGTAAGGCAATGTGATTAGCAGGAGCATCAAGGAAGCTGTCAGCAGGTGGGTAGAGTGAGATGTAAGGTGCCACTTGGTTTTCTTAGCTTGTGACTTTTGTCACATGACACTGAAAAACAAAAACACATCTTTGACATAATATAATTAGGACTTTTGCATTTCACCAGGTCAGGAAAAGAGCCAAAAGAACAATACTTGTTTTGCAGCCCCAATAATTAGTCCTGGAGGATTTCTCCAACAGCTACTGCTGGCAAAGAGAGCCTGTGGGAAGAGCCACCACTCTTCCTGTACATGCTGGCTGAGAAGCCTGCTTCCTGCTTGAAATTCAAATGAGCAGAGCTCTGACCTTTTCTGTCACATTTTTTATTTCATAGACAGTTTACAAGGCCTCTCCACCATACAGGTCATGTTTTAGTTTAAACAGAAATACTCTCGTAGGTGTTAGATGCTAGTTAATGATTATACTGAAATCATTCTAATTAGGCTCTGTTGTTACATGCTGCCCTTTGGGGGCTGCTGCTGTTGTCACATAAAGTATTTTGTAGAAAAATAATTGGCCTGAGATCTTCTTTACCCTATTTTTTTTCTTTTTACATGATTCTGTATTTGATCATGAGAAAAACAGCACAAAACTTTTAGCAGTGGCTCCTCCCCATCATCCCATGGTTCAAAAAATGGAAGGCAGGCAAGAAGACTTAAGACGTGCATAACAGGTCTGAAATTTATTAACTATGATCTGAGGAGAGAAATGTGTATTTTTTAAATTTCCTAACCTACTATCTTGCTATTCCTCTAAGAACCTGGTTCGCACTGCAGCCAGGGAAGGCTTGTGGACCAGGGAGGCACTGCTATGCTTCATGCACTGATGGGATGACTGGGATTAGGGAAAACAGGAGGGAATTTGAGTCTATTGAAGAACTGAAAAATAGGACAGAGAAGAGTACAGCAAGCAGCAAGTGAAGAAATGCAAATGGGGTAGAGAAGGTTTCATTTCAACCTTTTCCATTTGGCAAGGGACATTAATATCATACGTTAGAGTGCTAGAAGGGAATCTCAGCCGTTACTTCTCTCTCAAACACATCCTCTGTTGAAAGATGTCATGCAAATGCCACCCTTTTCTGTGTAGCTTACATTTTCAAAATGTGAAGGGGGCGGGGGGGGGAGGAAAAGGAAAAAAAGAGAAATCCTAGAACCTGAATTGCAGAAACTCAAATCACCATGTTACTAGAGTGACACTCAAGAATTTAGAAGCCCAATATTAGTCAATCTGTAAAGTTCAGATAAACTCTCTGAAGATATTCAAGGTCCTTTAAATACAAGACAGAGACTTCCTGCTTCATTAATTGTTTTCTCTCTCCTTATTTATGAAATTATTTTTTCTGTGATGGGTGAATGAGTTTATAAGCCAGTGTTTCTAGTTTAGGCTGTTAAATTGTAGTCTTTTGTCTACTAGCAACGATGTCAACTGCAAAGTTATCAGGACAAATTCTGCAGTATTTGTAAAGCAGTAATCCATAATCACTGTATTCATGGGAACAGATTTCCAGTTTTTACTCCAGATACACAGTAGAGTTGGCCCATCACCTGCAAGTGTCTTCTTGGTTGCTACTACTACCAATCTACAGACATGGCAATACATTACTAATACCTTTATCACTGCCTAAATGAAGCATCAATAATTCAATTCTCATTTAAAAAACAGGAAATTATTCATGACATCAGCCCTCACCATCAATAACAGAAGTAAACCTAACTATCTCATTATCCAATTGCAATGTGTGCAAACAGAACTGCCCATTGTTGACAATAAATATTTGATAAGTGAGGAAACAGGAAGGATAAACCAAGGATGTATGGAGTGGCTGCTTTATAGTTACCACAAGAATTGACCCAGATGGCAATGGTTTACCCTGCTTGTAGCTCAACTTATTTTCTTTTCATCTCAACAAGAAACTGATCCCAGCTGGGCTGGATGTCAACCATGGATGTAAACCATCTGTTCGCTTCCTGTCTTTGTTTATGGTATTAAGTCAAGCTAAATACCCAGGTTCCTATCAATTTCTGTAATTCCCACATTGTTTTCTTTTAAATCAGCAACTAAGTGATAACTGCAGGGATCAATTAACAATATACAAATAACAAAATATTTACTTGCAAAGGGTGCTTCAGCATGCTGTGATTTTACCTATGTTCAGAAAAGGCTGTTGCTAATTTTAGTGTAGCTTCAGCTTTATATTTACCAGCGAAATCTAAGCAATCTATTCCTACAGGACAGAGTTTGGCAGAACGTAGTTTATTTTATGTATCAATTATAAAACTTGCAAAGAAATTAGGAATCAGATTTTGGAAATATCAACCAACATAGGAATCAGATGTCCAGGATCTAAAGGTCAACTTCTCTCCCACTTGCAAGACATTTTCAGCTCAACCACTTTCCCCTGAATATTCACCACCACTTCACTCAGAGAGCAATGGTTCCTAGAAACATGTCATGATTTATTACTGAACTAAAATCACCTGGATGTAACCTCAGGCAAGATACTCTGGTAAGGTACACAACCAGCATAATTCTCCAGGAGACCAGTCAACTCTTTCACACTGGGCACTAGCACATCTCCACTGAGATCAAAGAGCATCTTTCACATGGCTGACTGCAAAGCCTAAGCTAAGCCAGACCTGCTGCTGGGGTATGACACCATCCCTCGCCTCCAAGAGCCTCAGAAATGGTTCAAGTATCTTGTGACAAAAGCATCCAAATCTTTAAAACCATCTGCAGTCCAAAAGATAAGCCAGTATTGTTTCACTTCATAGGTGTCAAGGGTGCTTTGCAAAAGTGAGAGGACAAGAAAAAGGTATCACGGGTAAAAAAGGGTTTTAAAAAAAAAGGGATTTCTAGTGATCATTTTGCAGGCAGTAAAGTGAAGCTGTTTCCAAAGGAACTGTGCAAGGTCAGTGTCTAACTGCACCACATGAGGCCTAGATAACTTTTAGGAAGAGGTCAGCCTGACACAGGAAACTGTAGTGTGCCCAGTGAATACAGCTGAGAGCCTTTATAATAGCAGAGCTTAGGTGTGTGTGTGTGTGTACTGTCCACCAGACACATGCTCTGGATGGTGTTATTGTGCTGATAAAATTGTTTACTGAAAGAACAAACCAAACATTTTTAAACATTTAAACATAATTCATTTATGAAATATTCATCTGTCTAAAAAAATTCCATTATAAAATTGTAAATAAAATGAAAACAAATAATTGAATGCAAATAAAAGAGAAAATTATAAAGGCAAAATAAAAAAACCCCACAAGTTCCAGGCTGTCTCTGCAAAATTGCATATCAGTGAGGGGAAATTATATACACATTACCATACCTACAGCATTATACCCACCAGAACAAAAAGCACAGCAGCTCGCAAGCACTAGCACTTCTTGGCCACCGCCCTACCACACATTGACCAAGCAGTACATGCAGCTCTTGTAACAGCCAGTGTTAGGTACAAGAACTTCTGGAGGAAATCAGCAAGTCCTGAGGGTATTTTGCTCAGTACTGGTTGAAGCAAACATTTTGCTTGCACAGTGCTTCTGTGAGCATGTCTCAGTCTGCTCCAATATGGCTCTTCACTTTCATGGTCATATTTTGATACAGAAGAGCATTGTAATGTCCCTTCCTCTAACTCACATTTTCTGGATGTCTTTCTTCAGAAGCTTCTTTCAATTTCATCTTAAAAACTTAGTGAAGAGAATAGGAGTATATATGGGGCCCAGTCTGAGCATTCCTGAGAAATAGTGAATGAAGCACAGTGGGAAACAGAGCAAGAGATCCAGGGGAAACATTAGATTGGGACCAGAAGGTAAAATGCTTTATTTCAAGAATAAATGGAATTTTCATATTTCTATAATATTTTTATTAACTCTGTTGTCTGCAAATATTTTTATGAGCAGTAGGAATATACACTAGCCTCCTCAATGGAAATTAGGAGAGAGTTGTTTGAGCTGACTTTTGCAGCAGGTTCTGTTCATAACCGGGTGGAAACACCAATTAAATGTAATGATTTTGTTCACATTTTTTATCTTCTATGAGATAAGAATTAGGAGGAATGCAAAGCAGGTTCCAAACTTTAAAGAATATAAAGAAGTTTATTACTAACAGAATTAAAAGTAAAAAAGGAATAATAAGGGTCAGAATAAACCTTCAGAACACTTCTCTTCCCCCCATCCTCCTCCCTCCATTTACTTACAACATAAAGACACAAACTTGGGATTATTTCAGTCAGTTTACCACCTCTATAATAGTCCTTCATCAGTTCACTTAGGGAGAGGAGTCTCTCTTGCCTTGCTATAGCNGGTTTGAAGCATCTCCTCTATCTCCTCTCTCTGGGCTTCAGCTCTTTCTTTTTCACTGACTTTGGTGTCACTGTCATGGTGTCTGTTCACGTGCCTTTGTCTCTCCCTTTCCTCCTACCTGGGAGAGAACTGGTGTCTGCAGGTTTCATTTCTTCTGGGGAACTTACAGCACTGAAGGGGTTAATCCTACCCAGGCCTTTGGTCTCAGTGTAAAGTTTAATTTCGGCAGCTGCACATGGCGGGGGTGTATCCCGGCCCACACGGAGCCACAGGGCTGCTCTATCGGAGCAGGAACAGCTAAGATGTTTAGCTGAGCAGCCAGGAGCTTGCCGAGCTCTGCTGGGGGGGTCTGGCCCACACAGATCCGGGGGCCATAGCCCAGGCCCCACCGGGCCAGCGGCCAGGCCCAGCCCGGCCCACCGGGCCCAGCGGGCCCCCCAGACACCTGTCCAAGGCCCAGGAGCAAGAGAGCGATTCCCAGGCTTGTTTGTACTTAAATGTGTTTTTTACAGAGGTACATCCAGCTTCTTAAGTGGCTTAACAGAGTTGTCCATAGTCAAATTAGCCAATTGATTGGTTCTGCCAGGTCTGAAGGAAGTTACAACAGCTCCTTGCAAAAAACATCACTTCCGTAGCTGGTGGAACTTTTTTTTCTTAACTAAAACCCCAAGCTGTGCTAAGCCATGACAGCTGACATTAAAGGATGAGCAAGCCACCCATGCAATATCTAGTATTGAATATTTAATACAGGTATTGCCAGTTCTATTGTAAATAAAAAGACTGAATAAGTCAGCTGACAGAAACTGGACCGAAGAGTGATGCAGGTTACACTTATTTAAAAAATGCTAAAACCAAAAAATTGAGCCAATAACACAAAAGATATTGTCAAAACATTAGAAAGAAAAGAAAATCCGTCAAGGTCATGGTATAAGTCATCTGTCACAACACTGTTGACAGATTAACGTGTGTAGCTAAAAACAATGGTGTGCTTTGCAAAAAACAGCGTTCCACATCTATCCTGTGTAGATGCAGCATTGCTGGAAAGGACCAGGCCTTTCCAGGTTAATGGCAGAAGGTGTTGGGTATGTTGGATATGTATCAAATGACAACCCTGATATGATTGCAGCTCTTGGGGGTGGAGACCTATCTCTTCAAAATTAACATTTTGAGATATCAACTTTATTTTGGAAAATACTTCTGTGTTCCTAACAATTTTGTGTACTAGAATATCTTTTTTGGGTACACATTTGTTTTCTCACAATAAACAATATTCATTTATTTTTAAATGTGCAATAAAATCTCTGATATTTTCAGCATTTACCTCTCCTAGAAGTACATAATTATACAACTATTTCCTTTTGACCAAACTTGTCCTACCCACCGCCTCCATGTACATCTCTCCCTCTTCCCACTCCTGACAAAGACAAGCACAGACTTAGACAGCCTTGGCAAGCTGCTAATGCTGTGGATTAGTGTGTTCTGCCTTGAGTGAAATCAAGTTCTCTGCCCTTTGGGAATAGCACAGCCGTCAGGTTTAATTTCATTTTCTGATATTTTAGCAGTCATGTCAGGACTGCTGCAGACAAGTGAGAATGAAACGTCTTTTTGACAACAGTCTTCAGCACATCCCAGCGAAGGACATATATATGATTTTATATAAGAAAGACGAGGTCTGAGGCTATCAAACACGTAGATGATAGGACTAAATCAAACATCAAAGTGATAGATCTCAAATATAACTGGATATGCACTTGATACATTTCACAGTGTTTCCTTTTATTATTTTCCATTTTTGCTACATTCTATGGGACAATTTAATTCAGTGCATTTGTCCAGAAGTTAAATTGGTATTCTTTTATGTTTCTAAAATGCAACTGTACAGCTAAGCTAAAGGAAAATAATTATATTACCTCAGGCACACCACAATTAAAAAAAAAAAAAGAAAAGAAAAAGTAAAAAAGGATCTGATCCATCAAAGCAAAAAAAGTTACAGTATACATACCCTTATTTCCAAGTGGGTGAACATTAGAACATTTTCTATTTTATACTTTGTCTGATAAAAATTCAGAGGTTTCTGAATATATAAAAATATGCCAAAACAAAGTGAAAATATTTAGAGTAACCAGTGAGAACTCTTCCTTTGCAAGTGGATTGAGATTCTGAGATCAAATTTTTTTGTCTCAGGAAACCTCTGGACCTTTACTCTGAAATACACATTAACACAGTGAGTTTCATCCCATAGGTGCATGAATTTCCTTGCCAGTCACAACACACTATTAAAATTAACTAATAAAAAGCAGATGTAAGATCATTATCTGTAATGAGTGCTTTCAACACTCACTACCCACTAGCACCTGATGAAAACATGCAAAGCAGAGTGTGAAACAAAATTATGCAAAAGTGGTAGTAAGCAGTTTCTGGGCTTCTGCATCTTCTGACAAGTGAACCATTGACTATAACTGATTGTTTTAATAGGTTTGAAAGCCAAATGCACTGAATTCAGGGGCAAAGCACTTGACGATCTCAGTAAACTTTGGATAAGACTCTGTATGAATAAAGTCAGAGGTTTTAAGTCTGGCAAATAGAATTCTTTTGGAGGTATGCATGAAGGACTGAGAGTAAAGGTTGCATAACTGTCATTCTTGGATTTGGAGGAGGGGGTGGGAGGGATGGAGAAGGGGAATTAAAAAGGATATCAAGGTGCCAGATATAAAATTCAGATATACTTATGCAATCAATCGTTGTACGTGAACGATCCTAGCAGAAAACTTCTGTAGGCAGTATCTACCTACCTGGAAGAAAACCTCAGGAAGCTTAATAGTTGTGTCCCAGTTAAATGCTAGGAGTAAAAGGCAAAGGTTCAGATGTAAAACAGGTTTCTATGCTATAAATCATAACTTCTCCAAGGAATACAAATAATAAGGATTAATTATATAAAAGTACATGTAAATTTTAAAAATTTAAAAGAAATACACATATTGCTAAGCTAAGTTCTGCTCTTCCAGCGTTTCAAAACTTCCATTGACTACTGTAGCAGCTTGGTAGTTTGACAACTCAAACCAGGATACAGATGAACTGGGAAATCACTGTCAGCTACTGATGCCCCACACCTGTGAAATGTAGAGGCCTGGTTCCCTGTAAAAATTTCCATTTCTTGGACTGATAGGCTTTACAGATTATGCTGAGAGAGGTCCTGGGTTTGGAGGGTCAGATTTGCTGTGGTATGTATTTCCCTACTGATAACGATGGAGGGAGGGCTGCAATGAGGTGTTGGAGTGTCCCCTGGCACAAAAATTTGATGCCCAATTAGGTTTAGAAATAGTGACAAAGAGTTGATGCCCAATTAGGTTTAGATAAAGCTCTTCTCTGTAAACCTCAATTACCTGTGATGCCTTATGACATTCAGCGTTTACAAAGTATAATTACACAATAGTGTCTGACATTTAACGTCTATGGATAATTTAAAAGACTTCTACTTCAAAAGGGCTGCTCATGAGCAACAGTAATCACTTCAATTAGCTTGGCACCATTACAATGTAACAAGACCATTTGACTGCCTATTACAACCAGCCAAGCTCTTCAAGTGTGTTAATTTAGCAGTCATTGCTAATTTCTGGGCTTTGCTGCATTTGCATAGGAAAACATAGCCCTGTTAGCCAGAAAGAGAGTTTCATTCCTGCAGCAACTTCCTGTTCTTAGTGAGGTTTTTATGCTGTTGTTGTTTTCAGACAGAAATATATTTCAAATAGTGAACTACTAAGAGAAAGAGGGGTTTGACTCACCATAGGTCTCTTTCAGGATCTAGGTCTTAATTATTAATATAGTTTTCAAGCTGTTTTTTTTTAAGCTCCTCTAGACAAGAGATCCCTGGATTAAAAAATGAGGTTGAAAAAAAATTCTCTATCCCTTCCATGACTCTTTTATGCAGTATTAAGGATTTATCCTGGGAGCACTATGAGGTATCTTCAGCTATTTCCTGACCCTCATTGAGGCTTTGTTTAAATATACTAGCCAGTCAAAGTCCTCACCATGTATTATGGGGACTGGGACCAGATAGGGTGTTACATAATCATAGATGCTTCTCTCTTTTCAACCACTTAATATGTAGTATGATATTCTGCAGAGGCAGGAAACCTCTGTAAAGTGGAAGAGTTCTCCAGGGACCAATCTTATCAGCTTAGTAAACCCCTTTAAACAACTGGGACTAATCAAAGGAACGAAGTGGAAAGAAAAGAGCTATTTGTGCCTCTACCTGAGAGTAGGTAGACTGGGAAGGCTACGAGAAACCAGAAAAGCTAGAAGTTCAAATCCTATAAAACAATAATTCCCAAATAAATTTTTTGAAAAAGACTTTCATGAAACCCCAAACCAAAAACCAGACAAGATGAGGGCTAGTCCTCACCGTGAAAAATCTCAGCGCAGATGCTGCAATGCACATGAATATAAACTGAACAACCCATTTATCATTTGGCAGACTTAAGCAGGGAGTGGTCTGCGCATGTAGCCCTGCCATAAACTCAAATGTGTTTTATCTGAGGCTTAAGGAAAATTTCATTATGTCATCACTGCCTTGCGTTACACTGATGATCGTTTTTTAAAACACTACTAAGGCATCATTTCTGTAAGGTAATAAAAATACAGCCTTTACTTATAATGCTTAGTATTTCTACAATATAGATGGTAAATTAACTCAAATACAATAAAGCAAAAGCTACAACAAGAAAGTTTCTGACAAAGGGATATCCAAAAAAAGAAGCATCCTCCCCTCATTGAAGTCTACTGGGGTTTTACTAACTTTACCCTAATGACAACGATAGTCCGAAATATACTTACTACACCTAAATATCATTCAAATCTGATCTCTTGGATAGTACCAGAGAATTACAGTGGAGTCTAGGCTGAATATGAGCCAAAAATATGCTCTCACCATAAAATAAGACAAACCTAATAGACACACTACATTTGGACTTTGGCCAGCAGTTGGAGGAAAATTATTATACTTTTTCTTTGGCACTGCTAATTTGGCACCAGCAATATCGTGTTCAGCTTTGGTACAATTTTCTCCATATTTTAAATCAGTGACTATATTTTTAAGAAAATAATCTTGAAGATAAATGCTGAATTGACCTAAACCTTTCATCTGTGTATCTCTGGTCTGGAATGCTCACAAACCGCCNTTCTTGAACTTCCTGCTCCAAGTTAATGTATATCAAATGTATATGACAAAGTTTTTCTATGTTTTTCTAATAGAAGCTACAAAGATTACAAAAAATGTGAATGAAAGTAATTTAGTTTCCACAGGCTTCTGTAATGAAACCCCTACCACTTTAATGCATCAGTAACCATTCCTTATAGTCAGATGGGAATCACACCACTAATGAGCTAAATACTTGATGACTTGAAGGTAGAAGGACTGAAAGGCACATCATTATATTGCTTCTTTTAGAAAATGAGGTGAGTTCAAAATCCTGACCATGTGTTAATAGGAGCAAGCAATTACCTCCATGTGATCATACAGAAATAAGAGGAAGTGTTAGTTAAAACTGCCTTGAAGTGGTCAGGTGGAGAACTCAAGCAGAATTTGGTGAAAGAAGAAGTTGCATGCAACATTTTCCCTTCATATTAATTTACCTCCTCAACCACAGTAAAATTGAACTGTGTATGTTTGTACATTTCAAGAAGCTTACATTAATTTCTATCTTATTTTCAAAGATACCAGAAAAGTTTAACAGAAGTTCCACATACATTATAGATATAGAGTACATGAAAATTACATAACAACATAATGCAGGTCAAGGAAGATTTGATTCATGGATACCACAACATACACATGTAATTTTGCACCAGTATAACATTTTTATCGTTTCCCAAAAATGGTAGGCACCAGCAACTCTCAGGACCAGCCTTAAAGTACAGTACTAACATAAACTTAGTGCAGCATCAGACTGTATAAATCTGGGAATTCCTTCCATATAAAGGAAGTTCTCTAGCTTTCCAGAGCTGGAGAAACTCTTTGTTATTCTTCCTTCAGCATCAAAGGTAAGATATGCAAGCAGAGGAAAAGGGAACATGACTAGATCTCTGTTTTTGCTGACTGCCCAGCCCAATAAATCCATAAACACACACAGAGAGTCAGAGCTTTTGTAAATTGGAAAAGATGCCACCCCTGATCTGGTCTAGGATTAAATAGGAGAAGAATAAAAGTGGACACTTTTGCTTCCAGTTCTCTAGTGTAACAACAAATATAGCCTGCACAATTTGCAAGGAATACTCTGACAAATACCACAACCACCAAGAGAATTTCAGACCAAATTTTCAGCCTCCACTTCCTTCATTTATTCTTTTGTAAAGCATTACAATTCAAAGACTGAAAATACGAAAAAATGAAAAAACATATAATCAGCTTTATTGTACTTTTCATAGAAACAATCAAACCAATATCTTTTCATTCTTTAATTCACAAAGGAAAAAAAAGAGAGAGAAATTGATTATATACATAGGCAGGAAATCAGACTGGTGAATTTATAAGGAGGAAAGAAAATACCAGCATAAACCTGATTCATCGGCAAAATTTCTATGAGAAAAGGGCACATGACGTATTTGTTCAATATTGGAAAATCTTCTTTAATTTACTCACTCTAACAACTCCCTCAAACTTGCATCTTTTATAAGAGACAAGGCTCATCAGAACATCATTTCACAAATTCTTCTATGGCCCTTCTGGTGTTATTTCTTACAATAAACTGGCCAGTATATGATTACTCTTTACAGGACAATTTTCATGGAGTCATATGCTCATTTCAAGGTCATGCTCACTGCACTCTCCTGAGGTAATTTATTTGGTGTGGAAGGGGCCTCTGTTTTTCTTGTGGTCCTTGTGTTCACACTACCAGAACCTCATCTCATCTATGTAGCAGCTTTCTCATTCTGCAGCCATTTCCAGCCTGACTTCTCAAAGCTCTCTGTGGACTTTATGAACTTCTGCCACTTCACCTCTTCCTGGCCTTCAGAAGTGGGTGAACCAGAGCAGCCAGAATGAGTATTCTGACTGGTGCTGCAGTATAACACCTGAAAGAGAACTAAGAAATGCACCCAGACCACAAAAATCTTATGCTTTGTTGAACAGAGTGGAAGAGATTTTGATGAAACTTTGTACTCAATGAACTTCTTCCTTGCAGCTCACGCCATAGGTGAAGGTGGTTCACTGGATATTATGTTCAAAGGTTTTGTATGTCTGTAAAAAAAGGATGCCAAAAGACCAGAGGGACAGGGAGCAAAGGGAGAAAGAGGGCCAAATACTAGACACAACCACAGTAGCAATAGCAATGTGACCCTGGAAAAACTGACAAAGATCAGGCTTTGGAACTGAACAATGGCTAGGAAGGTGAGAAAGCGGTGAGCAAAGAGCCATAAGCTCCTGTTGTGCCGCTCCTACTCTACCGAGGGAAACAGAACTTTTATATTCTTTTCAAATATGCATAACAATATGTGTAACAGAAGTACCTGATCTACCTGGAGTTTCTCCCATTAGTGTTTTTCCCAAACACTAACCTTTAGTTATCCAGAAAGCAACCACACTCCAATGTAAATCATCATATCACTAAAGATTATAGGACAAGCTGAATTCTTCTCTCCCATTTTCATGGGAATGATACTGCAGGAGAAGACTAACATCTCAGCTCAAATTAAATACCTTTCTCCTGTTACTCTCTCCAGACAGCCATTACTTTCTCTTGTTTTTCCTTACTCCTATCACTCCAGCATATAATTGCTGAAGGGGCTCAGACTTTGGCACTTGAGAGTCCCAGACCTCCTCTTCAAGATTTTACATGACTTTGCCTCCTAAGGAAACTTTTAATTTTCTCCTCATTGTACCTAATTCCTCCCCAAGCCATCAGAGCAGTCCATACATCTCATACAACATGGTGATCTTACACCAGGTAAGTGGGAGATGGTTGTATATTATATCTAAGGGAAGGAAATAGCAATCCCAAATTTCATTTCTTCTATTCTCTTCCTAAGTAAGAATAGAGCCATTTCCTTCTGCAGCCAGGATGTGAAGAGGGGTTGCAACCTAAAACCAGCACCCGTCCTCTGACTGTCCCCATACCCTGCCCTTTTACTCAGTGTTACCTGATGTAACATTTTTTCCTCTTGCACAGGTGACAGACACCAAAATATTCAGGGGGCCCTGAATCAAGTGGAAACATTTCTGTGAAAGCAAGTGCCATATTTCTTATCCTGAGCAGCTGAGCTGTCCCTAGCATGGGGATAAAGATGAAAGTATTGGGCAATTGGCACCAGCTGATTGACTGCTCTAGGGTCATATCTAACACCTGACTGGTCTGATAAATTGTGAACTTTTACGTCCATAAAATCAGCACCAAGAATGATGGCAGTGAACAGTGCAGCTGAACCAAATTTTCTGTCTCTCTCTAGACTCATCCTGCACATGGCTGTGGGTAGCCCAGTAACAAGTCATGTGGAAGATTTTACCGCCATCCTCCTATCCAAAATCCAAACCCTATGACTACAAAATTAGGAAAGTGTGAAACAAAACCTCTCAACCTGGTAATAGCCAGTGTTAATTTACTGGCTTCCACTCTGTTAAAGCCTTTTCAGCAGCAGACTGGAGAGAAAAGCTGTCTTGTTCTTGCCTGCAGCAGTGTTTTGATAAGCTGAAACTTTATCTACACTGACAAGACAGTAGTGAGCAGGTGTCAGAGCATTTTTATTCAGATCTCCACCACACCTTTGCAATGCTTCCAGCACCTCTGGGGACTACAACAGGGAGAAAAAAAACCTACCCAGATAATAAAACACACTACTCTGACTTCTCACCCAACTTTGGTTAAAACTCTAGCAGCCAGACTATACCATCGGATTAGTCAAAATTATATGACCTCTGCCCTCTCAGAAATACCTGAACCTAAAGTTCTATACACATCTCAGAAGGTGGGTGAAGGGCATGGTGCTTGTGTGCAAGAGCCAAATAGGGAGAGAGCACAGCCTATGCTGCCACTCCTCTCTAAAATAAGAAATAATCAAGCAAGGAATAAAATACATGTGAAGGAAATTGATTTAATTTAATCACCAGAAGTTGTAAAATCACTTCTTCACATCATGTCAGATGAAATATTCAATGATTCTCAAGCCCTCTCCTGTTCTTTCAGCGGAGGAGACACAGGGCATCTTTGTCAGCAGAGGCAGCTGCTCAGGAGGCTGAGGCAGACCTGCCATCTGTCCACAGCTGATCAGCTCATCCCTGATGCGGGTGAATATGCCCTCAAAGAGGGGGGGAGGTGAAAAATAAATGCACTGGCTTTACACCAAGCAAAACTAAACCACATTTTAAGAGAAAAGACACAGTAAGGAGACAGGTACAAAACTGAGAAGTACTTTACAGTCAGTGAGCAAAAACCTGTAAGAATGAAGTTCCTACCATAAATGCAAGCAATCTCTCCTCCAGTCCTTGCTGAAAGGATTGGCAATTCAAGGGAAACTGACTTAATACAATTGTAATAATTTACCCAAAAAAAGAAAGCACTACCAGAGAAAATCAGTACTTCATTATATTCCTATTCTTCCAAGCTCACTTTACTTGAGAGAAAAGCAGCACACAATGAGCTCTTTTTTACTTTCTAGCCTTCACTCAAGACACTTTGTCAGAGACCAACCATATATCAAAGGATCCTATAATGTGTATTATTTAAGCATCAACATAAGATGTCCCAGCACATCCAGTAGTCCAGTACATCTTACATGTGTGTTGCAGGTAACACGATTTTAGTTTATGTCTCACTACATAAGCCACTGCACACAAGGTAGGATACTGCTAGGCATTTTCAATGTGTTGTTTTAAAATAGTATAAATTTATTCTCTATTTCAATATTCTGTTTCCTGAAGATACACAAAATAGTTAAGAACACACTGTACTGCATAACCTACCACATTATTATTATGAAATATCATAACGTCTCACACAAAAAGAAGTTGAATTCCTTTAAACTGTTCCTCATTGTAAATATTAATATATAATCACAGCTAGGGTCCATTCCATCTGTCACGCTAAAAGATTGATGTTTCAGGTGTGAATGCACCTTTTTTTTGTCTTATGACAATGGTAAGAAATTACAAAATTCTAATTTAACCTAACAACCGAAAAATATTTTTAGTAGCATAGAGTGATATTTAAAATGATACTGTTTGTAAAGTTGCTCTTACACTAGCTATTCCAGAGGCAAGTGTCTGTCTGAAGCTTCTGTTTGTCTCCCTCCTGACAGCAAGACCCAGATTTCTTGTCCCATGTTGTCCACTTGTAAAAATCTGCAATTACACTTTGTCCCTAGCTACTGGAGAAAAAAGAGCTTAGTGCTGTAACCCTCAGTGATATTTATCTCTGCTGGACAGCTGGTAGTCCTGTTTAAGAAATGCACAGATATCAAGGGTCTCATGACTAATTAGTTGACAACTGAAATTCAGTGTTGGAGACCTCTAAGGATAATCCCTTCCTATATACATATACAAACACACAGAGTGATGAAAACTTCAAGATCACTTGGAAAAGGAAAGGCCTTGGATTCATTCTGGGCAGTTTCCTTAAAATGTGAATTCAAGGGTAAGAATCAAAAGATCTGGAAATCAGGTCAGTGGCAAGTTCCTAGTGTCCAACTGAATGACAAGAATTTAACAGTTTGCTCTCAAGAAAGAAGCCAGACCTCACAGCCCAGTAGCAGTACTCCCAAGCCGAGGTAGACCCCTGACCCATCTGAGGCATGTGCTGTCCAGCTGGGTCAGAACACACAATCCAAGTGATGTGTTTTCCTGCTCCTGAATCTTAGCAGCCCTAAAAATAATGTATGTCCTACTCTTTAGTTGTCTAATATTAGCACTGGGAAGTTTTCAGGTTAATAATTCTTCTGAAGTATGCACCATCATTAGTTGTTGCAATTCTGAATATTCTTGTTAGCTATCAGTGTCCTACCCTTTTTTCTCATTCATATTAACTTTGGTTTCAATGTCATCTTTATAGCAAGGAGTTCACAGTTTTAATTAACACAGTATGAAAAGACATTTCCTTCACTTTGTTCTGAGCCCTTGGTAGAATTCAGCTGTAATGAGTCAACTCTTAACCTGCATTTCCTAAAGCACTAAATTTTGTCTTCATTTCTAAATATGTAATTCTAGAATAGGCTTCAGACACGTGAATCTTAAATCCAATTCATCTATATTCAATCTCTGTGGTCACGAGATTAGAAAGAAATCCTTTGTCCTCTCTCTGATTTTACCACTCAGGTAATGCTTCAAGAAAGACCAATGGACTTTAGAGTGATTTTCCCCTTGTATTTTGTTCCCACTATTCCCTTCCCACAGTCTTACCCAGGCCAAAAAGAGTGAAGTGAAAGCAACATCTTTCCTGAATTCAGTCAATCAACTACAGAACAGCTTATGACAAAAGAGATACTATTTGGCTATGTAGACAAGACACTATTTATCTCATTAGACAGCTTTTCTGGTTTAGATTATGGAAGGCAGAAGAAGCAAAGCCAGTACAGCTGCAGGCAAGGATCAGAATCTTCCCAAACTCACATCCCAGCTAACAGCCATAGGTCTGCCCACTTCTGTGTGTCTATATGTACACCATCTCCAGCTCCAGACCTCCCACTCCCACCAGGAAAACCTGTTAGACTGGTAGCATTTTTACTACTTTCTTTGCTGCAGTCATACTTTCCTTGCTGTATTCTCGGATTAAGTGTATTTTAGTCAGGAGTGTAGAAGTAAATAAAAACATGGGGATTTTTCTTCTTTCTTTATACTTAATCCCACCATTTTCACATGCTGATTCTGGTCACTAAATTAAGTACTACCAAGTCTTGCTGTTTAATTAAACCTAGATGTCTATACACAGAGTCCTTGACCAGCCAGATCTGTCATGTCTGTAAATGAAGAGAAATTTCATTTGACTGACACAGATTATTAGTAGTATTGGTATCATTTTAATTACAGTATTACATACATTTTATAGGCAGAAATTCTGCTTTATGATGCCTCATCCAGAGCTGAAAATCCTTCAAGAAACTCCATGTGTGTACATATGTATAGTGTGTGTGTGTGTATATGTGCAGTATACACACACATGCAAACATAAGTGAACTGAATCAATAGCCCTATAACTTCTAAAGGCATCTAGCCACCACAAGCAACAACCTCCTGTCAAGGAGGGAAAGAAATATACAGGCACAGAGTAATCCATGAGAGTCAAGAAAAGCACGGTAAGAAAGGTCAGAGGAGGAGCAGCCCAGGCGCTGCAGCAGAAGGGAGCCTCGACCTGCTACTGTCTCCTGAACACCCTGGTAAGTGCATCTTGTTGCCTCCAACGATAGTCCAAGGTGAGAGGCACGAAGTGGTTTCTCAAGCACCACAGCAAGCAGTATTACCAGCTCTATTGCACAGACAGAAAATTAACATGCGTGCTCCCCAGCCTGCCCCAGGCGGATAAACCTGCTGCCTGTCAGCTCGCATCCTCGTAGGCAGGAGATAGCAGCTGGGGCAGCCGCCAGTACACGCTGCCTGACAGCACCCTCTCCAGAGGCCTGGTATTATTACAGACCGCACCTCTCTCTCCACACGCTGAATTAACTTGTTCTGACTGTGTGACAGCTCTGACGACTGCCCGCACGGATGCAAGAAGCCGGGGTCACATGCTGTTGCGTGCACGGCCTGTCACCAGCCGTGCCACTAAAACCAGACAAAACCTTGTCAAGGGAGATAAACTCCTCCAGAGGCAGAGGTAAGCGACTCGTCTCATGGCACAGCTTGTGAGGGTTTTGATCAAGTTCAAGGACGGTATCCTCTGACAGGGGAGCTGGGTGTAGGTGGGAAGGCACACACACGTGCTGGTGCATGCTCATGCATGCACATGTAAAGAAAAAAGCAAAGGCAGACAGGTTCAGCTGATGGAGCACAGGCAGGAATGCTGGTGGGGGCATAGCTTGCTGTCAGTGGTCTCGTCATAAAAGGGGCAAAGGAAAAAACTGCCAATTCTCCCTGCAAAATGACATCAAAAGGGAAGGAAAAAAAAATCATGTCCTCCCACTTTGAGGTTCGGGAGTTCTGGATGTGCCCAAAAATTAAGCCATGGAGCAGAGAAAGTGAGTTTGCAAAGAAAAATGTCCTGTTAAATTCAGCAGCTAGCTTCTGCTGCAGAAGATACTCTGCTTATGGCACACCTGGCACAGCCTGGTAAACCTAGCTGGAAAATTGTTTAATACTAAACTCTTTTCATCACCTTTCTTCATGAACCTTTATCCTAAACATGCAGCCCACAGGCAACTGCACTAACAGTACTTTCAAAGAGCTCCTACAGAGTACTCCCTGCTCTGAATCTCAGTGAACTATACTCCAAGATAAGGAAAGAGTTGTAGGGCTAAAAAACTCACCGTTTGTTATCTTCTTTTGATTTGAACTACAGAAAATTTCCATTCTACTTGCTCTTCACCCTAAAATACCAAGGAAATGTGTTCATTCCCTGTATTATTTGCCACAAAAATACTAGGTGTCTGAGAGATACAAGGTTTTTTACTATTCAAATGAAAACACTCAGCTTACCAAGCATGTTTGATCAGTATCTACGGAAAGCAGTTACTGGAAATAATGAACACTTTGGAAGTCATATTTAGTCCAGATATGGTCTCTCTGCTTCATATTTCTGCCATCACACAAAGAAGCTTCCCTACAGTCTAAACACCTAAGTAAACAGAAGCTTCTCCTGTGCATTACCAGCATAGCACAAAGCAACTGGAATATGCTGCTTTGGCCCACTGACTTTGCTAGCAAAGGGAAAACGGAGGCTTACAATGGGTAGCGTATTATTTTACAAGAACTTTTTTCTTTTTATGACCTCTGCAATCAGAACTTACCCATGGGAAGGGTGTTAGCACCATGCAGAGTAAATGAAACATTATTTTAGGTCTTCATCCCATCAGTAATAAAAAAAATAAGTTTAAATGGACATTACCTAACATGTTAAAAAAGCAACCTTTGATGCAATTAACCTGTAAGTATCAAGGAAGTGTGTCACTTAGAGACAACTGGTTGTAAGAGACGATTTCTACATCTTTAGTCCCAGGCCAGCAGTGATCAAATATTACTTCCCCCCTACCCTGCACCTTTTATTTTTTTTTTTTCCTTTTCTGTAGCTCCTGTATGGAAAATCAACTCAGTTGGGATACATTCTAGCACTAACAGGTTCCTGGCTGCAGCTCTCTCCTAGAAGCAATGACAGTGGCATGGCACAGGTTTACTTTGCTTTTGTCTGTGTCACAGTCTTTTCTGCAAACCTCTAAAACGAGAAAGCTTTCAAAGCTTTATCTTCCTTAAATATCAAAATGTCGTTGGGCAAGTAATAAGCCACTTTCTGCTTATTTTAAAAACCATATTTGGCAGCAGAAATCTTGTACATTTTTGAAATGAGTGGAATATTCCTTTGCCAGTTGGTGTTTTTTTAAAAGCTTAGCATATAAGGAAGCAAACTAACATTAGTGTCCATTTGTGCAGAATCACCTGGAGTAAAATATTTTCAGGGTAATACTGATGATAGTATAGTACAGGCACTTCTAACAGCAACAAGTATGAACCAAAATCCAGACACAAAGATCTCAAAGGGTTTTTTCTGTTGGAGCTCTATATGTGTGATTTTACCGAAGGATCTCAAGAGAACAATCCCCTGTTCCTTAGCAAGTGGCAACCTCAGGCTAATGGCTAGCCATAACTTAGAATGAAAGAAAAGAAAATGAGAATTAAACTGCTTTCTTGTGTCTATTCATTGTATTCATTCACAGGAAGCCTGTGATTGTCAGAAGAAAGTCTGATGAGCAGTGAGTAAAGAGTTCCAGAAGTGGAGGATCCTGTTAGCATAATTTTTCTTCACTTCTTTTTCTAGGTATTTTGTTCCATAGGCTTAATGAATTGTCTTTCATATTTTCGAGTCACTTCTCATTCATCATGCCTATCCAACAGAAAAAGAATAATTTTCCAGTGACCTCTTCGATTTTGACAATCTTCAGACTTCTTCCAGAGTATAATATCCCTTTCTATTTTGAGAGAAAAAAAAATAAGCAAGGTTATGTTCCTTAGGATCATGTAATGAAAATTCTTTAAAGCATGGGAACACAAGCATATCTGGCTGAGAACAGTGTAACCAAAACCAACTCTCTAACATCTTCTGTCAGTGTGTCAATTTGGAATAATCATGGTACTCCTGATCTTTATTTAGTACCGAAGTGGTACAGAGTGTCTGATCTGCAGGAGAAGTTTAGCACATCGTGTTTCATACAGATAGGAGAGGTTTAGCACATCATGTTTCATACAGGGAGACTGGTTCTCAGATACATATATCTTTTTCATCTCTCCTAGTCATTAGTTGGGGATTGCTCTCTCCTACACTTCAGGTTCAAAAATAACTTAAGATTTTTACCCACCAAGGGAAGGGTCTCCCAGCCACCAAACAGTGACTAATTATCAGGTTATTGCTATCTTTAACTGCCAACTATCAACAAAGTAAGTACAATAAACAATAATAAATACATATGCATAATAAAATACTGTACAGCCTTAATGTCTAATGCTGAAACTATGACAGAACTACGATGAGCTGCTTTCTCCTACCTACCTTGGTTTGCAGATAGAGTATACCTCTTGCTTTTTAGTGTTTGCAACTTTAGAGGCTGTTGGCTGAAGCCATTGAGAATTGCTGTAGGAACAGTACCATGCAACACACTGTCTCTGAACTGAAGCATTATATGTTAGCCTCCTAACAGGACATTGTTAGCACATGATAATAACAGTTCAGTGCATTTGTAAACATCAGCTTCTTATTCCTAACTCCGAAGAAGCTGGTACACAAATACATTGCAAAAGAGGCCAATCACTCAAAAGAAAAGAAGAAAAAGACCTGAAAGAATATGCCACTTCTGGATGCCAGTGACAGAAGTAATACTATCCAGGTTCTTCACTTCTAGCTGGTGGCTAGTGCAGCTCTCCTAGAGTATGACTGCTCCTCGCAGCTTAAGGAATGAGAAATCCCAATTCCATTTTCGTTCCATTTCTCATTGCACTGCTTCTGGCTGAGATGGAGTTCATTTTCTTCAGAGCAGCCCAGAAAGTGCTGTGTTTCTGAGTTGTGCTGAAAACAGTCCTGATAACACACCAGTGCTTCAGTTACTTGCTTGTGCAGTGCCGAGGCTTTCTCTGCTTCTCATCCTCCCCGTGCCTTCCAAGTGAGCAGGATTGCAATGGGCAAGTGGCTGGGAGGGGACACAGACGGCACAGTTGACCCCAGCTGGGCAAGGAGATGCCCCACGGTGTTCAGCAAGTTCCAGGAGGGAGGCAGAAGGAACTGCTGGGCTTATGGCATCTGCGTTCCCAAGGCAAGGTGTGCTGAGGCCCTGCTTCCTGGGGAGTGGCTGGGCACCTGCTGGCCCAGGGGAATCCCTTGTCCTCCTTTGCCTGCATGTGCAGCTTTTGCTTCCCTGGTTAAACTGTCTGTGCCTTCATTCACGAGGCTTCTCCCTTTCCTTGTATTTCATTGCTGCCTGGCAGAAGAGGGGAGTGAGGGAGTGTCTGGAGTGCTGTTTGGCTGATGGCTGGAGCCAACCCACCAGATACGTACACATGTCCTCTTTCTTTTCAGCAGAAGTTCCTAATAACTGTAGAAATCACTTAGAACAAATCAAGGATAATCATTGTGGTTCTAATATATTATTTTGCATTTCTTTTAGCACTCAGATATATGTAGTAGAACTCTGAACACATATCTGTTGCTCAGAGTCAGAAACATTTCTCACAGACTCATTAAGTGGACACCTTTTTCTTAGTACTTTTTTTGTAATTCAAATATCTTAGTATGAATTATCATCCAGAGAAGTAATCAATAAGGCAAATTATGTTCTTAGCACTGGACACAGAAAATGAAAAGTTTACTGCACTGCATCTATCTATCTATCTGTCTCCTGGAAGAGTTCATTGGAAATGTGGAAAAGGTACCATAGTTAATTATTATGTTTATCCTAGTTTCTAGCATGAGGGAAGGCATCTCAGACATGGAACCTACCTAAAGTGCTGCTGTTCTACTTCAATGTCCACATAACCCTCAGCCTTTGCTTTGATTCTGTGAACATGTTTTGTAACATGGCTTCTACATCCAACCATGTTCATTTTGCAAATAAATTTGATATAAAATTGCTTTTCTTAAAACGGTGATATTTACTTCCTCCAGGTAAAGAGACACAATTACTCAACCACAATTACACTGTTAGGACTGTAAGCAATGTAGAATATAGATGCTTTAATTGGAATTTGAAATGTTACTTCGAACCTGTGAAGTGGGGGCATGTCTACATGAGCAGTTACTGCAGAGCAAATGTGGGCTGCTGTGCCTCAGCTGCTCACCGTGGAGACCCCTCTGTGACAATTTCAGAGAGGATAGAACAGTATTTGATACAGGCTAAAGTTCTTCTTGCTGTTCTGGACAGTTGCATCATGATTCAGCCAGAAAACGAACCAGAGCTGCTAAAAGAGGGCAAATAAGATTAATAGTTGGGGTACCTATTTGGTTGTTTGCATCTTCCCATATATCAAACCTCTGGGTTATGCTACACTGTTAACTTGCTTCAAACCTTCTGACCCAAACGGGTGTTTCCCAAGTGTCCTATTAAGAGAACTTCTCAAGATTCTTGCTGCTCTGGTTCCATTGTGTGTTTCATTTCATTTGGGGAAGGGCAATCTCACCAAGGGTTAATTCTCTTTGTTATCTCAGTGAGCCATAACCTGAAAACCACTGCCAGGGCGTCCACAGCTGCAGTATCTTGGCAAGAATTCTTTTTCAGCATATTTACAGTATGAATACTTTGTATGTTAATATATGACCACTGTGTTGTAATCTGCACTAGCCTAATCAGTATGGATGTACTCCATATTCAAGTTCGTTTTGCAATTGTACTTGCCAACACATGGTTTTATGAACATAGACTCTAAAGCAATAGTACTTCTGACATTTTTACTCGTACTAAAGACTCCTAAACATGTGTGTTTCATTGGATTATGTTACAAGTTTACATATTTCAGGGTTCCCAGAAGGACACATGAATCTAAAAAAATGCCATAATTAATTATCCCTATTAATGAAATTCTCTAGACTTCAATTACCATGGAGCTTTATGGTGAATTTCTGAATGTCAAAATTTCTTTTGCACAGCCGAGCTCTATTCAGAATCTGGCCTTGATGAGACTCATTTCAGTATATTAGGCTGAGATAAGGCATGAGAATTTTAGATCACTAAAAAAGGAAGTGTATTGAAAAAGAAAGTAATTGTTACACCATTGAATGCTGGCATAAAGAATTCCTAGCATGAAATGTGTAAGTTTGCTCTTGTTATAAACTGTTATAGAAAAATACCACAATGTCCAAATGAACTTAAGATTTGGTGGCATCCAAGCTATTTGAGGCTCAATAACTACGAGTGCAAACTTAGTATAATAAAATAAATGGCTGTCATGGTTTAAGCCCAGATGGAAATTAAGCACCACACAGCCACTTGCTCAGATCCCCTGTATCCCCACACACCCCAGTGGAAAGGGAAGAATAATTGAAGTAAAACTTGCATGTTGAGTTAAGGACAGTTTAATAATTGAAAATAAAGTAAAATATGATAATAACAATAAATTATAATAATGATTATAATAAAAAAGAAACAAAAAGGTGACACACAATGCAATTGCTCACCACCCACTGACTGATGTCAGACCCTATTCTCAAAGCCAGATCAGCCCTCCTGTCCAGGTAACTCCCCCAGTTTACATACTGGGCCTGACGTTCAAGGGTGTGGAATGTCCCTTTGGGGAGGTCGGGCCACCTGTCCCAGCTGTGCTCCCTCCCAGTTTCTTTTGTGTATACCCTCACTGGCAGANTTTTAGAAACCCCTCTTAGGTACTGGAAGTTGGTATAGATCTCACGGAAGCCTTCCCTTCTTCAGGCTGAAAAGTTCCAACTTTCTCAGCCTCCTCTTTGTAGGAGAGACGCCTTGTCATGGTTTAAGCCCAGATGGAAATTAAGCACCACACAGCCACTTGCTCAGATCCCCTGTATCCCCACACACCCCAGTGGAAAGGGAAGAATAATTGAAGTAAAACTTGCATGTTGAGTTAAGGACAGTTTAATAATTGAAAATAAAGTAAAATA
>VYXC01001384.1:41407-64928 GCA_013397175.1 Platysteira castanea
TTAATAATTGAAAATAAAGTAAAATATGATAATAACAATAAATTATAATAATGATTATAATAAAAAAGAAACAAAAAGGTGACACACAATGCAATTGCTCACCACCCACTGACTGATGTCAGACCCTATTCTCAAAGCCAGATCAGCCCTCCTGTCCAGGTAACTCCCCCAGTTTACATACTGGGCCTGACGTTCAAGGGTGTGGAATGTCCCTTTGGGGAGGTCGGGCCACCTGTCCCAGCTGTGCTCCCTCCCAGTTTCTTTTGTGTATACCCTCACTGGCAGAGCATGAGACAAGGAAAAAGGAGTCTTTGACTCAGGATAAACACAGCTGAGCAAAACCCAAAACATCAGTGTGTTACCAACACCATTCTCATTCCGAATTCAAAACACAGCACTGTAGCAGCTGCTGAGAAGAAATTAACTCTACCTTGGCTGAGACCAAAACAACGGTTAAGTAATTCCAGTTGTCTTTTATGTTTGTGAAATGAAACCCTTCCTGTCCTCCAAAAAGAAGAGAGAAGAAAAGCTAACAATAATGCATACACATACACAAACACCACCTACTTCAAAACAGAGATATATGCCAGTATTACACTCATATCTGTACAGAGTATTCAATTTTCTACCAATTTTGAGATAAAAGACAGGAAAAAGCTCTCTAACAAAAACCTTTTACAAAAAGAAGACAGGAGAGTTCTGCCCTTTTTCATAGTAATCATATTTCCGGAACCTTATACTGCTTAAGTTGTTTTGAAGCTGTTCATGACAGTCAGCAGCAAAGTCCCCTTTCCTCCTGTGTTTACACTATTATGCATGTGCAATTCATAAAATATTTACATGTGTTGCCTCTTTTCTTGTTTTGGAAAGCAAAATAAAGATAAACCATAAATTTCCTCAACAGCATGTGTATGCAGAAACACATATGTGAGGTAGGGTAATTAGTTTATCTTTTATCACCTTTTTGGTAAATTAGGGACCCTCTCACTACATCTTCACTATGTCAGAAAATATCTGATACCAAATGTTGCTTCCACCATCTTTCCACTACTTTTCTTCTCTTTTTCTTCTCTTCCTGTCTGCTCTCCTTCTTTCCTTAGCTTTCTAATAGCTTATAACCATTCCCTGTTGCATACTGGATGAGAAAGCTCTTTCAAGTCCCTGGTGAAAATCAACAAGTTACAGTGATTCATAAAAATAAGACTGCCATCATTATTGTTCGATTATTGCTGCGTCTGAGGAAAGATTCTTCAAGTGCTGGAGATGTCTTCCTTAATATTTATAATCTGCACTGAACAGTGCTAATGAATGAGTGGGTGTACATTCTGCTGAAATGCAGTGGTATTTGATTTATACTAAGTCCAGGTCTGGTTGTTAAAGCTAAATCCATTAAACTGTCTCTTAGATCTGCCTTAATGTACTTCCCTGCATACAACAGAGTTTAAACATTACTTAGCTTTTCATAATTGGTTGAATATTTGTCTTTATTAGATCATTCTATGGTAAATGGGATTTGGGATATTTTGAAAAATAGCAGTTTATTAAAGCTTCACTTATCAGAAAAAAAAAATCTAAAAAAATTATCAGCATGTTTGCTAAAAAATAATCAGTTGAGGCTAAATGTGTAAGAAGAAATTCAAAATATTAAACCCTAGTTCATAAAACCAAGATGCTCAAGGAAGAAATTCACATTTCATCTTGGGGAAAAGAAATTCACAAATAGTTTTCATTTGGAAGGAAAAAATATACTTTGTTTACCTAAGCTGTCACCTTCTAAGTGTCTCCAAGGGGAGAGGTTTTTTTTTCTAGCTCAAAATTGCTCTCTCCTTAGAAGAAGAAAAAAAACCCATTAAACAGAAGTGTAAGTGGGACAGACAGGGTAGGGAGAAGACAGAGAACATGTAGGAAATCATCAGCTTCCAGCTCAGGTTAGGCATTTCTGCAAAGGCCATTGAGTATTAAATACACAGACTGACTACAGCATTTCTTCTCATCTACAAGAGTTTTCCATTCACAGCACCTACAAAGCCAGCCCAGGACTGACAAGTCAGTTTGGGGTGTATTTCTGATACTGTCTCCATGCAACACTTCTATTTTTCTTACCTGTTGTTGACTACAGTCAGAGTTACTCCATCTCTTTTCATCTATTCTTTTCAACTCATTTTGCTCAGGAAGTAAAGCATCACTAAAGCCTTGTAGGCTTGATTTTATCTTACGAGGAGTGGTCAGCCATTTCACAGAATGCAGCTCATTTACAGGTAGATAATCCTTTTTTGGTGCAGGAGACATTAAACAACGTAGCTTCTCTCCTTGTATACCCACTGTTATTCTAGACTCATATTTCATTTCCAAAATTTCTCTCAAGCCAGTAGTGCCATCCTCTTCTCAAGTATCCTTGGCTCTGATATTCCAGCCCTCTCCTCTCCGCACCCTGCATTTTCTTGTCTAAATTCATATTGCAGAGCTTCTTCACCAACTACCAAATACCAAAGAGTTTTGTACAGGAGGCTGGGGGGCTGTGCATAGTAATACATTATTACTTGCCTGCCACATATGCACTAAATAAATTAATTTCACGATCTAGTGCTGTCACTGCTGTGCATGACATGCTAGAGTCCGAGCTGTGCTTTTCCAACAATGCAAGATCACTAGAAGCACAAGTGTATCAGCTCCCTGAGGGTTTCATCTTTCTAAGGGTTCATAAAACCCACATGGTATGTGGAACACTAGAGGTAAAAACTGTCGGTCTCTGGAGGTCCCATGCGTATGACGGACCCTGGACACATGTCAAAGGGCAGCTCCTGTGCCTCACAAAGGACGAGACTCTTGTGCAATTTTTACATTGTCCCTCACTTGGAACTCTGTCCAGAAGTGCAATATAGATCCAAGTGTATAAACAGCTGTAAATTATTATGACATATTTGGAGAAGATTTATGAAAGTTCCACAGATTATTTTTGTATTAAGTTTTCAAAATTTCATTCTTCTGTACTCTTATATTCTGATCTCTTTGGAGCCCCAGTACTGAACTCAGTTTTCCACAAGTGGTCCTGTCAGCACGGGCAGCCTGGGTTTTTTGCCTGTGTAACTCTGGACTTGGCCAACATGGAAATATGTCACTTTGGACTGGCAAAAACTTTTGGATATATTTGAATCCAGTTTTTCCTAAGGTTAGGAGGGAATTTCCTTTAAATCAGTACCTTAATGCTGGTTGAGATATAAAGAACTATGAAAATTGTTTGTCTTTCTTGCTATAAGAGATTTCCATTCTTTTGATGTGTTTCCTTCCCTAGGTCTGACAAAATCAGACCATCTTCAGAGAGGGCACTTGTTTTCCTAGCTGGAACAGGCTTTGCTGGCTTCCAGAGCTAGCAGGTGAAAGGAATTTCCAAGTGATACAGGTTGTTTATTACAAGCACTAGAGGCTACTTGCAGATGAATATTGGTTCTTGATAGGTACTTGATGAACCCTGCCGTAATTTGTCTCCCAGAGAAGACTGCAAATTCTGCAAAACATTGTGTTGTCTGCTTAGTGGCAACTTAGTGGACAGGACTGATAATTGAATGTAGGTTACTGAAGATCAGTTCTGGTCACAGAAATGGTATGTGCTAGAATCTGAAAATGTCAGAAAACCCCATTAAAGCATCATGCTTTCATAATTAATAAGCCTGTGACCTGCTGGTATACTTTTCTTTTGATTCATTTTTTTGATAGAGGTTACAGAAATGCTTATCACATTAAATAATATAAGTCACTAGAAGAACATTGACAGAAATCTAGAAACCTGTTGTGGTACTTTTTTTTCATTGCTTTTGATTTTATCTCAGCATTTTCAGGCTTTTAAATTAAACAATGAAAATAAAATAGAAAAAAGTAAAAACAACCCTTCATCTCCTACTGGGTTCCAAGGCAGGTAATAATTAATTTGCTGCTGTTGTTGTTTTGTTTTGTTTAGGGGGGTTTGTTTTGTTTTTTGCTCTCTGTTTTTTGATTTTTGTTTACCAAGAATGATATTTTCTGGGCTCATTCCAGTTAGGAGTGGGGGGAGAAGGGATATATAATGTCCATATTATACAAAAAAAAACCACAGTAAATGCTGACTTTGGACTTTTGGGAACACAACCATTTTGTCCCTGTGTTTTCCTGGCAAGGTTTTAGTAGTGGGAGGGGCTACGGGGGTATCTTCTGTGAGAAGCTGCCAGAAGATTCCCCCATGTTGGTCAGAGCCAAAGCCAGATGGCTCCAGGACAGACCTGCTGCTGGCCAAGGCCAAGGCTGAACCCATCAGTGACAGAGGCAGTATACCTCTAGAAGAACATATTTGAGAGAGGGGGAAAACTTGCTGTGCAGCAGTAGCCAAAAGAGTGAGAATATGTGAGAGGGACAACTCTGTAGACACTCAAGTCAGTGCAGAAGGAGGGGGTGGAGCTGCTCCAGGTGCTGGAGCTGAGATTCCCCTGCAGCTGTGGAGCAGCCTATGGAGGTCCATGGGGTGCACAGATCCCCTTGCAGCCCCTGGAGAAGCCCACACAGGAGCAGGTGAATGGAAGCTGTGACACCATGAGAAGCCCATGCTGGAGTGAGGGAAAAATGCGAGGAGTCCTCCCACTAAGAAGGAAGGAGCAGCAGAGACAATGTGTGGTGAACTGACCACAACTACTGTTCTCTGTCTGCCTATGCTGCTAGGAGAAAGGAGGTGAAGAATTCAGCAGTGAAGTTGAGCCCAGGAAGAAGGGAGGAGTGGGCAAAGGGTGTTTTATTTTTCATTACCTCACTCTGACTTGATTGGTAATAAATTTAATTCTTTTTCCCACACTTGTTTTGTCCATGACAGTAATTGCTGAGTGATCTGTCCCTATTCTTACCCTGATCCATGAACCTTTTGTTGTATTTTCTCTCCTCTCCCCAGTGGAGGAGGGGAAAGATAGAGCCATTTTGGTGTGCACCTGATGATCAGATGTGGTTAAACCACNGTGCAATTTTTACATTGTCCCTCACTTGGAACTCTGTCCAGAAGTGCAATATAGATCCAAGTGTATAAACAGCTGTAAATTATTATGACATATTTGGAGAAGATTTATGAAAGTTCCACAGATTATTTTTGTATTAAGTTTTCAAAATTTCATTCTTCTGTACTCTTATATTCTGATCTCTTTGGAGCCCCAGTACTGAACTCAGTTTTCCACAAGTGGTCCTGTCAGCACGGGCAGCCTGGGTTTTTTGCCTGTGTAACTCTGGACTTGGCCAACATGGAAATATGTCACTTTGGACTGGCAAAAACTTTTGGATATATTTGAATCCAGTTTTTCCTAAGGTTAGGAGGGAATTTCCTTTAAATCAGTACCTTAATGCTGGTTGAGATATAAAGAACTATGAAAATTGTTTGTCTTTCTTGCTATAAGAGATTTCCATTCTTTTGATGTGTTTCCTTCCCTAGGTCTGACAAAATCAGACCATCTTCAGAGAGGGCACTTGTTTTCCTAGCTGGAACAGGCTTTGCTGGCTTCCAGAGCTAGCAGGTGAAAGGAATTTCCAAGTGATACAGGTTGTTTATTACAAGCACTAGAGGCTACTTGCAGATGAATATTGGTTCTTGATAGGTACTTGATGAACCCTGCCGTAATTTGTCTCCCAGAGAAGACTGCAAATTCTGCAAAACATTGTGTTGTCTGCTTAGTGGCAACTTAGTGGACAGGACTGATAATTGAATGTAGGTTACTGAAGATCAGTTCTGGTCACAGAAATGGTATGTGCTAGAATCTGAAAATGTCAGAAAACCCCATTAAAGCATCATGCTTTCATAATTAATAAGCCTGTGACCTGCTGGTATACTTTTCTTTTGATTCATTTTTTTGATAGAGGTTACAGAAATGCTTATCACATTAAATAATATAAGTCACTAGAAGAACATTGACAGAAATCTAGAAACCTGTTGTGGTACTTTTTTTTCATTGCTTTTGATTTTATCTCAGCATTTTCAGGCTTTTAAATTAAACAATGAAAATAAAATAGAAAAAAGTAAAAACAACCCTTCATCTCCTACTGGGTTCCAAGGCAGGTAATAATTAATTTGCTGCTGTTGTTGTTTTGTTTTGTTTAGGGGGGTTTGTTTTGTTTTTTGCTCTCTGTTTTTTGATTTTTGTTTACCAAGAATGATATTTTCTGGGCTCATTCCAGTTAGGAGTGGGGGGAGAAGGGATATATAATGTCCATATTATACAAAAAAAAACCACAGTAAATGCTGACTTTGGACTTTTGGGAACACAACCATTTTGTCCCTGTGTTTTCCTGGCAAGGTTTTAGTAGTGGGAGGGGCTACGGGGGTATCTTCTGTGAGAAGCTGCCAGAAGATTCCCCCATGTTGGTCAGAGCCAAAGCCAGATGGCTCCAGGACAGACCTGCTGCTGGCCAAGGCCAAGGCTGAACCCATCAGTGACAGAGGCAGTATACCTCTAGAAGAACATATTTGAGAGAGGGGGAAAACTTGCTGTGCAGCAGTAGCCAAAAGAGTGAGAATATGTGAGAGGGACAACTCTGTAGACACTCAAGTCAGTGCAGAAGGAGGGGGTGGAGCTGCTCCAGGTGCTGGAGCTGAGATTCCCCTGCAGCTGTGGAGCAGCCTATGGAGGTCCATGGGGTGCACAGATCCCCTTGCAGCCCCTGGAGAAGCCCACACAGGAGCAGGTGAATGGAAGCTGTGACACCATGAGAAGCCCATGCTGGAGTGAGGGAAAAATGCGAGGAGTCCTCCCACTAAGAAGGAAGGAGCAGCAGAGACAATGTGTGGTGAACTGACCACAACTACTGTTCTCTGTCTGCCTATGCTGCTAGGAGAAAGGAGGTGAAGAATTCAGCAGTGAAGTTGAGCCCAGGAAGAAGGGAGGAGTGGGCAAAGGGTGTTTTATTTTTCATTACCTCACTCTGACTTGATTGGTAATAAATTTAATTCTTTTTCCCACACTTGTTTTGTCCATGACAGTAATTGCTGAGTGATCTGTCCCTATTCTTACCCTGATCCATGAACCTTTTGTTGTATTTTCTCTCCTCTCCCCAGTGGAGGAGGGGAAAGATAGAGCCATTTTGGTGTGCACCTGATGATCAGATGTGGTTAAACCACCACACATTGCTAGCTCTGATGGCTGACTGCCTGTATCTTGTTTTTCAGTAGTTAGCACAGAAACTTCACACCAGGTATGCCAGGGGATTTTGATGTTCCCGCGGCACATTTTTGCCCTGCTGAACCTGCCCCACATGCCACATCACCCTTGCTTAGGTAGTCATTACATTGCGTGGCCATCCCAGCCTACCTGAATTTAGCACATTATCTGTTAGTGGACATAGGCCTAGGAAAGCCTCCTCTGAGTAGAGCCCATCCTAATTCTCAATTTTAGGATTATTACTACACCTGTTAAAAAGCAGAGGTATCTGCATGTATCCTCTTTCAGACAAACTGATAGCCAGTACCTAGTGTAAGAAAAATCAGGTATGTCTTATTACAAGATGCGTGATAGCACTTCTTAAACAAATTATACCTTTATGAAATTAACTTCTTATTACTAGCAATGATTTGGATCTGTTTGCAGTACTGTGAATAGAGAAAAGTGAAAGCACAGATGTCAAGAATTAAAATCCAAGCCAAAAAAATTATATAAAACCTGTACTATTCTCTCACCCTTGTAAAAGATTCCTGTAAGGGAATGTCAAGATTCATTAATGAGACAGTGGAAGAAACTTGTTATGACAAGTTATTTTGCCCACAATTAAGTTGCACAAGGGAGCCGTGTTTGACTTTGGCTGTGCTAATTCCCAGAGAGGTCATGGATTCCCCATCCCTGGAGGTGTTCAAGGCCAGGTTGAATGGGGCTCTGAGCAGCCTGGTCTAGTGGAAGATGACGCTGCCTATGGACCTAGGTGATCTTTAAGGTCTCTTCCAACTGTAACCATTCTGTGAGTCTACAATCCCATGAATTTGCAGTTATCAATCTGCTGCTCCCACCTAGTGTGCTTCTATAAGTTCCTTTAATGTCATGAGCATAAATACCCTGGTGCTTCCGCCTCTGGGAGGTGTTTAAAAAGGAAAACATCTTTCTCTTAGGTATGCACTTTCTAGCTGAACACATATTTGCCATCTTACAGCTTTATCCAGTTTCCAGTGAAGGTAACAGTCTTTCCATTTCAGTGGTAGGCAGAACAGAATTTTAATTATCTTTCTATGGAAAAGAAAACACTTGGGGCTAGTGAGTAATAGGAATACCTCACACTTCTGTGTGCCCTAGAACCCCTGCTTCAGTAAATCGCCAGAATTTGTGTTTCCCCGTGGTAAAACTGCAGAGCATAGTAGTTTTCTTTGCTTGGTGTCACTGTGCACCTTTAGGGTCTGGACACAACCCAGAGGTAAGCATGTTATTAAAAAAATACTACAGATAAGAAACAATAGGCCAGCAAACTATCCCATTAGAAGACAAATGATACGTTCTGGAAGCCAAGCTTTTAGTGACAAATGTGCTTATTTTAGCTGAGTAACTATTTATAATTCATCTTTTTTGTAAAAAGAGGGAATGTTTAATTTGCACTAGAGTTACACTTCTCAGTCTGGGCAAGAAAAAATTAGTGATTAATGTGTTAAAGAGCACAAACAAACACAGAGAATATACCAGACTTTGAGAAATAAATAGACTCTGCCAGTATGTAGTATTTATCATTTTTAAAAAGAAACATATATTTTAGGGGGAATAAAGCAGTAATATATTTTTCCTAGTCTATATTTCTCCTGTGCAGAATTGAAGACAAAAAAGGAGCCCTCAAGAATATATCCTTTCTCACCAGATACCATATTATGATAAAAATTTAGAAATCGGGTCCTGATGGAGGGAACAGCTGGCAAAGAGTACCTGTCTAATCGGGAATTATGTTCTGCAGAGACTCCTTGAGAAAGAAAAGCAGGACTTGATCCAACATTTCCCACCATGAACTTGCCGGTAAATCAACAAGTTCCTGAATGTCTGGCTTTCTTTTTGCTGAATTCAGTCCCACGGGTCCAAGAGCTTTCAAGGATAATTCAATCTTAAACATGCATAGGGACAAACCTCCTCATGTAGGCTCTGAATAGCCCCACCAAGTCAGTGGAACCAGTACACGAGTGCCTTAGATAGTATTATTTACTTTTCATTGTATTCCTGGAGTCTTATGTAACTTTATAAGAAAAACAGGTAGTCTGTCACCAAAAGTCATTTCTGGATCTATATACAGTCACTTTGCTTGCAGCAAAGTCTTATCAGTGTTGTACAACTGTCCTTATACACTGCTTTAATAATTTAGTGTGTTGTGCATTAGATTGGGAAAATACTCATTAAAAGTGTCTACAAGTAGTATATTCAAGTCTGAAAAATAGATCTGAATTTACATTCCCTGTGTGTTAGTTTCTCTCATCTAACGAATAGACATAGCTCTATTCTCCCTTATATTTTGTCTTGGTGTAACTCAGCTAATTTAATTAGCTAACAAAATGTCTGCTAGTATGCATATAGTGTTAAACATAAATTTTCCCTCTAAGGTACAGAATGAGTTACAGCAAGAGACCAGACTCACTGAAACAGTAAACCCTAGGGACATATGGGACAACACCTGCTAAAACGTGCAGATTTCTAGTTCCTGAACTCAGGAACTAGGTCACTGAATCTCAGTGTCTTCAGTTAAAGCCGGCCATTTAAACACTTCTATGTTTTGGTGCCACATCAGCTGCAAGAACACCCAAACTTTCACTGTGATCAACTAAGCTGCCTTAGCCCACTGCCTGCAGAACCTGTCCCAGTAACAGTATACACACATGCCTGCATACACCCAAACACTTCTCTGTGTGTGTCTGTCTGTCTGTCTGTGTGCATAAATATATACATATGCAGAAGTGTCGAAACACAGCTTGATGTGCCTACCTGTTACTTCTCATAATCTTCACCTATGATACTCTGCAGGCATGCGATACAGGACTGACATGGATAGAAGACACTAAGGCTTCATTTTTAAAAGGTTCCATCTGTGATTAATATTGCATCCAAAGTGATAAAAGTTTGCATGGTTCCTCTGTGTAATGAAGTTATTGGCAGGACTATCCACAGAGTACCATATTTTAAGAAAATAACACACTGAATTTTCAGTGAACTGACTCAAATCTTGTAGAGAAAGCCCTGCTCCAAGAAGTCTTCCATCCTTCCAGCCAGTTCACCACTTTTTACAGTATGCCATGAGATATTGCAGGTGCTTTGAATATATTCTGCATTATTCCCTCCACCACCCCCCACAAAAAGAAAAAAAAATAAAAGGAAAGGAAAAGGAAAAAATAAAACAGCTGCCATTAACTTATGGTTGACCATGAATTTGAAGCAAAATGTTGAAACCATAAGGTGCTTCTGGATGTCTGTGACAGAAGTTTGACAGGCAACCCCTACAAGTGTCAGGCCCCCAAAGCAATGAAGCAGAAAATAAAAGTGCTCCCTAACATGTTTAAAATGATTCATTTCACTGTTTCGCTTTGAGACGAGGAACAAAAATGGAAGCATTCCTATTCCCTATTGAAAGCAATCACAGTTTTATTTCCTGCAGTATTTACATAGGGAGAGCTGTTTATTTAGAATCCTTGGTGATAAGGACACGGCAAGCTCATAACTTATTATATATTCTCTTTTCATTTTGTCTTTTTTGGGGCTAGAATTATGTATATTTTATGATAACCCAAAATGACTTATACATAAAAAATACAGACTTTAAAGATAAAAAGGATTAGTAGCAGGTAATGCATTTTCCATGAGTGGCTATAGGGCTCTCAGTTCCAGAATGTACAGGCTGCATACAAATGAATTGATAAAAGTCTGAGGCTGCGGATGGGTAGAAAGGCTCATGCTTTGCTGGAGATGATTCTTAAAGTTACAATAAATCAGACAGACAGCGTCGGCCTTTGAGGATAAACCTGTGATGGCTTGTTGTGCCTCTTTGAATCGCCTCAAAGGCCCAGGGACTAAAAAGTGCCTAGATGTCACATTAAATCTACCGGGAGGATGGAGCACTTCAAAGAGGAACGCAATCAGATCTGATGGAAAATACATTTTCTGAAAGCTACTGACAAAAAAGTAATCTTTGATGTGGATGTTGAATAACAATTGATATTGTCTTTCCTGACATTTTTCATTATTGCTGTCTTATACAGCCTACTTCATGTATTAAAGCAATATTAACTGTTTGACAGGGACAAATCCTCAAACTATCACATAAGCAATTGTTTCTGAATTGTCTTAGCCCACTGCCTGTAAAAGCTGTCCCAATGACTGCTTTTAAATATGATGGTATACTCCTTTCCTTGACTACCTAGACAGTGTCTGAGCCTTGGTATAATACAATAGATTCTGGGGGATATTAGAAATGGTTAGGGGGTTATGAGGTGTCATTTGATTATAAGTAAGGTGCAGCAGTGTTTTCTGAAGGTGACTTTTAATGAGAGAGGTCTATAAAAATTTAGTCCTTATTCTCACTCTACAATACACATTTATAGCAAGTATATCTACCCAGAAATTTTCAATCTCCTGCAATTCTTGCAGCTCAAAAGAAGAAAAAAAAAAATGTACAGGAGATATTTGTTATTTATGCAAAGAAATAAAGAACTCTGTAGCTATACAAAATGCTATAACTATAATGCAGATAAATCACCCGGTTTTTACTGGAGAGACATTCATGCAGATCTAAAGGCTACATGTCATTTCAAAGAGCCAGATCCCTCCTGAGGTTTGATGTCTTAACTCCCTACTGTAACAATGTGCTGCTTTACCAAAGATCCCTATAAATCTAGAGCCCCTAATTCCTCGATGACCTCGGGCTGTTGACTAGGTAGATGGAAAGGCAGCTGTAGCTCTAAGCAAGCTGCCTTTAACACAGGGGTTAACTGCACAGGCACCGGGGAAAGGCACATGTGCAGCAACCCCAAACCTGAGAGCAAATTGCAACTGTGAGGTAATCTACTGCTCTCAGGCTCTCACCAGTTACTGGCATTTCTGTTGCACCACAAAACAGTGAAGCTGTGCATGTCCCTGTTTACTTCCAATTTTCTTGTCAGTCTTCAGTTTTTCACATACTTCGAGGATGTTTTCACCAGCTTTTTCTCCCTTATCATGACTACCAGTATCAGAGCCACAACCAGGAGCCTTCTGCAATCATTCACTTGTTTCAGATGATTAATTTTTTTATAGAAGGGTCCCATGGTAAGGTTTTCTGTGGAGTCCCTCCCTAGGGAAAATGTTTGATGGTTTGCAGTTAACCTGTTGTATAGCATGAACACAAAACAGAAAAATTTCTTAAGAGGATCCATAGAGAAATGGAAGGAATATCTCTAGCAGGAGAGGGTAAGCAGCATAACTGTCCAACTGCATAGTGCACAGCTGTTTTAGCTGCACACTAAAAATTTTAATTAAGCAGCAGAGTTGGAAAGAGAGAGTTCAGCTACACCTCTTTCTGCTACACAGAAATACACTTCTGCTGCCCTCTGACAGGGAGAACAGCTTTCATTTGCCACTCTTCTGCATCAGTCTTTGCCTTGCCAGTGTGTGTGCTCTGGAAGGCGGTCATCCCCAGGAGGACAAGGATAAGTCATGCTGCCACTAACATTTCTACCAAAACCTAGGTGATGCGTGGCTGGTGCAGAGCTGTCAGATTCCCTGGGGCCAAACATTCAGACATAGTTTGTTTCTGCCCAGAAGGCAGTTGCTGTCTTCTCATGAATCAGACACAATGAAACCTTCTTCTCTTGGATGAACTTGCAATTGATGAATGACTGTACTCCCACCCTCCAAATAAATAAATAATAAAAAAAAAAAATACATAAGTGACATTCTCAGCACCTTAAAAGGTTATCCTCTCTTATCNAATTGATGAATGACTGTACTCCCACCCTCCAAATAAATAAATAATAAAAAAAAAAAATACATCAGTGACATTCTCAGCAGCTTCAAAGGTTATCCTCTCTTATCTCCCAAGCCTGACTGTTGCTTTGTCATTTCAGATTTGGCCGAGGCCAAAAAAATCCTGTATATACTTCAATCTGAAGTTCTCAGTGGCCCCTTTAGGACTCCAGCTCCCTGACACTTCAGTTCCACTAGGAGGGATTTCTTTTCTTTCATGCTCTCCATTGCTCTATCCCTGGTGGGAACTCAACCACTCCCAGGTTTCCTAACACCTTTCTTCTGAGTTATTGAAATGAGGCTGCTTGGCCAGCTGAAACTTCTTTGAAGTCTGGGAATACTTCAGATGTCAAGTCATGAAATTTCCTCTCTTTACTTTAGACTGCTGCCTGTGTTTGTAAAAATCTATGAAGTACTAACCATTAAAGCCCCATACACAGTGAACTCCTGGCACTAATTTTGAAATCCTAGAGTAAATGGGGGAAAGAAAACCACAGAAATTACTCTGTGGAAATACTAGAAGGATAATTGTTGTTGGGGGATGGGAAAATAAAGACCCATTAGCTGGCAAAAGATGTGTAAAAAGCTTTTAGTTTTGCTTTTATGTTATTGAGGTCAAACTAACAATACTCCCTCTGCACAGGTCATGCTTTGACAATAGAGGTCTGGCTAGCACCACATCAGGAATACTGCAGCCACATGTTATAAGGTACCCAACCACTAAGAACTCATGCCACTGCTTCACATTTGTCTACAGTTTTCTGAGGGATTTTTACTGGGCATGCAGGCTTTACAGCAGATACACCCTTGCCTGTCTGCCTACAGCCAGCACACATTTCATCCCATGTACTCTGACACTGACAGAAGCACTGGCACATGCCCTCACGTCACTTGTGCTGCTGCTCAGTCTGGCAGGGATCTGGCAGCACACAGTTCTGACACTAAACATGGGGCAGCCGCCACTTCCCTTACTGGTTTGGGGCTTAATTATATAAAGCACAAAAATAGAGTGTGCAACTGCTAAGTTCAATAAATGACAGTAAGGAGTGATCAGCACTCCTGAAAGAAATCCAGTTTTGCACTAATGGGAACAAAGCAGTTGTGAGACAGCTAATTTCCAAGGCAAGCAGCCAGAGCAGTTGTCTGAGGCTCCAGGCCCATGGCGACCCTTTCAAAGACGAATTTTGACTACACTGAAGGGTCAGGAAAAGGAGGAAGAGGGGAAGGCTCCAAGTTGTGACTCTTTCCCATGGTTCCCATACACAGCCAAATTGCTCCTGCTGGGTAGCTGACATCCAACACAGCATCAGTACAGAAACTACTATGATTCAACCCAGTTCCATGT
Organism: Platysteira castanea; assembly: GCA_013397175.1. Taxonomy (NCBI): domain Eukaryota; kingdom Metazoa; phylum Chordata; class Aves; order Passeriformes; genus Platysteira; species Platysteira castanea. The sequence continues at coordinate 55,694 of VYXC01001384.1, forward strand.
GGAAGCCACAGTCCTCTACTACAGCTGATCATTTTCCTATGCAAAAAGAATGGGAGTGTCATGATACCTTAGAGGCTTTGAATCACGGCTGCCGGAGAGGAGGAGCCCAAATGCAGCACTTCATTTTGCTCATGCACTTGCTCAGCTTCTGCACACACACCTCTGCATATTGAGCTGGGCTTGGAGATTCACAGCTTTCCTGAGTCGATCTGTGAAAGGATGCAAATTGCTCCATAATTACTCAGATGCCTTATAGAGGCCTGTGCACTCAATGTCCAATTTATAACCAATCAGCCCTGTACAACAAGCACCTCTACGTACAATAACAGCTGATTCTGTCTGGCTCTCAATTCTTAGAAGTTACAGCCCTGCAGGACGTAACAAGACAGTTTTATAAAGCTGTGCAAGTAAAAAGAATCATCAAGGTCACCATTTTCAAAAGCACCCAGAGCTGAAATGAAAGGCTAAGCAGATGGTGTGTGGCACAGAGTCAACCCTCTCCTAGCTATGATCCTTTTTTCCCAGCTCCTCTGAAAAAAAGTGTGTGTAAAAGTTGTCTACATAAAATCAGCTCTGATTTTCAATATTTTGCCTTAAGATCATTAAACCAATATCTATTATACTGTCATGTTTTCAGAAACTCACTGATGAGCATATAATTCTTTGTTTTACCTTTGAACTGATAAGAATTTATAGGTAAGTAGATTTTTTTATGGCAGCAAGTTCTAGAACTCAAGATTCTGGATTTCTTATTTCTTTTTGAAATATACCTAGATATATTGGATATTTCTTTTTGAAATATCCGAAGAGCAGAACTATAACAAGAACACACAGTATCTTCTTCACACATATTATACCAGGATCAGTATTTTTGAGTACTGTTTCCTATTTCATCACTAAGTTACTCTTTGTCCAGTCTGTGGTTTTCATTGTCGGTTTTATTCATACTGTAAATTAAAGGAATTGCATAACTAGCAGTTAATTAACTACGGGATAATAAATCTGCTACATTAACAAGGTGGGTTGGCTCCAGCCATCAGCCAAACAGCACTCCAGACACTCCCTCACTCCCCTCTTCTGCCAGGCAGCAATGAAATACAAGGAAAGGGAGAAGACTCGTGAATGAAGGCACAGACAGTTTAACCAGGGAAGCAAAAGCTGCACATGCAGGCAAAGGAGGACAAGGGATTCCCCTGGGCCAGCAGGTGCCCAGCCACTCCCCAGGAAGCNAATTGGGATTTTTCAGTCCTCAAGCTGCAAGGAGCAGTCATACTCTAGGAGAGCTGCACTAGCCCGTGGACCAAAGTGGAGAATCTGGATAGTATTCTGGCATCCAGAAGTGGCATATTTTCTGTACTCTTCCAAGAGACCAAGGCAAGCATTTCTCCATTGCTAATATGTTTAAAAGGTTGTTCTTCCCAGCAGATTTTCTTGATGACGTTGTCTTTGCCATATGCCTTTTCTCCTAAATTATAGCTCAGCAGAAATTATTCCTCCTGCCTGACAAGATCTTCACAAAACCCACCACAGAGGCCTCCACTGCCAGTCCAAGTGAGGTACAGAAGATGCTACCCAACTGTATAAAGGGCTGTATCTTTTCTCCTCCTAGGGTGAACAGACTCGTGCCCCAATAACATCCTGACATCTGCCAGCTGGGGAAATGTAAGACCCAGCTTTGATTTTTTTATTTCAGATTCATGTAAATGGTTCTTCTGCTCTTTAATTATTTTGCTGATAATTACACAATTACTCTCATTTATACTATCATTTTAAAATGGATTGATTTTAGCCTAGTCTAATTTGCAAAATAAATTAAGCAAATTATTACTTGATTTTAAATCAAGTAAGTCTACCCCTCCATTCAGTTTGCCTGCATGGTGCCACAGCCCACTGTGATGATGCTGGACATTGCTGGTGTTCATGTGACAGATGCAATTGTTGCAGCCTCACTGTAATGCAGCAGGGGGAAGATTAGGGGCTGTCACTGCCTCTAATTGTGTGGCATTTTGCTTTTCCTGAACTCCTGTTTAAGCTGACCACTTTGATCTTTCTCATTATGAAGATTTATACCATCATCTAGTGGAACTCCCCTTAAACTACAACCCTTTAACTCTTCTACTCTGCACTTTACATGCAGCCTGAGACGGGAAGAGCAGGCAATGAGGTTCTTGTATTCTAAATATAGGAGGATTTTTGATATCTCACACAGCAGGAAAATTTGCCATAACCACTGTAATTAAAATCTTGCTCAGTATTTGCCTAATGTCACATTAAATCCATATAACGCTGCTGCTCCCCCATCCCCCCCATCCCTCAGTGTTATCCTTTAGAATTTGAGATATAACTGCAGCAGCATGCACAGCCAAGTCTGTTGTATAGAGGTGAAAAAATCCTAGTTAAAAAAGCAAATTATAAACCAAGAGAATAAACATGCAGCCTATGCTCTCCATATCGGATGATAAACCATGCCTGAATAAAAAAGGTATTTCTTCCTAATTTCTCATCACATTTGAATAGACAGCATTTCCTCTTCTCTTGTTGCAATCACTCTTGTGTAGCAGTACACGTATGCTTTTATCAGGCGTAGAAATGAGTTACTATTCTCACAGTTAATTCTCTCAGCTCTGAAAAACAGCATCAAAGATATTTCCTTGTTTAATTCTGGAGTTCCCCCAGACATCTTCCAAATAAATTTGTCCTTCCTAACCCAGAAAAAGATGCGGACTCACCTACAGTCCCATACTACTTAGGGTATCTAGAGGAGCTTCACCATCAGCAGAAGAAACACACTAATTCCACGGCATACAGCTGATTAGGAGACTAAATCAGAGGTAGTGTGGCTTTACAGGAGCACATCCGTCGGAAGGTGCATTTCCTGTCCGGGGCTCACGCCTCACACACTTGCTCCTGACTGTGTCTCTGCCTCTACAGCTGTTGATGGAATGCAGTGGACACCTCTCCCCAAAACTGCGCAAGCTGAGGAGGAAGCCATGTGCCCCCCTCAAGCTCATGAAGCACGCGTGGTGAGGTGCACACAGCCTGCTCCCCACAATATTGCTCATTTCTGATTTAGCTGTGGCTGCTGGAGCACAAGGATCCAAGGAGTAATTGCAATGACTATCCCCATGCCCGCAGCCCATGAGGTCAGGCGCAAGATCATGCCGGGACCTGTACCAGGCGTTCTCTTCCTTTCCATTTTGTGATGGTGCCCAGTGAGCAGCTACACCTGTGCTAGCACCACTACCCCAGAGCTGGAGCAGCACCTCCTATTCCTTTTTGATACATACAGTTATTTTGCCACGAAATGTTCTGTCTCCTTTCTACTGTTGCAGCAGTAGCTAGTTCATGCTGCTGAGAGCCTTTCCGGGAAAAAGTGCTGACCATGCATCCATGTTGTGGATTAGTTTGCTTTCACTCTGATTTAACACTAACATAATTTTCTGTGATCAAATGTGGGATGCCTCCCTCTCCCCAAAGGCACGATTATACTCCTTCAAGCCCAGGCGTACGAATATCACAACAGTCAAAAGGCAGCATAAAGGAGAATAGTAATCCAGTGTAACAGCACTTGTTTAAGAATAGAGTGTACTAGAGAGCTACAGTACAGCTGTTTCATCTAATCTGAAGCATGTGCAGTTCATATTAATAGTTAATTTAATCGGCTTTTAAATCACAGTAAGGTGAACAACAACGAAAAGGCATGACCTGTCTTTCCTGGAGAAGCCGAGTCACGTTTCTCTCCAACTTCTCCATGTGACAGAGCAGTGCCACAATTAAAGCACAATAATGTGCTTGTTATTCTAGTCAGGCATTAGTTCTAGTAATGGGGTGCTTGGTGGCGAGATGGATTTCCTTGTTAGGAGCTAAGCAGAGGATTAGCTGAATTCTCCATGGAGAAATCTTGATTTGTTCAAGGTCTTTCATGTTTTCTACAGAGAAGGGATTATGTCTACTTAAAGAGGGGGCTTGCTTAAAAAGCTACAAAGTATAAGAAAAGGATTTAGGGCAGTCGGGCCTGTGGTTAAGTAGCTGAGGGGTAGAGGGAGTTTTAAAGCAGTGGATTATTTAAAGCCATAAAGTTCAAAAAATAATTGGTTTAGCACTACTGGGTCAATGCAGAGTAACATGCTGGAAAGGCAGTTAAGCATAAGCTAATATTCATTTTACTCTGGCTAATTATTGCAAGGATTCAGAGTAGAGAGTGAACGAAGAAATGTTCTAGCTCTTTTCTTTGGGGTCCAACCATGCAGCACAGTTCTGCACTCCTTTGCTTTGCTGTAGAAATATGTTGTGACATGCTTTACCCACCCAGCACAAGGATTGCAGAGGGCTCTTTTAGAAGCTCTAACACTCTTCTCTTAATGAGGCCATGAAGCAAACCATTAAAAGCCTTTTAGAAGAGCTGCAAAATTCACAGTCTTCCTGCAGCCTCCTGTCTCAAAGGCAGCTCCGTTCCCTCTCCCCTCCTTCTTCAGCATCCTCTGGCAATATCATTAGTTCACTTTGACTGCAGTCAGACTCTCGTGATCATCAGTGCCTCTGAGAAACCTAAGCAGGAGCACCCTGCTCTCCAGCCTGTTCAGGGGAGTTGCACAGCCCTTGGGGGCCATGCCAAAACTCTTGACAATGCAGGAGGCACGAGGGACTACCACATTTCAACTGAGAGCATCCTTGGCATTGAGGGAAGAGGGGCAGGCTGCAGTTCACCCTTTACTTTCACCTTAGTCATGCTGTGGGTTCACAGCAGAGATCTGAGGACAGCACAAGCAAATCCCACCACAGCTGGAGAGAGACCTCCAGGTTCTCCTAGATGGACAGGCCAAGCCTAGTGGATTAAGGCGTCTAGAGAAGTTACTTCCACAGGTAGAACAGCAGAATGAGTCATCGCAATCTGAGGACAACACACGCATACAAAAAATGTGCTGGATGGATGGTTTGAAGCAGCTGTTTAAAGCTGTTCAGGCTGGACAACAGCTCAGGAGGCAGAGGGTGGTGAGAAAGATGGCTTTAGTAATTCACTGGGAACAGTTCAGTGAGTTTAATGAAAGCTAATGAAGAGACATAAGTGCTCACTAAGGTGGTGGTAGATATACCCTCCAGGCAGAAGTTGGTTCTGCAGGTTGGAGAAGAGGTAGGAGGTGACAATGTAGAATTCATAATGATACAGAGCAATGAAAAGATGAAGGTGCTTGGATTTGGATGTCACACGAGGAAACTGAAATGGGCTTGTCCTTGCCTTGTATAGTTCTCATATAATCACACTTAGCGTGTTGCATTCAGTCCACAGTCCAAAATATATTGACAAACAGGTGGGGAGTTTACACCAAAACTTCCCAGGAACTAAGGTTCCACAGGTGAATAATGAGGCAGAATTATAGGAGTTAATTCTGCCTGATTGCCTAGCTAAGTGACACCACAGTGCATAGTGGGGAGACATAATAGGAGGTGTCAAATATTCTAAAGCTAGAAAAACGTAAGTAATAAATGGAGTTATTTAGAGAATGCATAAAGTATAATGCTATGAATGGATACCAAGAAGATGTTCAGAATGAGTGTCAGAAAATATACTGTTGTAGCAAATATTCTCCCCAAGGGAAATTGCAAACCTGATTATTCTGGAACAGTAAAATGTGTACAAATTTAAGATTAAGAAATGTATATTAGGGAAATGCCACAGGTAGGAAAAAGGAGTACATTTTTGTGTCTGGTATGCACAATATGAGTCAAGGTGCATGGGGATCTGGAAAAAGCAAGCAAGATATTTGGCAGAACATATGCAATGCTTATTTTGGCAGATTCAACTAAGCACCTGAAATCCATTAATATCCATGTAGTCATCCTTGCAAGGGTTCTGCAAGGTAAGAGAACACATTTATTAGCATTCTATGGGTCTCAAACCGACACAGAGACTAAGAGCTAAATCCCCAATGAGATCAGGCATTGCCACACATAGTTACACATCTGACCTAGCTCCAGCCATGAGCAGGCAAGTGTGTTTGCCAATAGAGTTAACATATGCTCACTTTTATTCTACTCTCAATGCAGAAGAGCCTGCAGTTAACTGGTGAATTTTCATCCTCTGCCATGACCAGTAGACTAGATTCTTTAGAGATTTGTTCTCTGCATGATTTCATTTCCAAAAATCAGTAAACAGGACTTTTACCTTTTGATAATCCAGGTCTTATTCCTGGTTCTTAGTACAGGTTGCCTATGTCAGACTTTAAAGAAACCATTGTTCATCATTTTGTCTTGACCTACTCCCCCTTCAAAGTGAAATATCAACATTTGCAAACACTGTATCATGAGGGGAGCTAATTTATTCTTTTTTTGGTTGTTGTTTTTGCAAAGTGCTTTGAATGAAAGGCAGGATAAAATTCAAAATAGTGGGGTTTTTTCTTGCACTTTCCATGCCATTGAAGAGGTGAAAAGATTCCTTTGAACAAAAGCTGTTGATTTATCTACATTTTAGTGGCTTCCTTTGTTCTCTGAAGCTGCATATTTAAACTTTGCTATGCAGAAATTTATTACGGATGCAGGAGGGCAGAGCAGTCTTTTTAAAACTCAACTGCTCTGCTCAGACCAAAGTTTTGGGATGAAGTAAAATTGAATCTACTGGCATTATAGATCATTGCTTTTTCTGTTTCAATATTTTTATGTATTAATAAAATTTTAAAAATACAAACAAACAAAAAACCACGCGAATGGAAGTACCAACTACAGTCATTATTATTAAGACTGAGGTAGGAGTATCTAGCCCCCATTTATTACCTTTTTCCTGGCAAGAATAATTCATGAGTATCTGACAACACTCTGTAAATCCCCACTTTGCTAGCCTAACACAATAATTTGCCATCACTGCCTTCTAGCATCACACATGGCATCTCTTCTGCATGAATACCCAGCAGCTATACTAGAGTTGCCAGCAAGTCGTCATTACTGGCATGGCAAAGAACTATTTGACTGTCATAACTCCCAGTTCTCAAACCAGGCACACATTTTTCACATCCTGATTCATCTTCAGAAGTGGAAGTGACTGTGTGAGGGACTGCAAATAAGCAAAGCATTCATACTGGCAATGACTTATAACTACTCTGACAGATGGGTAGTTTTGGGATAAATTGAAAATCATGTGGTGGTGATGTTCATTATTAATTTTGATGTTTCATTTTTTAACTTCAAATCAAAACAAGACTGGAAGGAAGAACTTGGGTCATATAGTCACTATTTAATCTGGTGTACAGAACACCCACTCTGCACAGTGCAGGTCACTAAGTACTTTTGGAGTCCTTCAGCAAGCTAACACATGCTGATGCAGAATACAAGCAGCCCCCAAGAGAGTAGCACAGGATGCCAAGCAAACAGAACCAGCCTCACTTTCAAGCACAGCCTTTCCTGTACCTGGTGAGGTGTCTGAATGAGGAAATGCCTGTAGCCTTCTCATCAGGTGTCTGGATGTACTGCTGCCAGCCTGTCTCAGAAGCAATGTGGTGCCTGCCCCACAGAAACCTCACAGCCCTGTAATCCTTCTCACTGGAAAAACAGCTTGAAGGGACAGCCAGAACAAATCTTGTGTAGCCATGGTGACTAAATCCAGCTAGTATCTGTTGGAGGGTTCATCCCCTTTCCCTTACATATATAAGCACATAGCCCATGTAATACATTTGACACCCTTCGGTATTACTGCCTTTAAGATTTTATCCTTCCTGTTTTAAATTGCCCTAGCTCGCATGTAGCCTTTTGTTACTTAATTAACATTTAGAGTTTCCAGAGCACTATATTCATCATCTCTGGTCCATGGAGAGGGACAGCAAAGGAATAAGGCATTAGGAGGGTGTTTCAAGAAGGAAGAGTAAAATTTAAATCTGAATGTCATTCAGCTGATTTAAAGAGACAAAAACAATCAAAAATCACCCCACTAGAGATTTGTAGTTTTCCATTCCTTTGAAGAACAGGTACTACCTAAATTATAAAAGGGAAAGGAACTTCCTTATTTGTAAGAATCAGTTGAATTTTAGTGTACCATATAGGTACAGGATGTTTGCATTTCATAACATATCCAGTGAGATATTCATCTCAAACCTCTGTCCCATCATTTAAAATATTTCCATGTTCAAATTGCCTTCTTTTGTAAGTAGGCTTTTGTGCCTGATATATATTTTTTTTACTGGACTGATATGGCACAGTAGAGACATCCAGTGGTTTGTTAGATTATTAAACTCATGACTGTCACTGAAGATATAGTACAGAGCTATTTCCATTAGATAATGGTAATTTTAATTTCACTTCAAACACAAATTTAAGATTATATGTTAATCAGCACTAATTTGGGAACCTGCAGCAATTTGACATCAGATATTTAATTTAATTTGCCGTACATCTAACTAGTTTCTACAGATTTATATGAAACACAAGCTCCATTTACACTGAGGTGTGGATTTCAGTCACAGTTAAAGTAAGGCTGTTGAAGTCAATGGAGTATTGTCAAGTTACTGTCAGAGGATAGGGACCTATCTAGTTTGGAGCATCGGAAAGGCATGCCTGTTAAGAGTTTAAGATTCTGTAGAAGAAAATACTGGTTTGGCTTGTATTTATCATGCTCTCCATCTAAGAATGCTGGGAGACAGAATAAAGTGTGGGCTCACCCACCTTTGTTAACTCATTAAATAGCAGCAAATACATTATGGCACTTGAGGATGGAAAGAAGATTGCTGGGAGCCAGCAGAGATCTGGCAGTTGAGAGGAAGAAGGCAGCCCAATAGACAGAGACAGAGATTTCGCAGCTGAGTGATGGGTCCAGAGCTCTGGAAACACAGAAATAAGAGAGAAATGAAATTTTGAAAGCAGATGAGGGGAAGAGACAAGCTAGCATGACAGTGAACTTTGGCTCAGAAAAAGACAACATCAGAGAATCAGAGTCAGTTCTGACTTAAAATCTGTAAAACTCTATTTACAGTCAGTGAGGCTGTACAGAACATAAGTCAGGGTTGCTTGGGTAGAATAAAATCCTTAAAAACAAGGAAAACCCTAAATGTAGCAGGCCATAGAGGATCACAAAGGTATGCAGCCCATCAAAGAGGTTGCAAGACTGTGATTTATTAAAGTGCTGGCATTGCTAAGAACTTGATCTTAAACATGTTTAACCCAGTAGGAGTCTTTCCATGGACTCTGGATCGGGCTCTGAAACAGCATTGCTTGACTGGCTGATAAAGTGAGTAACTGTTGCAGTCTGGTGTAG